>CM029500.1:36588786-37168401 GCA_017140595.1 Eucalyptus curtisii | reverse complement strand
CCATGGTCTGTCCCCAAAACCCCAAGTTGTCTTTAACTTATCAAGAATCAACATCTCCTAGTTCACCAACAAACACTGGTGAAGCACTTTTCTTTGCTCTTCATTTGTCCCTCCCCATTTTTTTAATTTTTCAATTTATGTAGGGAAAACTTTAATTTATGCACATAAAACGATAATTTTTCATTATAATAATAGGCTCAGCTGAGCCCAAAATCTATAAAATTTCGCCTTAATAACTTCAGCCCACTTTCACTTATTCTTCACCATGCACGTGAGTAGTGGGAAAATAAGCAATTGGCCTCAAAAACAAGGAAAAATAGGGAAGGAGAAGAGAATGATTTTAAAAGGGGAGAGAGGGAAAAAAAGAGAAATGACATTTTTTCCATAAAATAACGACCTTGAAAGCATCAAGAAATTTCCTGTCAAGTGCAAGCACATGGAAAGAACAAAATGAGTAGAGGAGAGAAGAAGAACTTTTCTTGGCCCTCGATTTCTCCTTCTTCGTGTGTACATTTCTATTCAATTTTTAAAGTCACAGTAAAAGAATATTCATCGAATTAAAAAACTAGCTTTGTTTGAGAGAGAAATCAAGAGTTTATAAATTAAGTTGTACAAACAATAATCTCTCGGAGAGCTCACGGTCGAGAGTTAATAACCCAGTTTTCAAGACTAAAAAGACATTTAAACCCACACATACCATCATTGGGTACTATCGAGTATGGAACAATTTATATAGAATCTTTAAATATCACTTTTAAAGGCCCTTCAGAGAGTTATTTTGTGGAAAGAAGATGATACATGGAGGAGAAAGACTGGTGAGGAACCATTTCTTTTTTTCTCTTGATTTCAGCTCCTTCCATGTTTTTATATTTAGTCTTATGTATATGGAAAAATTTAATCCATTTACATGGAAAAAGAGTTTTCTTTCATTTGTGATCCACTGCTGAAACGCTAGTGAAGAAGATTTCTTCGCTCTTCATTTGTGCTTCCTCATTTTTTTTTTTAATTTCTATTCGATATATGTTGGTGGCAAAATAATTTCATTCACATAAAAAGAAATCTATTTTATTGTATTATCATGACTAGTTAAAAGTCTTGGTAGAAAAAAATATATGTGAAGTAAAAACTAGTTATTTGAAGTGAAAACTAGCTTTAAAAGAGCCTAAGGATTTTGTGTTGTACAGCGGCCACTTTCTCCCCAATAAATTATATTGTGCGCTGTACAATAATCTCTAGGAGAGCTCATCCTTGAAAGCCAGTTATATTGTTGATAGACTTGAAAGGTTTTACGTAAACTAGCATGCACCATCACATATAATTGATGTGGAATAACTTATATATAATATCTTAACATCACTTTTTGGAGCACTCTAGCAAGGAGATATTGACCATTCAACATCAAAATCTTCTTGACTGAAACATTGGTATGTGTCAAATGGCATGAGTCAAGTACCATGTTCCAGTTTCCAAAGCCTAAGTTGTTTTAACTTATTAGAATCAAAATCTCTAGTTCACCAACAAACACTGGTGAAGCACTTTTCTTCGCTCTTCATTTGTCCTGCCCCATTTTTTTTTTTTTCAATTTATGTACATAAAACGATAATTTTTCATTATGGGCTAATAGGCTCAGCTCAACCCAAAACCTTAAAAAATTTCGGCCTTAACAACTCAGCCACTTTCACTTATACTTCACCGGATGTGCACGTGAGTAAAAGGAAAAAGAAGCAACTAGCCTCAAAAACAAGGAAAAATAGGGGAAGGAGAAAGAGAGAAATTTTTTTTGCGTACACATTTCTGACTTAGCACCCGAATCAATTCCGTTTTGCAACGCCTGATAAGAATTCATGATATTTATTCATCTAATTAGAGTAATTTATGAAATTAGTCCCTAAATTCGGAGTTGTGTGAACTTTAAACTGCAAGGTTTAATTTAAGAGATGTTAAGAGATGGAGTTTTGAGAAATTGATAGTTTAGGAGCGTTGTGGAGCTGTGAGGTTTGACCAAATCAATTTCGAAATATGGTTTGAGCGAAATGGAGTTTTGAAGTTTTGCATGTGAGTTACATGTAATTGACAACATGCGTAATAGATAAAGATGAATGTTCGTCATAAACAAGTTTTCTCTAACGCCAAGTATGAGTCAATTTGATGATGAATAAGTATAGTTTAGTCGAGTCGTTTATGAGATTATTATTTTACTTGGATTTTGATATCGATTTTTGATTAATTGATAGGAATATGAGTTAATCGATCCAAGTAACTTTTGTAAGTTGGTTTAAAACTTTTCCAAGTGAATCTTACTAATGAATCTTGGTTGAAGGCAAGATCATTTGAAGAGAAACAACAAACGAGTCAAATCAAGGATCAAGAATCAAGAGAGATGCTTCTCATCTTCTTTTTCTTTGCTTTCTTTAAAGAAGTTCTGGAGTTACTAATCATGCCGCAAAGGAGGGGAAATTCTTGGCTAAACCCTGGCCCGACGCTTAGATGAATAGAAAGAGATGGTTCTTGACTAGTCTTACGGAACAACCTTGATTTTTCGAATGAATCTTGGTTAAAGACAAGATTAGGTCAAGAACATCAAAAAAGGAGTAAAATCATAGAAGAATCAAGAGAGGTGCTTCTTTATGTTTTTCTTTATATATATACACACGTGTTGGGAGTACCAACTACGACGAAAGAAAGTACCATATTATCATGGTCAAAGGAATTTAACATAAAATAGTCATAAAATATGAAATTTAACCATAAATTAACACTTCCATGAAGTATATATATAATTCGAGCGGGTGGTTGTAATGGGGATGAAAAGTTAAGAGCAATTATTAATTTGGTAAAACAATTATAAATTAGTGAAATAAACTCTAGAACATTTTGAGAGTTTCATTATGGGATAATAGACTTTGGAGAAGGTGGAATGGTGATGACTATCTATTAGAGACGAAACAACAATCAATTGCTTAAAAAGTTGCTTTTAATTCATTGTCATGACCTTGAGCTTGAATAGAATTTGCCACCATCCAATAAGGTGATTGGCGATGTCGACTGAGATTAATCTCAATATATTTGAATAAAATACTTGATGAGAAAATCGAAGACTTGGGGTGAGATAGACCTAAATTGATTATAAAAAAATTGTGAAGAAAACTTTTTAAGGAGAACAACTGGACAACGTCACCATTATCATTGAAGGCTTGAAGCTTGCTCTTCCTCATAGTCAACATCGACCCCAATGGGGCCACAATTCACGAACACGAAACAACAATCGCCACTAGTAGGTGACCACCACGCAATGGTTGCCTGAGATCCCCCACTCCTTTCCTTCTCGCCGTCAGTGTAGGGGTCATTGTCCTTAGATGACCATCGGTGGTCGCACACCCCAAGCGACATCGTTGTGACGCTTTAATCATCATGGTGGTTGCAACCGCCACCCAAGATGCCTGCCCTATTCATTATTTTTGTCACCCTTGATGCCCTCTGATTTTTGCTTCCGGTGCTGCACCACCTGACAATAGTGACTAGTGACTACTCATAGGGGTGGTCACCGGGAAGATGACCACCGTGGTGGCAATTGCCATTGCAAATCGAGGCCCATCGTAGTGATGGCAATCCTGAATTAGGATCACCCTATTGAGTTTTTTTTCCAAATGTAATTGTTGTTTTGTTTTTATCATATCCCAAGTGCCCAATCACTTTATGAGATTAAATATATTCACATCGCAATCCATAAATTTTTAATCCGGTCTTATCATCCTATCTTAATCCATATCCAGACAACCACAAATGAGAGTTTTAGAGTTATTGAGATCGTCACAAGCTCAAAAACAAGCAAATAGTTTAGTTTCGACTTACTACAACTTCAGCATCATGTACAATTTACAACTAACTTTCTAATTTATCCTCGTAAGAGATTTTAAGATAGAACCCACCATTTAATCTACAGTGTACTTATTTTGTAGAAAATGTTTGAGCTCGAACTCATTAATTCAACCTTTTATCTTTGCCAAATCTAGGAGATTTACTTGTAGCATTGTATGGTGTCTTCTCCAAAATACCAAAATTGAAGCAATTGCCTCTGTCGTTCGTTTTTTAAAACCGAACCGAACCGAATCGTTAGGAAAAATCTTCCGAATTCGAATACAAACCTAATTTCCTTGCCTTGTCAAGTTCTCGTTTTAATTCTGTTTTTCGGTTTTTGGTTTTCAACTATTGGTTTCGGGTTTTTGTTTTTTTTTTTTCTGTTAAACTCATATTTCTCTACTTTTATTTGTCGGTTCTGGCTTGGTTCAGCTTAACCGATAAAAACCGAACCGAACCGAAAATTTCAGTTTTTAATTTAAAAACCGACCGATCGAAAAACCGAACCGAAAAAACCAATTTTTCGATCTTGCCTTGCTCCGGTTTTGTCTGTCTGGGTTAATGATACACCTACCAAAAATAGTGCCGGTTATCTTATCAAAATGCTCATAAGAAAAGAATGCTTATTAACTTAAGAAATATTTAAGATCACCATACATCACGTCATAGCTGATATGATGTATGATATCAATTAATTTTTATTCTCGTCATATCATGTAAGTCATCCATCTCAATTATCCTCATTTTCTCAATGCGCCCAACACTAAACAAATAATCAACGTGATTTAATCACAAATTATGGTTGATAAAACCGGATGAGTGATTGTTGCCTGATTGTTTCACCAAAATTTCTTTCCCTTCTCAAGTTGTGCAAGTAAAATTCAATGTACTGAGAAATGATGTCTACTCTCAGTTTATCTAGCCGCATCCTTCTTCTTTCATAAAAAATTTTCAAGTTCCCTCCGGCACTAAATCCCATTAAATTTAGCTAACTAGGCCAAACAACGTTATGGGTGCAACTTTAATGAAAAATTTCAATATAAACATCTACTTAGGTATCTGCATTGACTAAATTTTATCCCGTCATACTCGATTTTATCAATTTATAACTAATTTTTCCCTTTACACACGAGTGGGCCTCTTAAGCGTGCTTTACCTACATCATAGCCGACTGTCAGGTAAATTCAGTTTAGTTGAATCAACGTTTGAGGGACTAGATTATGAAGCTTTATCAAAGTAAAAGAACACGGTTAAATAAATTCAAAGTGCATGTACTTGTTGACACCCTAAATTTTTGGGGTTATTTTTTCGCTAAATAAAAAATAATAAAAATCATAATCACATGGCATATAGTTTAGGAAAATGTTATTTTATTTTGTTATATTTCGTTTAAGATTTTTTTTTCACATATTTAGGTAATATACATTGGGAGATGCACTTTTGCACAAAAGGGGAATTTTCTTGATGGAATATGCGGAAAATATTTCAGCGATATATTTAGGGGTATCGTGCTCAAGCAAAATTAGAAATGAAATATATCCCAAGATACGATTTTTTTGGCTTATAAAAGGGGTCACGGCGGTAAATTGAGGGGTTCTTTCCGTTTAGGTGAAAAAGCACAAAGAAAGAGCAAAAGGTGAAAAAGTGAGTGGAGAGAGAAAAAGTAGAAAAAAAGGAAAAAAAGAAAAAGAAAAAGCCCCCCTTTGCGCGATCGTTCATCTTCCCTACATTGGGGAGCTTTCGCAGCCTCTCGCACGAACCCCGCGTCTGGCTGGGCGGGGCCGACCACCGGCGATCCAGGGCCGACCGCTGGCGATCGAAGCCGCGCGGCCGCTACGCGAGCCTGCGATTGACCAACGCCGCCCCGGGACGCGGGCCGAGCCTCGGCCGGGACGCGCGCCGCTTGGGCCCCGACCCGCCCGCCTTCTCGTCTACCTTCGCGCTGCTGGAACCCCCGGACCCGCCGCCGCGATCCACCCGTTCACGACCCGCTCTGCGATCTGTCTCCACCGTCGATCCTGCCCACCGATGACCCGAGGCCGCGGCCGGCCGAGATCCGGCCCGGAGTCCTCCGCTGAATCCGAGGTCCCCGACGTAGAGGCCCGGACCCGGCTCGACGCTTCCCTTTCACCGGTCCGAGCCTCGTTGAAGACCCCGGATCCGACGCCGTCCCGCTCCGCTGCCCCGCGGCGCCGCGCCGTCCCTATTCTCTCGGGACGCCTCGCGCCCAACAGCCCGACGAGGCCGGAGCTCCTCGCCGCGACCACCCGAGGCCTCACCGGTCCTCGTAGATGCGGCGCCGCCCCCGACGCCGCCTCCTCGCCCGCGCCCGCCTGGGTCCCACGCCCCGCGACTCCCGCCTTCATTCGATATCGCCTGCGCCCACGTCCGATCCCCCAAAGCCCTCGCTGGCCAAGCAGCCATTGCCGCGTCGCCTCGGTGCCCTCGCTTAACCCCTAGCCTCTAGCGATCTCCCGGACCGCCCCAGCTTTATTTTTTTTCTTTTTTCTTAAAAAAAGAAAAAAAGCAAAATTAGGTAATTTTTTATTTTTTTCTTTTCTTTTGTTTATTTATCTTATGTTTTTTCTTTATTATTGTTGATATTTCATATTATTTGTTTTTTAGTGTAATTATCCCTTTAATTCGAAATTGAAATTGCATGATATGAAATTGCCTTGAAATTAGTGATTGTCGGTTCGATTTTCGCTACCAAATCCGGCTCAATTACTTAAAAACGCTAATCAATCTCAAATCAAGAGATCCTCATTCGGGTTTATTTTAAATTGGTCAACCCGACCCATGCGTGCGAGATACGGGTTCACCAATTTTTGGATATCAATCCTATCCCGTTTGATTTGCCGTGGTGTTGATTGAATTAATTTTATTTTCGTAAAAAAGAAAAATAAAAAAAAAATCTGAATTAAAGATTAGGTTTTTTTTTCTTTTTTAATTATTTTGCATGTTTAAAATAGGGATTTTATTTGAGTCATGAAAAAGAAAAAAAAGAAAAAGTGCATTCATTTAGGATGTTAGATTTTTTTATTGCATGTTTAATTTTAATTTCTTGAATTTCATAAAGAAAAAGAAAATTAAAATTAGGTCATCTTGGATAATTTAGATTGCATATTTAATTATTGCATGTTCATTAAGAAATCACAAAAATTTTGCTCATTCATATAGTTTAGGACATGTTGCCATACCATATCATTTCGTATTAGATTAAAAAAAGCATTGCATTGCATATTAGGGTAAAATTGCACTTAGTTTAATTTTAGATAATATTTTTCTTAATTTATCATGTGTTTAGGTATTTCCTTAAATAGATTGCATTTTAGGATTATTTGGGTTAAGCTAATATTTTATTTTAAATTAGGATTTGGCTCAACCTAATTCCTAATACAAATTAAGTAGGATCTTAATCTAGTTAGATAATTTTCACATTTTTCCAAATTTCGAATTTCATGAAAAAATACAAAAAAATGTCTTAGAATAAATTAGTTCCATTTTCTAAGATAGATTGCATTTTTTTAGGAAATAATGTCATGTAAATGTCATATAGGATTAGATTTATGAAATGCACGTCATTTAGAGATTGCTATTAGGTCCATTTAATTAGAAATTGTATATCATTAGGGAATTAAGTCATTTAATTAATATTGCATTGCATATTGCATGATTTCCATTAATTAAGTGAAAACAAAAAAGAAATTGCGTGTTAATTAGAAATCATATTTACTAGTTGTTGATGTGAATTCGATTTAACATTGCGTAGACATTGCTATAAGTAAGTCCTCGCATTTTATTTATTTACTTTCTTTGGGTGTTAAATTGGTGGTTTGTGCACCTGAGTGATCACCTCACATGTTAGGAAAGTAAATTAAAATTGATTCAAAACCGCTTGCCAAACATTTTTCAAAAATAAAAGGAAAAGGTACCGAAAGGGCGTTAGAAATCTAACGTAACCAAATCCCCGAATTCACAAATCTCTCGGTTCGTAGGAGTAAAGTAAAAACTCCCATTACTTTACTTGGGTTTCTAATCGACCCACAAAAAAATAGATTAGTGGCGTAATTCCCGATTGAAAATCATTTGTATGTTAAGAAATTTAAAACTTTTAAGTCGCGAATTGCATAGTTTCTGGGAGAGCCCGAGTTAAGTCTAGGCTTAACAATCCATTAGCCTAATTCTAGGTGGTTCACACCCCGAAAATTGGTCGCGACAGCTTGGCGACTACCGCCGGGACTTGAGTTAATACTCTTAGTGGACTTAGGCCAATTTTGAAAAATGTTTTTTGTTTGGCAAACAGGATCCTTGTGTACGCCCCTAACCTTTAAGGTGTTAAATGTTTTTGCAGGATGGGAGGTATAAGGGGAAGTGTTTGTTGACCTTTGTTTTTGCGTAGAGGTGTAGGAATGTATGGTTTATTTTCATATATGAAGTGTTGCTTGATTTAAATCAAGCAGTATGCTTTGCATTTATCACTACACTTTGCACACACAACCTGCCGCACCGCCGCATTGACAGATCATTTAGGATGGTGTTGGAGATGGATACCACTCCGACCGCATGCTCGCGGTACGAGTCGCCCATCTCAATCCCGGGAATTTCTTTCGTGGTGTCAAGAGTACCCACTCGGTCCGCATGCCCATGACCCGGGTCGTGGCCTTTTGACTAAGCCGGAGTCATGAGGACCCGACGTAGTCCACAAGCCCGTGGCTAGTCCGATCATCCTTGTGGCTCCACCTTGATAAGCCTTATAGAGTAGAAATCGAGCCTCACACTCCCGCGTATGTCTATGTGATTGCCATTGATTTTCCTTGGTGAAGTAAGACTTCTATCCCTATACTATGCAATTTGCTTACTTTGGAAGACTTTGGTCCGTCCATGACAATCTAGGTGTGGCATTTGATCTAATTCATTTGTCAATTGGGAATGAAATGAGGAAATTGCCATGCAATGAATCATTTGGAAAATAAAAAATTGGAAATTTGTTTTCAATTCGTGTCTTAGTTCTTCCTAGTTCTTGTTTAGGAAATTTCGTCCCTACCGGGGCATCCTGTGTCTTTGTTTTCCTAATCCATTTTTAAGAAATCCTCTTCGTGTGTGGACTTTTCTTGACCAAAAAATAGATTGTTGTCATGGATCGGCTCTCTCATTACACCTCATACTTACATATTTTCATTCATTTACATTAGGTGATAACGGATCCTTCACGTTTGCCCATCATTACACGATCGAGAGCAAAGATGGCCGACCAAACTGAAATGCGTGATCGTATGTCTCCCGTGGAAGACCAACTCAAACAAACTTGCTCACCTCTATGCAACTCATGACAACTCAAATCCAATCCCTCCGAGCAAATCCGACTCCCGCACCCGCTCTTCCCCGAGATAGTTATTCAAGCAATCGGGCAAGACTCAAATGGGTGATGATGACATGCCTCGACCTAGAAGATGACCCACCGTTCATCACCGCCGAAAAGACAACGCCGGATAACGTCCCTAAGGTGGAGCAAGATGAACGTGTTGCCAAACTCGAGGAGAAAGTCAAGCAATTGCAAGAGTCACGAGTTTACTCCGTTTGATTTATCCGTGTATGAGAAAGTCAAGGTGCCGAAGAAATTTAAGATGCCGGAGTTTGAAAAATACGATGGTACTTCCTGCCCTAAGGCTCATCTCGATGTACCACATACGCATGGCGCAATATGTCAAGAATGAGCCCTTCATGATCCAATCATTTCATGCAAGCTTGACTGGCCTCGCACCGAACCGGTACATAATGAAGAATGTAAACCTTCTCGAGACCTGGAATGAAGTGGCTGATGCGTTCCTCAAGCAATATAAGTTCAACATGGACATTGCACCTTCCCCGAGAGGATCTTGAGCGAATGGAGAAGAAGAAAATGAGTCGTTCAAGGAGTATGCCGTGAGATGGCGAAATCTGGCAGCTCAAATCACTCCTAAACCTACTAACAAGGAGTTGATGAAGTTATTTGTCAAGACTCTCCCATTTGAGTTCCACAACTTGATGGCTAGCACGTACGTTGAGAACTTCAACCAACTTATCCCGGTGGGTGAACAGATCGAGACGGGGATAAGAGAAGGGTGGTTTACTGAGCCATCTAACAAGAGATTTTCTACCAAGAATGAGAAGGATCCTGAAGTTGAGATTAATATGGCCTACTCTCAACCGAAACGTGATACATCCAATCACGCTCCGGTAATTAAGATTTCTACCGAGCAACAAGGTGGAGGACATCGGTTCTCGGGTCGACGACGTAATGTTAGGAGACAGGTTACACATCTTCCCGGACCCCTATCCAAAGTTTTGCTTATTCTCCAAAAGAAGGGATTAATCTCTACTGAGCCGAAGCAACCAAATCCCGAGCATTATCCTGCATATAATTCCTCCAAAAAGTGTGACTATCACATGGGAGAGGTTGGTCACTCCACTGATGATTGCTATGTTTTGAAGCATAAGGTCCAAGATCTCTTGGATACAAAGGCATTCTCCTTCGCAGTAATCAGAAAAATCCTCTCGCCCAACCATGATGGAGACGCGAACGCTGTCACTGAGTGAAGAAGTTCTTATCTTCTAGGACTTCCAGTTTTGTTTAGGATTTTCTGCCTTTTGAAATTTCAATTATCGCTTTCGCTTTTAGGATTTGGTTTGTTTGCATTTTCCGTTCCAATAATGTAATTCATTTGATTCCATTCAATGAAATTACAATTTTATTTCACATTTTGAGGACATGATGGGGTACACCAAACCAGCCCAAAGTGATGATATCCAACAATGAAAAGAAAATATCATCCAAGGAGAATTCCGAGGGCCGGGCTTCTTCATGTTTCCTCATCCAAAAATTCCCAAATAAACAAAATCATTTTTCAAGCCATCTCCAAAAGCATGCATTAGGTTAACCATGTTTAATTTTCTAACTCATTTACTTCATGCTTCGAACATTACCTTCTTGGCCTAATGAGAAAACATATGAAAGCACATCGTCGCTCAACCGTTGCTCAACAAGTTTGAGAACACACTTTCAAAGAGATTAAAAGAAGACCATCCATCTTTGGTGAAAGAGATGACAAATTGAGAACACTACATGTTTCGGTAGTGACACGACCGGAATGAAATCTCGATCCAAGCCAAAATGGATGTGGAGTTTGAATTCATTTTGATGTCGCATAGTATTATATTCATGCACGTTCTCTTGTGCAAGAGCAAAGGCGGATTTTCAGTCTTGACTGATGAGGACAATCCAAAGACATCAACTGCTGAGGCAATCCCATTGTAGAGGAATCCTTAAATGAATGCTTAAAACCATTTTGCGGTGTGGAAAACTTGTTTGTTTTGGAGTTGACAACTTTTCATGCATAAGGCTGTTGAACTTTTTTTTTTTTTAAAAGATTTTTGCATAATGACTCTTACATGTTTTATCCACCAATTCCACTAAAGAACATCAAGATGGACTAATTTAATGAATGATGTGGAATTGATTGAGCATACTAAATGAGACGAGTCGGGATGATGAAAGGCAAACCCTATCCTATACACAGTCCCATATTCATACACTTGTGAGATGAGTTAGGAAGGTTCATATCCATAAGGTAAAGAGTTCTCTCGCAAAAGGTACAGCAACCGAAGTGATGAGAGGCAATTCATTTCTCTATCCTAAACATTAAATGTGATCCATTGCTTAACCCTTTTGAGCCTATACACTTATGGATATTCTTTTCAAACTACCCCTGTCAAGAACCATCCCACATTAGGGCAAATTGGAAGAAAAGACAGCATCATAAGGTGAAGAAAATGAATTGAAATCTTCTTGCTCTCACTTGCATCAATCTTCAAGTAGTGCTATTACATTGAATTCATGTGTTAATTTAAGTGCCTTAAGATGACGAAGAGCGGTTCTTTCTTTATCCTATACACTTTTATCTATTGCGTAACCCCTTTGAGCCTATGAATTCATTTCACATTAAACCCAATTGGTGATCATCCCCCACACTTTGGGGCAAGGCAAGAAAAAGCAAATCACTCAAGTAGCATGGTTTACAATGCTGATAAAAGATGAAGGCTGTGCAAGTCCAAAGAAAATAAGTGCAAAAAATGGGGCATGAAAAAGCAGTGTGCCTAGTAAAAGCAATGCCAATGCCCATAAAAAATGTGAAGAAAAAAATGAATAAGAACTAGAGGCATGAAAAAGCGGTGTGCTTGGTAAAAGCAAGGCCAATACCCATAGATGAAAGAAGAAAGTCAAGATAGGTGACTGTCGATTGCAAGAATTGAATCCCAATGGAGCAATACTCAAATAACTCAAATGCTGAGTTTTTACAATCAATGGGGCACTTTATGAAGACAATCCCCGATGGTGAAAAAGAAAACTAGTGGCAATGCCAAGATGATCATCAACTCTCACCCTATACACACCTTTGAGCCTAACAATCTTTCATTTCTCAACCCATGAACCCAACCTATGTTACATCCCTTACAAAGTCTCTTCAGATTAGGGCACTTGAATTAACGTAGGAGTTCATATGCTTATAAGCATCGCTCGAAGAAGTGCGAGCAAGATTATTTCTTTCTCATTTTGCAGGGTTCTTGACTTGTAAACCCAGAGATGATTACAAGACTGTTCATTCAATAGCCTTGACTCAAAGAGTCCCTTTGTTAAGCCATTGACCAAGCCTACATTATGGTCCCCGTTAAAGACCTCTCGATTGGTAAGATCGTACCGCTTGCGAGAATACTCGGACTCATGTCGATATGATAAAATTGAGTGATTCTTGTAAATAGCCATTCTAAATGAGAGTGAGTGAAAGTCCTTTCTAACCGAAAGTCTCTTATTTAGTATTCTTAAGAAATCCATGACATGAGTGAAAATTTTCTTGAACGATAATTCTCTCTAGTGGAAATTTGGATGATGCAAAAGTCATTATGCATGAACCTTGATTGAATTGATAAAAGCTTCGGTAGATTTTGAAGTATGCATTCCAGAATAGCCTTAGTTGCTTATTTCTTTGGTGAATGCATTTTTGTTCTAACCATGTCTGACAAATAATGTTTTCTCAAAAACCCAAGAGCTCCTGACATTCAGGTTCCTTTCAAAATGCCTCATGATATTAGGAGATGAGAAACCATCATGAACATTCAAGGTGCATCCTTGATGTTCCAAAATTTATTTCTACCGGGAGGTGAGAGGCCTCCACGGGATATCTAAGTTCTAGAGAACATATCCCCAAGAATCGAGAGATATCATCAGGTAAGTATATCTCTACCCATTCTCGACACTTGACTCGGTCAAGCTGTCCTTTTAAATTAACCTGGTGTGCTTTTGTAGCCCATAGTCCCTTTCATCGACTCGGCGTGCTTTCGTAGCCCAATGTCCCTTTATATTGACCTGGTGTGCTTTCGTAGCCTAGTGTCCATTGACTCAGCGTGCTTCTGTAGCCCGATGTCCCTTTATATTGACCTGGTGTGCTTTCGTAGCCCAGTGTCCATCTACTCGGCGTGCTTTCGTAGCCCGATGTCCCTTTATTGACCCGGTGTGCTCCCATAGCCCAGAGTCCCTAACCTGACGTGCTTTTGTAGCCCAGAGTCATTTTCATCGACTCGGCGTGCTTCCGTAGCCCGATGTCGCATTTAATAGACCCGGCGTGCTTTTGTAGCCCGAAATTCTTGACTGCGTGCTTTCGTAGCCCGGGTTCCCTTTTATCAAACCGGCGTGCTTCCGTAGCCCGGTTTTCTTTTATCGACCTGGCGTGCTTTCGTAGCCCGAGTCCTTTTCATCGACACTCGATTGAGCTGTCCCCCATGATTTTTCTCTAGATTCAGATCCGATTAAGGCGACCGAAGAACGGTTCGGGTCCCGGTCGATGATCTCGTGTTGCAACGCCGGGCGACCGAAGAATGGTTCGGGTCCTAGCCAAGCAAAATCTCTGTTTAGGCGACCGTAGAATGGTACAGGTCCTAAACAACATTTATTGCTCTAACAGGCAACCGTAGAATGGTACGGGTCCCTAAAAGTAATTTCCCCATTCAAGCGACCGTAGAATGGTGCGGTCTGAAAAATCAATTTTCCGTCAAGGCGACCGTAGAATGGTACGGGTCCTCGACAACATCTATCCCTTATTCAGGCAACCATAGAATGGTACGGGTCCTGGAAAGTGAATCCTCGTTTAGGCGACCGTAGAATGGTACGGGTCCTAGACAAATTTCCTCATTCAGGCGACCGTAGAATGGTACGGGTCCTGGAAAATGAATCCCCGTTTAGGCGACCGTAGAATGGTACGGGTCCTAGACAAAACCTTTCTGCCATACTGGGCGACCGTAGAATGGTACGGGTCCTAGGAAAGCAGCATCTTCACAAAGTGATGTTACTATTCTAGGCGACCGTAGAATGGTACGGGTCTGGACGGTAACACCTACTACCTCGAATTACTCTATCTTCCTCGAAGGTAAGTTATTCCGGGTAGGTTCATCTATCATTTGCATTAGTATTTTCATGCATCATATAAATTGCATTAAAAATGGAATTCATGTTCCAACAAAAAATCATTCGTTGCATGAGCATGACCAAAATTTAGGTCTCAATTTGTCTTTGAAGGCAACCTCTGCGAGCTCACCTTCAAAGAGGGGCAATTGACACCTAAATTTTTGGGATTATTTTTTCGCTAAATAAAAAATAATAAAAAATCATAATCACATGGCATATAGTTTAGGAAAATTTTATTTTATTTTGTTATATTTCGTTAAGATTTTTTTTCAGATATTTAGGTAATATACATTGGGAGATGCACTTTTGCACAAAAGGGGAATTTTCTTGATGGAATATGCGGAAAATATTTCAGCGATATATTTAGGGGTATCGTGCTCAAGCAAAATTAGAAATGAAATATATCCCCAAGATACGATTTTTTGGCTTATAAAAGGGGTCACGTACGGTAAATTGAGGGGGTTCTTTCCGTTGGGTGAAAAAAAGCACAAAGAAAGAGCAAAAAGGTGAAAAAGTGAGTGGAGAGAGAAAAAGTAGAAAAAAAGGAAAAAAGAAAAAGAAAAAACCCCCTTGCGCGACGTTCATCTTCCCCACGGGGGCCTTCAACCGGCCCGGTCTCGCGGTCGAACCCCGTCGGTGCCGCGCCGGCGGCCGAACCACCGACGATCCAGGGCCGAATCGCCGGCGATCCAAAGCCGCGACGCTCGCTGCGAGCCCCGACGACCCACGCCGCCCGACGCGAGCCCCGGAGCCTCGACGAGACGCCGCCGCCGCTTTGGCCCGCGACCCGCCGCCTCCGCCTCGTCTGCCGCGCGCGCAACAGAACCCCGGACGCCGCGCCAATCCCTGCCGTTGCGACCCACCTCTGCAGATCTGTCTCCACCGTCAGATCCCAAGCCACCGGTGACCCGGAGCCGCAGCCGAGCCGAGATCCAGCCGCCGGAGTCCCTCCGCCTGCAAATCCGAGGTCCCCGACGACAGAAGGCCCGGACCCAACTCGACGCTTCCCTTTCACCGGTGCCGAGCCTCGTTGAAGACCCGATCGACGGCGTCCTCGCTCCGCGCCGCGGCGCCGCGCCCGATCCTATTCTCTCGCCGGACGCCGCGCCCAACAGCCCGATCTAGACGCCGGAGCTCCTCATCGCAGCCACACCGAGGCCTCCCGCCGTCCCTGCAGGATGCGCGCCGCCCCGACGCCACCTCCTCGCCTCTGCCCGCGCCCAGGGTCCCCTGCCCGCGACGCCCGCTCCCAAATCCGACATCGCCCTGCGCCGCGCTCCGATCCCCAAAGCCCTGCCGCCGCGCCGCCGTCGCGTCACTCCGGTGCCCTCGCCGGAACCCTAGCCGGCGATCTCCCTTCGCCGGACCGGCCCCAGCTTTATTTTTTTTCTTTTTCTTAAAAAAAAAAAAAAAAAAAAAAGCAAAATTAGGTAATTTTTATTTTTTTCTTTTCTTTTGTTTATTTATCTTATGTTTTTTCTTTATTATTGTTGATATTTCATATTATTTGTTTTTTAGTGTAATTATCCCTTTAATTCGAAATTGAAATTGCATGATATGAAATTGCCTTGAAATTAATGATTGTCGGTTCGATTTTCGCGCCCAAATCCGACTCGCAATTACTTTAAAAAATCGCTAATCCAATCTCCCGTCCGAGATCCGATTCGTGGTTTATTTTAAAATTGGTCAACCCGATCTCATGCGCGAGATATGATTCACCAATTTTTGGATATCAATCCTATCCTGTTTGATTTGCCGTGGTGTTGATTGAATTAATTTTATTTTCGTAAAAGAAAAAATAAAAAAAATCTGAATTAGGATTAGGTTTTTTTTCTTTTTTAATTATTTTGCATGTTTAGAATAGGGATTTTATTTTGAGTCATGAAAAAGAAAAAAAGAAAAAGTGCATTCATTTAGGATGTTAGATTTTTATTGCATGTTTAATTTTAATTTCGAATTTCATAAAGAAAAAGAAAAATTAGAATTAGGTCATCTTAGATAATTTAGATTGCATATTTAATTATTGCATGTTCATTAAGAAATCACAAAAATTTTGCTCATTCATATAGTTTAGGACATGTTGCCATACCATATCATTTCGTATTAGATTAAAAGCATTGCATTGCATATTAGGGTAAAATTGCACTTAGTTTAATTTTAGATAATATTTTTCTTAATTTATCATGTGTTTAGATATTTCCTTAAATAGATTGCATTTGAGGATTATTTGGGTTAAGATAATATTTTAGTTTAAATTAGGATTTGGCTCAACCTAATTCCTAATACAAATTAAGTAGGATCTTAATCTAGTTAGATAATTTTCACATTTTTCCAAATTTCGAATTTCATGAAAAAATACAAAAATGTCTTAGAATAAATTAGTTCCATTTTCTAAGATAGATTGCATTTTTTTTAGGAAATAATGTCATGTAAATGTCATATAGGATTAGATTTATGAAATGCACGTCATTTAGAGATTGCTATTAGGTCCATTTAATTAGAAATTGCATATCATTAGAATTAAGTCATTTAATTAATATTGCATTGCATATTGCATGATTTCCATTAATTAAGTGAAAACAAAAAAAGAAATTGCGTGTTAATTAGAAATCATATTTAGGGTTGTTGATGTGAATTCGATTTAACATTGCGGATGCTTTCGTTGCTATAAGTAAGTCCTGCATTTTATTTATTTACTTTCTTGGGTGTTAAATTGGTGGTTTGTGCACCTGAGTGATCACCTCACATGTTAGGAAAGTAAATTAAAATTGATTCAAACTGCTTGCCAAACATTTTTCAAAATAAAAGGAAAAGGTACCGAAAGGGCGTTAGAGAAATCTAACGTAACCAAATCCCCGAATTCACAAATCTCTGGTTCGTAGGAGTAAAGTAAAACTCACATTACTTTACTTGGGTTTCTAATCGACCCACAAAAAATAGATTAGTGGCGACTCCTGATTGAAAATCATTTGTATGTTAAGAAATTTAAACTTTAAGTCGCGAATTGGTATGGGCTTGGGAGAGCCCGAGTTAAGTCTAGGCTTAACAATCCATTAGCCTAATTCTAGGTGGTTCACACCCCGAAAAATTGGTCGCGACAGTACTAGATTTGAAAATGCGTGAAGGTATAGAGACGATTAGTAGAATTTATCTCAATAATAACACCCTGGCTATTATTAGTAGTAGCATACTTCGAGAGCTCATCCTTGAAAGCTAGGAGAGCTCATCCTTGAAAGCTAGTTATATTGTTAACAGACTTGAAAAGTTTATAAACTCGCACACACCGTCACATATCACCGATGTGGGGTAGCTTATATATGATCCTTTAACATCACTTTTTGGAGGCACTTTGGTGAGGAGATATCGATATTTTGATATCAAAATCTTCTCGAGTCTGCAGCATTAGTATGTGTTATTGGCATAAGTCAAGGAACCATGGTCGTTCTCAAAACCTTTAGTCGTTTTAAACTTATCAAGATTCAAAATCTCCTAGTTCACCAACAAAAACTAGTGAAGCACTTTTCTTCGCTCTTCATTTGTCCTCCCCAATGTTTGTTAATTTCTTTTCAATTTATGTAGGGGAAACTTTAATTCATTCACATAAAACAATAATCTTTCATTATGTTACTATAGCTACGTTAACTTATTGGTAATTTATTGAAGCTATTATGAAAATTCTAACGAATTTTTGCAGTATGCATATCACCAACTTTTTCTTATATTTCACCAATTTTAATTTACGTTTCATAATTACGCTTTGAACCAATTATGAAATTATTAACTTTAATTCATATGATTCATCAACTTTTCTCTGCTTAAGTTATGAATAAGTTTTGGACTATCAACTCTCCTTTCATTTTTTTACTAATAATTTTTTACACTTACCCAAAAAAAAAAAAAAACTCTCATCTCATGTTAGAAAGTCATTCTTTCAAATTCTTTAAAATTCTTGCTAGATAATATTAAATCAAGAAGATTCATCCTATATGTGCCCACTTAAGATAGTCTAAGTATAATATTTTAGTTTGGTATAGACGTCAGCGCTTCCCACACTTCCCAATGGTTAATCACCACCTTCTAAATTAAGGGACTTAATTCATAAAAGTGTAGGTTGAATATTGCCGGATCACTTTCATGAGGAAGATTGTGCAATCACTTTAAACTTCTATCTTATTGTAGTAGGCAAATATTTTATAATGCATTTCGAGACCTCTTAACTGGTGTCGTCATCTAATTAAGTAGGAAATCAGGCAACAACAAGCACCACCTAAATTGCAGAAGAATCTTGGTCAAAGTCAAGATTTTACAGAGAAAAGCAGGAGAGAACAAAAGAAAATCAATAACAAAAGCTTAAGTTAAGAGGGTTATCAAAAAGATTTTAAAGATCGACCTTCATGCATGTGAATTAAAGGATTATTAAAGAAACGTAAAAAAGAAATTTAAAAAAAAAAAAAGATGTAAAACTGGAGAAGAAAGAATGATTTTAAAAGGGGAGAGTGGAAAAAAAAAAGGAATGACATTTTTCCACTAAAATAACGATCTTGAAAGCATCAAGAAGTTTCCTTTTAAGTGCAAGAACATGAAGAGAACAAAATGAGTAGAGGAGAAGCATGAAGAACTTTTCTTGGCCCTTTATTTCTACTACTTCGTGTGTTTACATTTCTATTCAATTTTTAAAGCTGCAGTAAAAGAATATTCATTGAATTAAAGACTAGCTTTGTTCGAGAGAGAACTTAGGAGTTTAATAATTAAATTGTACACACAATAATCTCTCCGAGAGTTCATGCTTCAAAGTTAATAACTAGCTTTCAAGACTTAAAAGACCTACAAACCCACACACACCATCATGGGGTACTATTGAATATGAAACAATTTGTATAGAACTTTAAATATCACTTTTTAAAGGCCCTTTAGAGAGTAAATATCAACTTTTAGAAACATGGGAAGAAGACGATACGCGGAGGAGAAAGACTGGTGAAGAACTATCCTTGGCTCTTGATTTCACCTCCTCCATGTTTTTATATTCCTATTCACTTTATGTGTATGGAAAAATTTAATCCATTCCCATGCAAAAAAGTGTTTCTTTCATTTGTGGTCCACCAAGAAACGCTAGTCATGAAGATTTCTTCGCTCTTCATTTGTGCTTCCTATTTTTTTTTTTTTTAATTTCTATTTGATATATGTAGGTGGCAAAATAATTTCATTTACATAAAAAGAAATCTTTTTTACTATATTATATGACTAGTTAAAAGTTTTGGTAGAAAAAAAATATGTCCAAGCAAAAACTAGCTTTCTTGGAGAGAGAACCCATGGATTTTGTATCGTACAATGCCCACTTTCCGCCCAATAAATTAAATTGTACGCACAATAATCCTTAGGAGAGCTCATCCTTGAAAGCTAGTTATTTTGTTGATAGACTTGAAAGGTTTATAAACTAGCACATACCATCACATATCACCGATGTGGGATAGCTTATATATAATCTTTTAACAAGCATAAATTGAATGTCATATATGAATGTACAATGTAGAGTGACAAAGTTTATCGCACTTTTGTTGTTACATTTTTCAAAAGGAAACGGTGCTGGTAAATTTTTTAAATTGGTCAGAGCATAAAAAATATTGGGCTTGTTTGTTTACAATTAATTTTATGTAAAAAGTACTTTTATGCTTTCTCACCAGCACTTTAAAATATTGTCCAAGTTTCACGAAAGTATCATAAGAGTTTATGTGAATTTACTCGTCAACATTTGTATATTGTGAAATTTCAAGTGTTTATGATCTAAAAGGAGTCAACGTGTATGCGTTGCAAGATTTAGATTAAGCAAAATGCATATAGTGAAAGTCTATTCTAACACGCTTGGTCACCTAATTACTGACCCTATTACGAAAATGCTAACTGATTTTTGCAGTATGCATATCACCAATTTTTCTTTTCTTTACCAACTTTTATTTACCTTTCATAATTACGCCTTGAACCATTATATGAAAATACTAACTTTAATTCATATGATTTATGAAATTTTCTCTGCTCAAGTTATTAATAGGCTTCAATCTATCAGCTCACATTTCATTTTTTTACTAATAATGTTTTAACACTTACCAAAAAAAAAAAAAAAATCTTTAGAAAGTCATTCTCTATAATTCTTTTTATTCACATGCCATCACCCAAGATTGAATATTCTTGCTACATATTATTAAATCAAGAAGAGTCATCCTATATGTGTCCACTTTAGATACTCTAAGTATAATATTTTTTCTTTTTTTAGTTTGGTACAGACGTCAGTGCTCCCCACACTTCCAAATGATTAACCATCTTTAAAAGGCAAACCTAAGTCACGAAAAACATTTTAAATTAAGGCCATATTTCATAGAATTTTTACGTTGAATAAAGGTAGACCACTTTCATGTGGAAGATTGTGCAGTCACTCTAAACTTCCATTTTATTTTGGTACACATATATTTTATAATGCAAGTCGAGATCTCTCAACTGGTGTGGCCATCTAAATTGAGTAGAAAATTAGGAAACAACAACCACTACCTGAATTGCAGATATTTGAAAATTAGGAAACAACAACCACCACCTGAATTGCAGAAAAATCTTGGTCGAAGTCAAGATTTTACAGAGAAAGGCAGGAGAGAACAAAAGAAAATCAATAACCTAAAGTTTAAATTGAGAGGGTTATTAAAAAGATTTTAAAGATGGACCTTCACGAATGCGAATCAAAGGATGATTAAAGAACCATAAAAAAAAATGTAAAAATAGAGAATAAAGAATGATTTTGAAAGCAAAGCGAAGAAAATAAAGAATGACATTTTTTTTCCATAAAATGACGACCTTGAAAGCATCAAGAAATTGCTTGTCAAGTGCAAGAACGTGGAAAGAATAAGATGAGCAGAGGAGAAGTATGAAGAACTTTTCTTGGCCCTTGATTACTACTCCTTCATGGGTTTACATTTCTATTCAATTTTAAAAGTGTCGGTACAAGAATATAGGCCGAATTAAAAGCTAGCTTTGTTCGAGAGAGAACTTAAGAGTTTATAAATTAAATTGTACGAATAATAATCTCTCGAAGAGCTCATCCTTAAAAGCTAAAAATTACCTTTCAAGACTTAAAACACATATAAACCCATGCACATCATCATGGGGTACTATTGACATGAAACAATTTATATAGAATCTTTAAATATCACTTTTTTAAAGGCCCTTTAGAGAGTAGATATTGATTTGTTAGGAATATGGAAAGAAGACGATGCGCAGAGGAGAGAGACCGGTGAAAAACTATCCTTGAAAATTTAATTCATTCGTACGAAAAGAAAGCTCTTTTTTATTTGTTATCCTTGAAAATAAGCTATTTAGTTCATAAAATTAGAAGATTTATAAATGTGCGCACACTAGCACGCATCATTGCCGTGAGATAATTTTATACAATCTTTTAACATCACTTCTTAGAGACACTTTAGGGTGAGATTTTGACTTTTTCACATCAAAATTATCTGGACTCTGCAACTTTGGTACGTGCAATGGGATGAGCCCAGTAAGCATGGCCACTGGCCAGTTCCCTAAACGCTAAAATGGTTTTAACTTATCAAATATCAAAATCTTCAAGTCCACAAAGAAACGCTAGTGAAGAAGATTTCTTCGCTCTTCATTTGTCATTCCTTATTTTTTTTTTTTAATTCCTATTCAATTTACGTAGCTGGCAAAATAATTTGATTCAGAAAAAAAAGATTTCTCTCCTATAATTTTATTATGACTAGTTAAAAGTCTCTACAAAAAAATATGTATTCAAGCAAAAACTAGCTTTCTTGGAGAGAGCCTAAGGATTTTGCATTATACAACATCCACTTTCCCCCTAATAAATTATTTTGTACGCACAATAATATCTAGGAGAGCTCATCCTTGAAAGCTAGTTATATTGTTAACAGACTTGAAAAGTTTATAAACTCGCACACATCGTCACATATCACTGATGTGGGGCAGCTTCTATATGATCTTTTAACATCACTTTTTGGAGGCACTTTGGTGAGGAGATATCAACATTTTGATATCAAAATCTTCTCAAGTCTGCAGCATTAGTATGTGTTATTGGCATGAGTCAAGGAACCATGGTCGGTTCCCAAAACCATTAGTCGTTTTAGACTTATCAAGAATCAAAATCTCTTTGTTCACCAACAAACACTAGTGAAGCACTTTTCTTCGCTCTTCATTTGTCCTCCCATGTCTGCTAATTTTTTTTTCAATTTATGTAGGGGAAACTTTAATTCATTCAATAAAACAATAATCTTTCATTATGTTACTATAGCTACGTTAACTTATTGGTAATTTATTGAAGCTATTATGAAAATTCTAACTAATTTTTGCAGTATGCATATCACCAACTTTTTCTTATTTTTCACCAATTTTCATTTACGTTTCATAATTACGCTTTGAACCAATTATGAAATTATTAACTTTAATTCATATGATTTGTCATCTTTTCTCTGCTTAAGTTATGAATAAGTTTTGAACTATCAACTCTCATTTCATGTTTTTACTAATAATGTTTTACACTTACCCAAAAAAAAAAAAAAATCTCATCTCATGTTAGAAAGTCATTCTTTAAAATTCTTTAAAATTCTTTAAAATTCTTGCTAGATAATATTAAATCAAGAAGATTCATCCTATATGTGTCCACTTAAGATACTCTAAAGTATAATATTTTTAGTTTGGTATAGACGTCGGCGCTTCCCACACTTCCCAATGGTTAATCACCACCTTCTAAATTAAGGGACTTAATTCATAAAAGTGCAGGTTGAATATTGCCGGATCACTTTCATGAGGAAGATTGTGCAATCACTTTAAACTTCTATTTTATTGTAGTAGACAAATACTTTATAATTTCGAGGCCTCTTGACTGGTGTTGCCATCTTCTTCTTTTTTGTCGAAATGTTGCCATCTAATTAAGTAGGAAAACGGCAACAACAAGCACCACCTAAATTGCAGAAGTTGGTCGAAGTCAAGATTTTATAGAGAAAAGCAGGAGAGAACAAAAGAAAATCAATAACCAAAAGCTTAAGTTAAGAGGGTTATCAAAAAGATTTTAAAGATCAACCTTCATGCATGTGAATTAAAGGATTATTAAAGAAACGTAAAAAAAAAAAAAAAAAAAAAAAAAAAAAAAGATGTAAAACTGGAGAAGAGGGAATGATTTTAAAAGGGGAGAGAGGAAAAAAAAGGAATGACATTTTTTTCCCTAAAATAACGACCTTGAAAGCATCAAGAAGTTTCCTTTCAAGTGCAAGAACATGAAGAGGACAAAATGAGTAGAGGAGAAGCATGAAGAACTTTTCTTGGCCCTTTATTTCTTCTCCTTCGTGTGTCTACATTTCTATTCAATTTTTAAAGCTGCAGTAAAAGAATATTCATTGAATTAAAGACTAGCTTTGTTCGAGAGAGAACTTAGGAGTTTAATAATTAAATTGTACACACGATAAACTCTTGAGAGTTCATGCTTCAAAATTAATAACTAGCTTTCAAGACTTAAAAGACCTACAAACCCACACACACCATCATGGGGTACTATTGAATATGAAACAATTT
Organism: Eucalyptus curtisii; assembly: GCA_017140595.1. Lineage (NCBI taxonomy): Eukaryota > Viridiplantae > Streptophyta > Magnoliopsida > Myrtales > Myrtaceae > Eucalyptus > Eucalyptus curtisii. The sequence goes on along the minus strand of CM029500.1, from coordinate 37,144,463 downwards.
GTATAGAACTTTAAATATCACTTTTTAAAGGCCCTTTAGAGAGTAAATATCGATTTTAGAAACATGGGAAGAAGACGATACGCGGAGGAGAAAGACTGGTGAAGAACTATCCTTGGCTCTTGATTTCACCTCCTCCATGTTTTTATATTCCTATTCACTTTATGTGTATAGAAAAATTCAATTTATTCCCATGCAAAAAAGAGTTTCTTTCATTTGTGGTCCACCAAGAAATGCTGGTCAAGAAGATTTCTTCGCTCTTCATTTGTGCTTCCTATTTTTTTTTTTTTAAATTCTATTTGATATATGTAGGTGGCAAAATAATTTCATTCACATAAAAAGAAATCTTTTTTACTATATTATATGACTAGTTAAAATATGACTAGTTAAAAGTCTTGGTAGAACAAAAAATATGTCCAAGAAAAAACTAGCTTTCTTGGAGAGAGAACCCATGGATTTTGTATTGTACAATGCCCGCCTTCCCCCCAATAAATTAAATTGTACGCACACTAATCCTTAGGAGAGCTCATCCTTGAAAGCTAGTTACTTTGTTGATAGACTTGAAAGGTTTATAAACTAGCACATACCATCACACATCACCGATGTGGGATAGTTTATATATAATCTTTTAACATCACTTTTTAGAGGCACTCTAACAAGGAAATCTCGATCCTTCGACATCAAAATCTTCTCGAGTTTGAAATATTGGTACGTGTTAATGGCATGAGTCAGTAACCATGGTCAGTTTCCAAAACCCTAAATTTTCTTTTAACTTATCAAGAATCAAAATCTCCTAGTCCACCAACAAACACTATTGAAGCACTTTTCTTTGCCCTTTCTTTGCTCTTCTTTTGTCCTCCCCCATGTTATTATAACCACGATAAAGTCTTGGCAGAAAATATACTAATGGGCTCAGCTCAGCCCAAAACCCTATAAAATTTCGGCCTTAACGACTCAGCCCACTTTCACTTGTTCCTCACCAGGTGTGCATGTGAGAGTAAGAAGGGAAAGAAGCAACCGGTGACGAAAACAAGAAAAAAGAGGAATGGAGAAAAGACAGAGAAATTTTTGCCTCCACGCTCCGAAGTCCCGACAAGCCGAATCAATTCCATTTGTAACGCCTGGTAAGAATTCAAGCTGTTTATTCATCTAATCAAAGTAATTTGTGAAATTACTCCCTAAATCAGGAGTTGTGTCAGGAAACAACAACCACCACCTGAATTGCAGAAAAATCTAGGTCGAAGTCAAGATTTTACAGAGAAAGGCGGAAGAGAACAAAAGAAAATCAATAACCTAAAGTTTAAATTGAGAGGGTTATTAAAAATAATTTAAAGATCGACCTTTACGAATGCGAATCAAAGGATGATTAAAGAACCATAAAAAAAAGAAAGAAAATGTAAAAATAGAGAATAAATAATGATTTTAAAAGCAAAGCGAAGAAAATAAAGAATGACATTTTTCCAAAAAATGACGACCTTGAAAGCATCAAGAAATTGCCTGTCAAGTGCAAGAACATGGAAAGAATAAAATGAGCGGAGGAGAAGTATGAAGAACTTTTCTTGGCCCTTGATTACTACTCCTTCATGGGTTTACATTTCTATTCAATTTTAAAAGTGTCGGTACAAGAATAGAGGCCGAATTAAAAAGCTAGCTTTGCTCTCGAGAGAACTTAAGAGTTTATAAATTAAATTGTACGAATAATGATCTCTCGAAGAGCTCATCCTTAAAAGTTAATAACTACCTTTCAAGACTTAAAACACATATAAACCCATGCCCATCATCATGGGGTACTATCGATATGAAACAATTTATATAGAATCTTTAAATATCACTTTTTTAAAAGCCCTTTAGAGGGTAGACATCGATTTGGTAGGAACACGGGAAGAAGACGATGCGCAGAGGAGAGAAACTGGTGAAAACTATCCCTCGCTCTTGATTTCACCTCCTCCACAGTTTTGTATTTCTATTCACTTTATGCATTATGGAAAAATTTAATCCATTCATACAAATAGAGAGCTCTTTTTTATTTGTTATCCTTGAAAATAAGCTATTTAGTTCATAGAATTAGAAGATTTATAAATGTGTGCACACTAGTACGTATCATGTGCGCACAATCTTTTAACATCACTTCTTAGACACACTTTAGGGGTGAGAATTCGACTTTTTCACATCAAAATTATCTGGACTCTGCAACTTTGGTACGTGCAATGGCATGAGCCCAGTAAGCATGGCCACTGGCCAGTTCCCTAAACGCTAAAATGGTTTTAACTTATCAAATATCAAAATCTTCAAGTCCACAAAGAAACGCTAGTGAAGAAGATTTCTTCGCTCTTCATTTGTCCTTCCTCATTGTTTTAATTCCTATTCAATTTATGTAGCTGGCAAAATAATTTGATTCAGAAAAAAAAGATTTCTCTCCTATAATTTTATTATGACTAAATAAAAGTCTCTACAAATATATATAATATCAAAGCATAAACTAGCTTTCTTAAAGAGAGCCTAAGGATTTTGCATTGTACAACACCCACTTTCCCCTAATAAATTATTTTGTACGCACAATAATATCTAGGAGAGCTCATCCTTGAAAGCTAGTTATATTGTTAACAGACTTGAAAAGTTTATAAACTCGCACACACCGTCACATATCACTGATGCGGGGTAGCTTATATATGATCTTTTAACATCACTTTTTGGAGGCACTTTGGTGAGGAGATATCGACATTTTGATATCAAAATCTTCTCGAGTCTGCAGCATTAGTATGTGTTATTGGCATGAGTCAAGGAACCATGGTCGGTTCTCAAAACCTTTAGTTGTTTTAAACTTATCAAGATTCAAAACCTCCTAGTTCACCAACAAACACTAGTGAAGCACTTTTCTTCGCTCTTCATTTGTCCTCCCCCATGTTTGTTAATTACTTTTCAATTTATGTAGGGGAAACTTTAATTCATTCACATAAAACAATAATCTTTCATTAGTTACTATAGCTACGTTAACTTATTGGTAATTTATTGAAGCTATTATGAAAATTCTAACTAATTTTTGCAGTATGCATATCACCGACTTTTTCTTATTTTTCACCAACTTTAATTTACGTTTCATAATTATGCTTTGAACCAATTATGAAATTATTAACTTTAATTCAAATGATTCATCAACTTTTCTCTGCTTAAGTTATGAATAAGTTTTGGACTATCAACTCTCCTTTCATTTTTTTACTAATAATTTTTTACACTTACCCAAAAAAAAAAAATCTCATGTTAGAAAGTCATTCTTTCAAATTCTTTAAAATTCTTGCTAGATAATATTAAATCAAGAAGATTCATCCTATATGTGTCCACTTAAGATACTCTAAGTATAATATTTTAGTTTGGTATAGACGCCGGCGCTTCCCACACTTCCCAATGGTTAATCACCACCTTCTAAATTAAGGGACTTAATTCATAAAAGTGTAGGTTGAATATTGCCGGATCACTTTCATGAGGAAGATTGTGCAATCACTTTAAACTTCTATCTTATTGTAGTAGGCAAATATTTTATAATGCATTTCGAGACCTCTTAATTGGTGTCACCATCTAATTAAGTAGGAAATCAGGCAACAACAAGCACCACCTAGATTGCAGAAGAATCTTGGTCAAAGTCAAGATTTTACAGAGAAAAGCAGGAGAGAACAAAAGAAAATCAATAACAAAAGCTTAAGTTAAGAGGGTTATCAAAAAGATTTTAAAGATTGACCTTCATGCATGTGAATTAAAGGATTATTAAAGAAACGTAAGAAAGAAATTAAAAAAAAAAAAAAAAAAAATGTAAAACTGGAGAAGAAGGAATGATTTTAAAAGGGGAGAGTGGAAAAAAAAAAGGAATGACATTTTTCCCCTAAAATAACGACCTTGAAAGCATCAAGAAGTTTCCTTTCAAGTGCAAGAACATGAAGAAAACAAAATGAGTAGAGGAGAAGCATAAAGAACTTTTCTTGGCCCTTTATTTCTTCTCCTTCGTGTGTATACATTTCTATTCAATTTTTAAAGCTGCAATAAAAGAATATTCATTGAATTAAAGACTAGCTTTGTTCAAGAGAGAACTTAAGAGTTTATTAATTAAATTGTACACACAATAATCTCTCCGAGAGTTCATGCTTCAAAGTTAATAACTAGCTTTCAAGACTAAAAAGACCTACAAACCCACACAAACCATCATGGGGTACTATTGAATATGAAACAATTTGTATAGAACTTTAAATATCACTTTTTAAAGGCCATTTAGAGAGTAAATATCGATTTTTAGAAACATGGGAAGAAGACAATGCGCGGAGGAGAAAAACTGGTGAAGAACTATCCTTGGCTCTTGATTTCACCTCCTCCATGTTTTATTCCTATTCACTTTACGTGTATGGAAAAATTTAATCCATTCCCATGCAAAAAAGAGTTTCTTTCATTTGTGGTCCACCAAGAAACGCTGGTCAAGAAGATTTCTTCGCTCTTCATTTGTGCTTCCTATTTTATTTTTTTTAATTTCTATTTGATATATGTAGGTGGCAAAATAATTTCATTTACATAAAAAGAAATCTTTTTTACTATATTATATGACTAGTTAAAAGTTTTGGTAGAAAAAAATATGTCCAAGCAAAAACTAGCTTTCTTGGAGAGAGAACCCATGGATTTTGTATTGTACAATGCCCACTTTCCCCCCAATAAATTAAATTGTACGCACAATAATCCTTAGGAGAGCTCATCCTTGAAAGCTAGTTATTTTATTAATAGACTTGAAAGGTTTATAAACTAGCACATACCATCACCTATCACCGATGTGGGATAGCTTACATAATCTTTTAACATCACTTTTTAGAGGCACTCTAACGAGGAAATATCGACATCAAAATCTTCTCAAGTTTGAAATATTGGTACGTGTTAATGGCATGAGTCAGTAACCATGGTCGGTTCCCAAAACCCTAAATTTTCTTTTAACTTATCAAGAATCAAAATCTCCTAATCCACCAACAAACACTATTGAAGCACTTTTCTTCGCCCTTTTCTTCGCTCTTCTTTTGTCCTCCCCCCTGTTATTATAACCACGATAAAGTCCTGGCAAAAAATATACTAATGGGCTCAGCTCAGCCCAAAACCCTATAATTTCGGCCTTAACGACTCAGCCTACTTTCACTTGTCCCTCACCAGGTGTGCATGTGAGAGCAAGAAGGAAAAGAAGCAACCGGCGACGAAAACAAGAAAAAAGAGGAATGGAGAAAAGAGAGAAAAATTTTGTCTACACGCTCCGAACGTCCCGACAAGCCGAATCAATTCCATTTTGTAATGCCCGGTAAGAATTCAGGCTATTTATTCATCTAATCAAAGTAATTTATAAATTACTCCCTAAATCCGGAGTTGTGTGAACTTTGAATTGCGAGGTTTGATTTAAAAGTTGTGAAGAGATGGAGTTTTGAGATTTTGATAGTTCATAACATTTGGAGCTATGAGATTTGACGAAAATAGATTCCGAAATATGGTTTGAACGAAATGAATATTTGAAGTTTAACGTGTAAGTTACATGTAATCAACAATATGCATAACGGACAAAGATAATTGTTCATTATAAACAAATTTCTTCTTTAACGAATAGGAGTTGATTGGATGATGAATAAATATAGTTTAATTTAATTGTTCATTAGAATATTATTTTACTTGGATTTTGATATTGATTTTCGATTAATTGATAGGAATATGAGTTAGTCGATTCGAGTAACTTTTGTGAATCTTAGTTGAAGGCAAGATTGATGAATATGGGTTGAATGCAAGACCATGTCAAGAGAAACAAGAAAGGAGTCAAATCAAGGATCAAGAATCAAAAGAGATGCTTCTCATCTTCTTTTTCTTTTCTTTCTTTAAAGAAGGTTTGGAGGTACTAATCATGCCGTAAAGGAGGGGAAATTCTTGGCTAAACCCTGGCCCGACCCGTAGATGAATAGAAAGAGATGCTTCTTGACTAAACTCAGGAAATAACCCTGACTTTTTGAATGAATCTTGGTTGAAGACAAGACTAGGTCAAGAACATCAAGAAAGAAGAAAAATCAAGAAGAATTAAGAGAGGTGCTTCTTTATCTTTTTCCTTTTATATATAAAAGAAAACACGTGTTGGAAGTATCAACTACGGCAAAAGAAAGTACCAAATTATCATGTTCAAAGGAATTCAACAGAAAACAGTCATGAAATATGAAATTTAACAATAAATTAACACTTCATTGAAGTATATGTATACTTGAGTGGGTAGCCGTAACGGCGATGAATAGTTCAGAGCAATTATCAATTTGGTAAAACAACTATAAATGGGTAAAACAACTACCGGCATCAATAAGGCCAATTATCTAATTAGAATACTCAGAAGATAAGAATGCTTATTAACTTGAGAAATATTTAAAATCGTCACACATCACATTCTCTGTTAATATGATGTATGATGTCAATTAATCTTATTATGTAAATCATCCGTCTCAATTATCCTCATTTTCTCAATGCACACCACACTAAACAAATTATCGACGTGATTTAATTTCAGGATGTGGTTGACAAAAACCGGATGAGCAATTGTTGCCCGATATCTTTTGCATCTCATTGTGCTAAAGAAAGGTGGGAAAAGTCTGTTCTCACTAAAGAACTTGTGGGCTTGGGCTTGTTTTTGCTCCGGAATTTCGTTTCTTTCTCAAGTTGTTCCCGTAAAATATTCAATTTACTGAGAAATGATATCTACTCTCAATTTATCTTACCACATCCTTCTTCTTTCACATTTTTTTTTCAAGTTCCTCCAACACTAGGTCCGATTAAATCTAGTGACTAGCCTAGACAACATTACGGTGCAACTTTAGTTATAAAAAACAAATTAAAATAGACATCCACGTGGACATCCACATTGGCTAAATTTTATCCTCGTCGTACTCCGATTTTGTCAGTTCGTAACTAAATTTTTCCATATGCATGCGTAGGCCTCTGGATGCTTTACCCATATCATATTTTGGTGTCAACCAACCGCCGTGCCGTGTCAACTAAGCTTAGTTGAATCCGATGTTTGAGAGACTAAATTATAAAGTTTTATGAAAGTAAAAGAACACAGTTGAATAAATTCAAAGTGCATGTACTTGATTTGAAAATGCGTGAAGGTAGAGAGACAATTAGTAGAATCAACCTCAATAACAACACCCTGGGCTATTATTATTAGTTGTATGGTTCGAAGCTGCTTAACGATGGCTACTTCAATTTAGCATTTCTCTCTCTCGTACATTCTATTACTTGTAATAGAATACCGCTTATTAGTACTAGCCTTTGGATTTTGCTTATTTTAGTATATACGTGCCATATTTAAATTTTCATATTTCCATGAACACCTGAACCGTACGGACTGTCAATGCTGACCACGGGTCATGTCAGTTCGCAGGTCCAGGCGCACCTGTCCTTGGGCCGGTCCGTATCACGGCCTATCGGGGGCCCCTCCACTCCGGGGGGTCGTCCGCCGTCGATCTGTCACACGTGGCGAGATCGCAGCTCACCCCCGGCCCGCCCCTCCCGAAACGACGCCGCAGCGGATATTCCAAAACGAGCGCCATCAGATATTCGGCGACGGGACCCGCTCCAGCCCTTCCCGTCCCACCGCAATACGCCAATCGCGACCGCCGAATCCCCCGACCGGGGGGCCCCGCCCTCCAGAGTACGCTCAACCGACGGCCGCGATGAGCCCGCGGAAGGCGCGCGAGTGGGGCCCCCATGAGTCGGTTCGGCAAACTTTTCTTCGGCTCGAAAGTGACGCAAGCCCTAGACACCCTTGCACGCCAAGTCGTTTTGACATTCTCTTCACATGCTCGAAAACTAGGACGGTGCCAAACCAAAAACGACGATACGCCGTCGTTCTACGACCGCGAGGTGGAGGTGAGGTGAGGTTCGTCTTGGCTCTCTCTCTTCTCCGTTCAAATTACGCAGAGCACCCAAGGCCAAGGCGGAGCGAGCTCTGAAGGGAAAGCGAAGATTCCGAGGGGAGGAAAAATCCGTCGGAGTCGGCGGCGGCGGCGGAATCCGCGGGGTTTTGGGGCGGGCGTCCTTGCCGGTGCCGGAGAGGCTTCGGTTTCGGCTCGGCGCGTCGTTCGCGGTTGCTTCGGCGTGAAGTCTTTCTGATTCTCCGGCCGCGTCGTCGGTGGAAGAGGAAGGGATGCAGACGGAGGCGAGGGTCGGGGTCGTGGTGGAAGGAGGTCAGAGAGGGATCGGCTCGGGGCACGGGAGCCTGGCGGCGGTGGACGGAGCCGCGCGGAAATGCTCGCAGAAGCGCCAGCAGCAGCAGCCGTCGCAGATCGGGATGGTGTCGCAGCTGCTCGCCGGCGGCGTCGCCGGGGCCGTCAGTAAGACCTGCACGGCTCCCTTGGCGCGGCTCACCATACTCTTTCAGGTTGATCTTTCCCCACTTTAGAGTGATTTCCGGTCCTTCTTCTGGTTTGAGAACGTGGAAACGTGGTAGACTTTGCCTGTTTTTGCTCGGACTCGTGTTTTTTGGCTGTAGTCGTGGACAGAAGGGGCTCGTTGGGTGCGCAGGTTTTGACGTGCCGGTGTGGATGCACCTTTGTATTGTTCTTTCAATTATGCTCTTCCTTCCAGGAGAAGGAGAAGAAGGGGCGCGGAGGATGGAATTTGTCTTGTGACATTGATTGCATTTTCTGTGTATATTTGCGCGAGGAGCAGCTAGTTATTCCCGCGGATCTTCAAGAAAGTTATTTTAGCCTTTTTTTTCTTTGTGATTTTCAACTCTGGATGATGAAAATACAGTTGATGTGGTAATTAAGAAGGGCATGGACGATCTTGTCATTTTGACTTAGCTAGGCAATCGATGAGTTTTATCATTGAAAAATTGTGCTACCACTTTAGGTGTATATAGCACATGTGTGAGTAGTGTTGATGCTGATTCTAGTACTTGGATTTGACCTTTAGTTGGATTGAGATCGTATATTTGATGCAGGAGTTTGTTGCTAAGGTTCTTCTGCTATAGGTCAGATTTATTCGGTCTACAGAGTACGGCAATTTAAATGGTTGGATTTTCTTTACTGGTATGTGCTATCTAACGGGAAGTATGGCTCAAGTTAGTTTGACTTGCATTGTTAGGCTGGAACCCACCGATGGTTAGTGAGGACTGTAGGACTATTCAGAGTTCCTCTAAGGGGCATCAATTTTTTTACTGTGACTTATGAAGAAAACCGGGGCACTAATATATATAATGGCTTGGACGTTGCAATAAAATTTAATATGTAAAATCGGTGACTTTTTACATCTTTACAACACATATTGTAAATTGATAATTTCCCTGTGCGGCCCTCTTAACTTCTTTTTATGTATTTCATGGAGCTTGTGCTTTCAATTGTTCTGTGATTAGAGTGCAAATCAGCGCAAGTGGAGTTGTAGGCATCTAGTTTATTGAGTAACATGCTATTTCTCGGACAGGTATTTGATTGCTGTAATTGCCACCCATTGGCCAATCTGCTGATACTTTAATACGCATTTTTAGGTGCAAGGAATGCATTCTGATTTAGCAACTCTAAAGAAGGCCAGCATATGGCATGAGGCTTCAAGGATTGCGCGTGAAGAAGGATTTAGAGCTTTCTGGAAAGGGAATCTAGTCACAATTGCCCATCGCCTTCCTTATTCTTCTGTAAACTTTTATACTTATGATCAGTACAAGAAGGTGCTTAACTCGACTAGCTGTTGAGCCGTATGGTCTCATTTGATTTTATCATTTAGGGGTTGTCTTATGCAGCGATTTGATTGGTTGAACTATCTTTCAGTTGCTTCATATGATCCCAGGAGTGGAAAGTTATGGGGAAAATATGAGTACAGAACCCTGCATACAATTTGTTAGCGGTGGTCTAGCAGGAATGACAGCTGCAACAGCTACATATCCCTTAGATCTTGTCAGAACACGTCTTGCGGCTCAGGTATTTCAGTAGACATTTGGTGTAAAGGCCGAGAGCTGAGTGCTTTCCTCTTTTTGTGTGCTTATATCTAGAGGTTGATGGAGGCTTCATTTTTGCGGGTTTGATAATGCTGATGACATTCTCCTTATATGGTTGTGCTAGTCAATTCAAAATGCACTTAACATTAACCAGTTTCTCTATGTTTTTCCTTTTCTAATGTTTTGGTATTGTCATCAAATTGTTCTGAAGTCTATTTTCACTCGTTCTGAGGGAATATTGTTGCAGCTTTTTGAAGAATTACATGTCTTTCATCCCTTTATTCCTTAGTAGTGAATTGTAGCTTCCAGTTCTTAAGTTAATCGAGATCTATTGTCTACAATCAAACCCTATCTGCCTATTGCATTATTCGTCATTTCTTTGGTAGGAAAAAGACTCAAATTTGCATTAATCATCAGTTGCTAGTGACACTCAAGTGCTTTAGTAGTGTTTCTACATGTGCAACTCGATTGGGCCACGTTTGGTTCTGTAGTTGTCTTTGAGCTTAGGATCTTGTGTGTTTTAGGAACTTATCCTTTCTCTGTTGCATCTTCGTTGAAACTTTTACCATGTTATGATTCTCAAATTGCTTTGATGGCTGTGAAGTTTTACTCTAAGAATTGTATGTTTGTCCCTAGTTTGTGGAATGCAAAATTTATTGACCATGTGCCCATACTGATTTATTGTCGTTTCAATGACAAATTTGCAGACAAATGTTATCTACTATAGAGGTATATGGCATGCTTTAGGAACAATAAGCAGAGAAGAGGGCTTATTAGGACTTTACAAGGGACTTGGGCCGACTCTTTTGGTATGTGCTTAGCTTTTATTCTGCTCAGTGCTTAGGCTGTATAACTCGATTCTTGACTATTTGTTTATCATTGTTCCAGACTGTGTGCCCCAGCATAGCTATAAGTTTTTCTGTGTATGAGACCTTGAGATCTTCTTGGCAGTCACATAGGTGAGCCTGAGCACTTTGCCAGTTTACTTTGATGTTGTCTGATTTCCTTTCACAACACCAGTAGTTGCATGAAATTTCTTTTTTTTCACATGCTAAATGAACTTTCTAACAATTCAACCAGGCCTCATGATTCCAACGCTGCTGTTAGCCTGGCTTGTGGCAGTCTTTCTGGTATTGCATCTTCAACAGGTGAGTAATCCGTATGACTAGAATATTGCATACTTATGGATCGTATATAAGAGCTGCTTCCTGAAGCGTATATTTCAGTTCCTTTCTATTTTTTCGGAATGATTACTGAATTATACGGTTCCGAGTTATAGGGATTGCTGAGTTTCATTTGTTTATGGGTCAAATGACTGCTTCTAGCGACACCCTTCTACGGAAAATGTAGTGACTATTCATAAGATCTATATCCTTCACAGTTTGCACATCTTCAGATTACATAGTTTTAACATAAAACTGAGTAGTTAATTCGTGTAGCTTTTTGTCATGCTTTTGATGCAGAGACAGGTTGTGGTCCAAGCTCTGCACTAAGTTTCTAACCTGACTGACTCATAGAACCAGAGAGCCAGAGTGGCGTTGTTTTTTATCTGGCATTTGTGGATTTTAGTAAGAAAACAAGAAATTATTTTTGGTCTTTCATCTAACTGTGTTCTATATGAAAACCTGTGATTAACCTCCATCACTCCAACATTTCCCGGGTTAATCATCTCCCAAGATGCGGTCGGTTCCATGATTTTGGTTGTTATGCAGTCCTCCAAGTGAGAGGTTTCCTCAGTGAGGTATGCTTCTCACTTAGGCTTGCTGAAACAGTTGATTAATGGATTATGGAATCCTTCTAGCATCACCATGTATCTCTGAGTTGTAATATGACTTATTGGGAATGATAGAAATTTCCTTTCATTTAATTTGCTACGTTCAGCTGTCTCTGGAAGTGCTATTTATGTACTTGGTGAAGTCCTGCTGAGATCCTGTAGTTAATAGATAGATGAATCACAAAAAATAAGATGAGAAAGACTAGTGATTCTAGTTTGATAGAGAAGATATGCGCCACAAGGTGTGGAAGATATGTAAGTTTGTGCTTCATCTTCCTGTTTATATACTGGTTAGGCATCCACCCGATGAGTAAGTTTCACCACCTAATCCATTGTGATGTGAATTGTTCTCGTGGGTTGCCTTGTTCCATTTGTGGAAAGATAAAAATTGTTGAGATGAAGAGTTTACTTTGAAAGCTAATAATAGGGGCTGAACTGTGTAGGGAAACGATGTCATTGGAACATGTCGGATGTGATTTATCTGCCAGAACATCCTAGCTGGACATTTAACATTTGAAATTTGGAAAGTCATTTCCATGTTATTGCAGTTTGCTTACTCATTGGCGATTCCTATATGTATTACTAATTCAATTTCGGAGGTTGATTTGAGCTTAAAATAGATCCGATCTTGACAAAATTTTTGTGCTGTTATAATCTGCAGTGACATTCCCATTGGATCTTGTGAGGAGACGGAAGCAGTTGGAAGGAGCAGGAGGCCGAGCTCGGATATATCAGACTGGAATATTCGGTACACTTAAACACATAGTCCGGAATGAGGGATTTCGTGGCTTGTACAGGGGGATCCTTCCTGAATACTACAAGGTGGTTCCTGGCATAGGCATATGCTTCATGACCTATGAAACGCTGAAAAGGCTTCTTGTGGACATTGCTTCTAATTTGTAGTGTCACTGCAATTTCCTGGATGCCATTGACCGAGGGGGAAGGAGGTGGACCGTAGGGGCATGGTGCTGTTTCCACTCTCTCCACATTGGCTTAGGGTGATTTTTTTCGATGAGTCTCCTTATGGCAGTTCCATGTACCGTGAGCTGCTGTTTGGAGCTATTTATCTTTGTATAGTATAGGTGCAACATGTTACACGTCTTTAATTGCCAGCATCAAGAAAGTCACAAATATGCTACCTCAATGGAAAGTCATTTCTTTGTTCAGCTCTCTCTCTCTCTCTCTCTCTCTCTCTCACACACACATACACACGGTGGAAAGGGCTGAGATTGTGCGTTCTTGTGTATTTTGGCCTTTGTGATAGTTCACTGACATTCGGTCCGAAGATTATTCCACCGACGGAAGAAGAGCAAGTCCTCCACGAGTGCCATCAGCGAGACTCCTCATCGTGAACCAATGATATGATGACTTTCGTCTTATATATTGTGTAGATCCACTTCCCTTTTTGGGTTAGTCGCATTCATTTGGGTTTGCATATGACATCATTTTCAGATTAAATTTCGGTTTAGACCAATGCAATGCACGACAAAACAATCACTGACAAGATGAGAAAAATCAATGAAATTTGCTACTCATTTGAGTTTTATGCCTGAAACTGCCGTTCATGTTCCGGTTACCATTTCTCAAGTCAGAAGCCAAAATTGAATATGAAGCCAGATAATAAATATTATTAGCATTGTAAACTTGCATCTTTGAGAACCCCACAAAAATTAAGGGGGGCGTTTACAATTTGCCATGGTCCACTCACATCTCAGAAGCTGAAAGCATTTCCAATTCACGTAAGCAATTGGAGAGGCGCATTGTGGGTGACGAATGCTTTCACGAGGGAAAAAGACCGGTGTATTTAATGTGGTCCAGAGTACGTCGCAGACCGTACTTATTGACTGCTGCATTGGCAGCCCTGAAACCTCCTCCATATGCTGGGGAAGCGTCGTTGGCAATTTGATGCATGAAAAACTCGCCAAGTTTCTTTTCAACCACAGACTTACTACCTTTCTTGGAAGATGTAGAAGATGAGGAAGCTGCTGATGTAGATGGCGCGCTTTTGTATCCAGGCATGACTTCTGATTCGAGCCACATGTAAGATAACACTTGACATATACCTTCTTCTACCTCAGGATTAAGATTGCGGTAACCTGCAAATGTAAGTTTAAAAGTTCAAGATAAGCCCCATTTGGAAATTCAACCAACGGAAGATGATGCTGCAGGGTAGAAAGTGTTGACCTTTAAGGCGTAACCATCCGTGCATTAACTCATGCGCAAGAATAGCACCGGTTAGCAACCTACAATCAGCAACAAGCAGACAGATTTCCAAAACATAAGACAAAATCAAGGTGATGTGCATCCATTGAACTATACAAGAAGTTTCATTAGCATAAGACCATTTTTCTGAAGCTCTATGTTGGGAAAGTCTCTCTGTCACAGCTCAATGGGACTTCCTAACAACTATGCATTGGAAAAGTTCAGATCGTCTACTTAGGAAGACCCGTCAATTATGCAGTTGTTTGTCAACTCATCCTTAAGAAGTCTGTCTAACCTACAAATTTTTAAAACATGTATATGAAGAGCTATTGAGTACTTAATAAATATATTCATTACTTTGCGAAACAAGAGCTTTTCAGTCACACTTACCTTGGTAGACCGTAAAGAACAAGAATGGCTGTAACTTCGCATTTCCTTGTCAATTTCTGGGGTTGAGTTTTCATTCCAACAAGCCTGTGGCCTCCAAGTCTGGGCCTTCTGTGAACCTGAATACAAAAGCAATGAAACGAGTGTAAAATTGAACAGGTGAATCTTGCTCAAGGATTTACTCTGGATTTCCTGAAAGCAAAATCAGTAGATGTCCAATATCATACACTGGACACGGTTTGCTCCTCTGAAAGACATAAACCTCTTGTCTCAGGCATGTGATGGTGGCCCTGCAGAGAAACTAGCATCAGGAATGGTGCACCAACTTTGAAAGAAAGCCCAAATCTCATACAATGTCATACATTTTTTTCTCCAACAATAGCCTCATTAAGTGCTTGTCTTTCAACCAAAAGCATTGGAATTTGCTGATCCAATTTCATGTTCATTCCTTCATAGTAGTCTCTGATCGCATGATAAAGTGGTTGACAGTCACCAGTGTCCATGATAGCAGATTCCATGCACTCTAGGCATAAACTTCGTCCATCTCCCAAAGATATGTATGTTGTGTTCCAAGACTGTCAGTAGGTAAAAGAAATATCAAAAGAAAGAAAAACAAAAAAATGAGTACAGTTGCTTCAACACATTTAAAATATACAATCCCCAAGATTGTGGGAGCAAGGCATGGCATTGCATTTACTTGTGCTAGCCTAGACCACTACCTCCAAACGCTCGCAACTACAACATCGAGCTGTGTTGTCATGCTCATGCGACGGACAGTACTTCTGGGACCAGAAAGGATGGCATCTATACTCAATCAAACCAGCTCCATTTGTTGGGATCTGTGAAATGAAATAGAAGCTTACAATCGAATCAAAAGGTAAAAGACTTAAGTTACATTAATGCCATACTCTCTTAAAATTGCATAAACATAATAGACAAGAACAACTTGGACTCATCTTCTCTCACTTCAGTAGCATGCATTTTTAACAAATCTCAGGTCTACATATGGAAGGCTCAATGAGCAATATATTTTTGAATGAGATCACTTGATACAATTTCACGATGTCTTTCAAAAGTTACAAGCAGTCTCTTCATATCGTAGAGCAGTTCGACTTGAGCCACTTCAGTGATGAGTAGGGCTTTTATTAGCTCCCGACATGACCACACAGGGAAGTCAGCATTGCGCGTAAAAGTATGGCTATTGCAGCGATGTATAACACTTGAAAAGCAATAAGTGTCATAAGCTTAGTAACAACTTCTTTATGAAATGTAAAAACGGCAAATATTTGTCAGGTAAGATGTGGTTGATTGTTCTTACAAATTGATGGCAAACTTCACATTTTGGATGTGTCAACTCCTTGAAGCAAGACTGGTGATAAGGATCCTTTCCTGATAAGGAAAACTTCGATCGACAGAAAAAAGGACTAGTAAGAGCTACCAGATGGAAGTTCCAGAATAAGACATATTTATGTCAAAGTAGACAGTGCCAGATTGACAAAAGAAATACTGAATATTATTCACATGTATTGTAGACTGCAAACAGCTTGAAGGTAAAATCATAAATAAAAAGAGGTAAGAAAAGATATTTCAGGAGGAACTACTTACCTCATATTCTGTAATGGCGTACCCGCAAGCATGACAGCGAAAGCATTCCGGATGAAAGAAAGTTCCCATACATCCCAAATAGTTGCCATAGCCTATTTCACGCTTGCAGCTACCACATACTCTGTGCCGGCAGAACAAAGTCAATTCATGAAATGGTCTCGCGACATTTCGAGTCCATAGGACAATAGTGCACAATATCTGCAGAAATTATTTTTAAATCTTCGTAACAGAACAAACTTGAGGCTCTCTGTCCCTAAAGACAACTTGGTTAAAGTCAATAATGACATAATGTTCTGGTTTTACCAGAATCAATTTTCATGTTCTACTTTGGCAAATCGAACATATGTTTTCGATCACAATCAATGAAGTAAAACCCTTGGGACACCAAGCACGCTGAAAATTTTCTTCTAGTTCACGATAGCCGATAATCAGAGTAAGATCAGACTTGGTCAGCACTTCAGTCAAATTTGCAAAACCAGGCAAGAAAAAAACCTTTCGATACTTTTAGACAGCAATCTTGGAATGTTTGGACCTTAGCCTATCAAAAACGCACTTTTGACTGCAATTACCTATATCCTCCTCTTGGATAATATTGCGTAGATGGGTGAGGAGGGTATGAAGGTGCATTTGGACTATCATTAAGCTCTCTATCAACGTTTTCATCGTCTGTCCGCCATCTACTCCCTGGCAAATGCACGACATGGTTAGACGCTACTTTTGGGGGGGGGGGAAGAGAAATATTTAATAGCCTCGGACCAAAATACGAAAGTCAAACCTACCATTTTGCCGCCTCAGATCATCTTCAGCCAAAGAAAGTGCAATTGCCCTGTCAAGGTCCTCTTTTTCCTTGTCACTTCGAGAGCGATCATCCTGATGATGTCGTCAACAATAAGAAAGGGGTTACTGAATTCAAAAGCGAAATTCGGTGAACTTCACAGCATTTGAGAAAGCCAGTTGGTGGTAAACGGTGAGTAATGTACGGATGAATCTTTTCCCAATAGACAGTGGCAATGATGACAAGAGTAACAAGGAGTTTACCACTGATCTAGCAGGTGCGTGCCAAACCATGTTTTCGTCGCCTAAATACTGTGGATAACGCCGAGCCCCTCCTCGCCCAGATCCACTCTTAAAGAGTTTCCCCAGCCATTTCATAAAACGTGACTTTCTCTCTGCGTACGAAGACACAAAGTCCCCTGCTTAACATAAAAACCCGTCCAATAAACCCCCGTCTATGAATAAAAGATATTGCGACGTACACAATAGTAAAAAAGAATAGTTTTAACTCGTGTCATCTAGCTAGCAAGTAGCTACAGAGAACCCACATAAGAGCTGAAAAAGATAGAAGGGAAAGAAACGTAGTCCCAACTCCAAAGTCCATGTAAGGGATGAAAAATTAAAACCCACATGAGCCGATCGATCAAAATTAAACATTTCATCGAACGAGTAAGCGGCGACGATAATTCGACCATGGAGTACCAAGAACAGGGGCCATGCTGCGTACCGTAAATACAGGGCTGAGAAAGATGGTTGACGCTCGAAGAAGAAGGAGGAGCCATGTCGTTGGGAACTGCGCAATATGTACAGAGAGCCGCCGGAGTATGAACAGAGCAGGGGCGAAAAGGAGTGGGGGAGGCGGAAAAGGGGAACAGGGCGGGTGGCGGAGGGTGGAGAGAACAAAAGAACGGAAGGGAAAGGGAAGAGAATGGGGATGGAGCATCGTTAAAGAAAGAAAGACCAGGGAATAGGCGCCGAGAGAAAAGATAAAGGAGAAGGAATCTCTTTTTTTTTTGTCCTCCGGGGGGTAGAGACAGGGGAATTGGTAGCAGAGAGAGGTGTGAACGAGATGGGCTGGCGAACTTCTTCTGTCCGATCTTTGCTTTTCCCTCTGGGAGGAGCGTGGCGGGAGATTCTTGGCTTGAGGAAAGCGATCAAGAAAGTAGCAGAAAGATGTCGGCCGGCAAGAATCTCGAAGGAGGGAAGGGAGAGGCTGGAAAGCAACGGCGGACGACAGGGAATCCGGAGGAGAATTGTCCGATCGACGACAGGGAGAGAGGAATGACCGAATGGATGATGTGGAAATGCGTGGAACGGAGGTGGAGAGGAATATCTTTGGCCTTCGCCATCGCTTTTCTTGCAGGTGTCTGGAGTTCGAGCTTTCTTTCTTCCCCTTGCCTTTCTTGCCTTTCTCGCCTTTCTTGCTTTCCTGGGGTTTATCAAATTTCGAAAAAAAACGGAACTTTTGCCGCGGAATTTCAGGAGCTTAGGTTGGCGCTGGTTCTTTTACATATTCTATTGCGATGATGGAATAATGGGGTATAGACGACATTCGATTGATCTTGATTTTCATTTACCTTGAGTCGGATTCTCCTAGAATGTTTAATCACATTCCGGCTTATCTAGATGCTCGTTTGCGTTTTCCATTATTATTATTATCATCATCACTATTGTTGTTACGACGTCAGGGAATTTCGTAGTATGATAGATATGCGACGCAAAGTCATCGCTTGTCGGGTCTATTTGGCTAGGACATTTTAGACGCGTTGCCTTGAGACTAAGAGCGACGGATATCGATTTTATTCGAAAGTGAACGTTAGATTTGTGTGACGATAGAGGAATATGTTGTGTGTCTTTTTGCTTTTATGCCGAAATTTAAGATGTCATTTGGATTTCAAAAATCCGTGAGAAAAAAGGTGTGTACGTGAGCCTATGGTGTTTACTGTTCTAAAAAGTTTTGAGAGTTTTGAATTTTTAAAAAAAAAAGGCTATCAAAAACCTTAAATTATGTACAACATGACACATTTACCCTAAACTTGTTTAAACTTTTTTCTTGTGACTCTAAAAAATCCCTAACCTATATCCTTCTAACTTATTTAAATGTGCCATGTGAGTATAAATTTTGAATTTTTGGTGTCATAAAAAAATAATTTTGAATAAATATGTCACACAAATATAAATTTAGGGATTCTTATGTCTTTTTAAAAAAAAATGGTTGGAGTAATTGTGTCGCACAAATATGAATTTGGATTTTTTGTGCTACAAAAAAAAACTTGGCATACATGTGTCACGATCAACATAGTTTATAATTTTTTTGTAACTTTTTCCCTCTAAAAAAATCAAAGTACTTGACTTGGAATATCTAGATAAAGCAAAAAGTAAAAGGTCAAACTAAATTTGAAACAGGACTTTGAGGGTTTGTACAGTCCTTAAGAGTCTTTCTTTACTAAAGTTTTGGAATCGATAGTCCTTTGACTTTTATTTCCAAGTCAAGAAAACTATTATCATGTTTAACAAGTATTAAAACTTTGTATGAGTGCCTTCTACTTTCAATGTTTTTACTTTTCATAAAGCTTGCGGCTCTCGCCGCTTGACTTTATTTGATCCAAAATTCCAAATCAAGCCAAACCTTTTAAATATTAATATGAAATATCGTGCATTACATTTTCTTTTTTTTTTTTTTTATCCTTAAATAGTTTTTAATACTTAGATTTTAAAGGGAAATTCATTATTAAAAATAATAAATGTTTCGCTGGAATTTAATCAACGACGAAATATCTTCTGCCAAAAGACGTTCTTCGGCTTTTGATGAGAAGAGACGGGCTTTGTGATGTCTCTGGACAAGAAATATCCAAGCGGACAAGAAATAACTACAAACCTTCATTCGAAGTTCGAACTGAACTGTACGTACAAACCGTACTAGAATTCAATTGACGACAAAGCTTAAAAGTACAACCACTTCCACAACAATGCACCTACTCGAACTATGTCGAAATTGAATCAACGACAAAGTTTGAGAACGTACAAAATTGAATCGACAACGAAACACCTAGGATAGAGATACAAGTTGGAATTTAATCAATGACGCGAATCAGAAAACTAGAGTTAAGGAAAAATAAAGTGCAATGCATGAAAATAAAGATAATTAAAAGATTACATTTTGATTGTTGATGGTGTTTTTCCGAAGAGAATGATATGGTTATTTAAAACCTACAATTGACAGTTACTAACGAAAGTTATGAACAGAGGCTACAAACGATTACTACAAATAAATGACTTCCTAGTGATTACAAAAGGTCACAAAGAGAAGTCACAAATGGTTATCACAATGAAATAACTTCAAGTGGTTACGAGAAGTTACAAAAGGAGGTTACAAACATAAGTTATGAATGGTTACCAAATGGTTACGATGGTTGGAGTTCACGATTTCTTCGAATCCATTATTGTGATAATTGTATCCGAGATTGTCGACTCTACTTTCGTCGATTCCTTCGTGTTGTTGATCACATTTCAATAATAACTAAAAATCAGACATTTTTTGTGCAAACATATGCCCCTTTAAAAGAATTGAATGATTCATCAATTATTTGATTCTTTTAAATTAGGAAACCAATAGTCATCACGTGCCCTATTGTCATCGACAAATCACCATAATTAATACCACAAGAGTTAACTTGAACATGATTAATCAAATTGGCTCCATTGATAGGTACGACCTCATAGGTCTGAGCTACACCAATAGTTCTAGCCTTTTGTAAAATCCCTATCACTAGTAGGGGTCGTACAATTTGTCCCATAGTACCAAAAGTAACTTGAGCAGTAATACATGAAGGAACATACCTAGAAAATGCAAGATTATGAGGACTCGCCGGCACTTGAATTGAATGACTCGATGTTCTTGGCATGTTCATCACTACATGGAAGGTATTGATGATTATTGGCTTGATCACGTCAACAATATATTTTTATCGTCTAGTTAATCAATTCATTATTGTGCTCTTCCAATAACTATCACATGGCAGCCAACATTATAAGGCTCAGCTCTAATTGCCTTCTCTGCTCATTGGTAAGTTATCTTGGGATATCAACATCTCCACCTTGTTCTTGCTCCGCCATCAATTGGGTAGTCAATGACTCAAAATGTCCCGTCTTATTATTACCGGGTTGTGATGAAGAGTTGTCACCACCAATATTATCAGGCTCAACTTGATTCATTGTTCTCGCCATGGTATCTCCTCAAATCAACCACAATGGTCCCACCGAGCGTGCCAGATGTTTTGTTGGAATTTAATCAACAATGAAATATCTTTCTCCGAAAGACGTTTTTCGACTTTTGATGAGAGGAGATGGATTTTGTGGCGACTTCAGACAAAAAAGATCCAGGCAGACAAGAAATAACTACAAACCTTCATTTCGAGCTTCGAACCAAACTATACGTACAAACTGTGCGGGAATTCAATTGACGACAAAGCTTGAAAGTACAGCCACTTCCATAGCAATGCATGTACTTGAACTATGCCGGAATTGAACCAACAACAAAACTTGAGAACGTGCAAAAATGTAATGTTGCAATTGAATCAATGGTGAAACACCTAGAATAGAGATACATGTTGAAATTTAATCGATGGTGCGTTATTAGGATAGAGATATGTCTCAAAATTTAATTGATTATGCAAATCGGAGAGTTACAGCTTAGGAAAAATAAAGTACAATGCTTGAAAGTAAAGATAATTGTTTTTCAGAAGAGTACAATATGGCTATTTAAAGCGTACAATTGACAGTTACAAATAAAGGTTGTGAACATAGGATACAAACAGTACTACAAATAAATAACTTCCTAACCAATACAAGAGGTTATAAAGAAAAGTTACAAAAAGAGGTTACCAACGGTTACTACAAAGAAATAACTTCCTAGTGGTTAAGAGAAGTTACAAAAGGAGGGTACAAACATAAGTTATCAACGACGGTTGCGTAAAATCCACTATGTTTACGCTTTATTTGACTTCATTATCATGATGGTTGTATTCGAGACTGTCGACTCCACTTTCATCGATTCCTTCATATTGTCGATCATAAATTGACAATAAATAAAAATTTGACATTTTTTGGTGCAAACAATAAGTAATTTTTTGTATTACTTCAAAGCACAAACCTAGCAAGTTCCTCCTCTGAAAATGATTGAAGTTTGCTCATTTACGGTTGCTGTCTTTTTCGATGCTGATCGGGAGTCACCCAGAGTCGATTTTCACGCAATAAAGTAAATCAACTTTTTCGGTCGAACGGCGAAACGAGAGCTAACCATCCATGCAAGAATAAATGATTGGCACCAAAAGAAGAAAATGTCGAATTTCATGATTCTCGAGACATAAATTCTAAATTTCTTTTATCACTTCCCTACTGATGAATCTGAAAACGGCTACAATCGACATCACTTTCGTCTACAGCGAAGAGAGCTCCGACGTGAAGGGAAGAGAATTGTCCGATCGACGCAAGGGAGAGAGAATGAACGGATGATGTGGAAATGCGTGGAATGGAGGTGGAGGGGAATATTTTTCGCCTTCGCCTTCGCTTTTCTTGCGGGTGTTTTCTTTCTTTCTTGCTTTCCAGGGGTTCATGAAATTTTGAAAAGATGGAACTTTTGCCGCGGAATTTCAGGAGCTTAGGTTGGCGTTGGTCCTTTTATTTATTCTATTGCAATGAAGGAATAATGGGGGATAGATAACATCGATTCGTTCGATTAATCTCGATTCTCATTTGGCTTGCGATAGATTCTCCTAGAATGCTTGATCGTGGCTTGACTAATCGAGATGCCCGTTGCCATTTCTCGATTATCATTATTAGTAATATGTCAGGGAATTTCGTAGTATGATGGAGGTGCAACACGTTGTCATCGCTCATTGGGTCAATTCAGCTAGGACGTTTTGAAACGCGTTGCCTTGAGGCTAAGAGTGGTGGAGATTGATTCTATTCGAAAGTGAACATCAAATTTTTGTGACGATAGAGAAATTGTCATTTGCCTTTTTGCTTTTAAGCCGAAATTTAAGATGCTATTTGAATTTCGAATATCTATGAAAAAAAGTATACTTGAGCCCATGATGTCGAGTGCTCTAAAAGTTTAAAGAGTTTCGGGTTTTAGAAAAAGGAAAAAAGGCCATCAAAAATCATAAAATATACACAATGCGACATATTTACTCCAAGTTTGTTCAAACTTTTTCCTCGTGATACCAAAAATCTTAAACTTGCATGCATGTGACTTATTCAAATGTGGATTTTCAGTGTCACAAAAAAATAAATTTGGATAAATGTGTTGCGCAAGTATAAATTTGGAAATTCTAGTGTCATAAAAAAAGCTTAAAGTAATTGTGTTACAAGGATACATATTAGGATTTTTTGTATTATAAAAAAAAATTTGGCGTGCATGTGTCACGATGAGCATAGTTTTTTTTTTTATAGCTTTTTTCCTCTAAAAAAAATCAAAGTATTTGACTTGGAATATCTAGATTAAGCAAAAAGCAAAAGGTAAAAATAAATTTAAACAGGGGTTTGTGCGATCCTTAAGAGTCTTTCTTTACTAAAGTTTTATGACAATAAAGGGATAGTCCTTTGACTTTTATTTCGAAGTCAAGAAAACTCTTATCATTTTTTAACTAGTATTAAAACTTTGTATGAGTACTATTATTGTTTTTACTTTTCATAAAGCTCGCGGCTCTCTCCGCTTGACTTTATTTGATCCAAATCAAACCAAACCTTTTGAATATTAATATGAAAAATATCGTGCATGAAATTTTTTTTCTTTTTTTAATTTTAAAAACTTTTTAATACTTATTCATCATTAGAAATTATAAGTAATTTTTTTGTTATTACTTCAAAGCACAAGCCTGGCAAGTTTCCTCCTCTGAAAATGATTGAAGTTGCTTAGTTTAGCATTGCTGTCTTTTTCGATGCTAATCGATATCACATCAAGTCGATTTTCACGCAATAGAATAAATCAACTTTCTTGGTCGAACGGCCAAATGAGAGCTAGCCATCCATGTAAGAATAAATGATCGGCACCAAAAAAGAAATATGTTGCACTTGGCAATTCTCAACAGGTAATTTCTAAATTCTTCTATCACTTTCCAATAAATAGATATGAAAACTTTACAATTGACATCACTTTTATGAATAATGAAGACAGTTGTGACATAATTTATCAATGAAAATATTTTTTTTCCCTCTCGGGTGAACTGAAAGAGGGGGAATAAATTTTAATTTTTTTTTGGGAAAACTTCGGTTTCTAACTTTGACATTTCCAAAAAAGAAAAAAATCATGCTACCTCAAATGTCAATTGAGAATCAAAATATGTTTCCCACTTGCTCAATCGTTGCTAAATTATTTTATTCACCGAATAGCTGCTGCTCCCACTTTCACACGTCATCAACAAATTCTTTTCGACATTTCCTTTTCAGCCCTTCTTATTTTTCTCTCTCTCTATTTTTGGCGTCCAAGCAACGCTGTAATTGTCACTATAGTCAGATTCAAAAGAGCCCATTACGTATTATAGGGACATCGAATAATAACACACATATTATATATGCATATATATACTGAAAATATAACGAGTTTTTCTATATTTATGTAGCATGATTATCCTTTGCTCGTCACCTAATTTATAGGATGAGCCCATAGGAAACATAATAATACTGTTGTTGTTGTTGTTCTCATAATAACGTAAGAGATTTTCTTTGCTGGGGGAGACAGATGTCGGGAATCTAAAAAGGCGAAATCCAGGTTGTAGGGAAATGAAAAGTGATCAGATGGCTGATCTGTGTAAAGAGAGATTTATTCCATGTTACAACTCACTCTCTCATCCACCTAAAGGCATCCCAAAGCTGGCCATCCCAGTAGATTTTTAGCCTCTTACCATGTGCAAGGAGAAAAAAGAAGACAATTTTTACTCCTTTTTTCTTTTTATTGCTCCTTTTTCGATTTTTAAATTTTACACAATCAAGAGGCACAAAGACGGAGATTCGACTATTCAGAGGTATAGCAGTTTTTGCAATCGAATGGTGAGATTCGAACGTCGAACGAACGATTCCTGAATTCTAATCTCCTGATCAACATCGTTAACCTTGAAAGGTTCATCATCCATTTTTTTTTTTCTCTAATGAACGTGAATGTGTCGGTGAAACACAGAACGGGTCCTCGCAAACGACGTATTGGATTGTCCAGTAAAAGAGCCTGCTCCCTTTCTCATTGCTCTCTGGGGAATGCGATATGCTAGTAGGGAGGGGGGTGCGCACTTCAGAATGTCCGAGGAGGTGAACCAGCCGAGGTATTTTAAAACTGGTCCAGACCCCATCTGACCACTTAAATTAATAAAAAAATTATGTCATGTGTAATTATATTGCATGTCAAATTATGACAGTTTGCTGTTGAACGGAACTATTCTTTGGCAAAGCTATTTCGGTCGTGGAATTCCAAGCTAGCACCACGATATCGGCCCAAGTGAGAAAATATCAGGCCCAAGGTCATGAAGTCAGGGCCCGTTGGGCCTGACCGGGTCAGTCCGGGCCTGACTAGGCTCATCTTCGGTCTATGGATACAAAAAATTCTTTATGCCCGTTGCGATAGTGTTGCTAAAGCCTGGCATGGAGAAAGCCCAAGCCCAAGATTTAGTCGACTCGAGTCCCGAACTGGGCTTGACAAGTAATATAAAAAGAACGAAAGAAAAAAAAATGAACTTTCTTAAAACTGGCCGAAAGAGTAGGGGAAATATAGATTTAAGGCGTGTTTGGTAATAATTCTGTTCCCGGGAACTGATTCTAAGGAAAAGAATGCGTTTGGTAACTGTCCAAAATTTCTGATTTTGGAATAAAATTGCGTTCGGTACCGTGTTAATTGATTTTGTTCCAAAGCAATTTCTTTTAATTTTTAAATATTTTTTTTATATTTTTTTCCTTTTTCTCATTTCTTTTTTTCCCTTTTTCTTTTTTTTTTCTTTTTCTTTTTTCCTTTTTATTTTTTTATTTTTTCTCCTATTCTTCTTCTTCTTCAAGCCGGTCGCTAGACCAGCGACCGGCCAGACGAGGGCCGGCGACCTCACCGGAGCGTCGCCAGCCCTTAGTGAGGCCGGCCTCGCTGGGGCTGGGCGAGGCCTGCCTGGCCACCGGCGGGGCTGGATGAGCCTCGCCGGTGGCCAAGCGAGCCTCACCGGGGCTGGGCGAGGCCCGCTTGGCCACCAGTAGAGCTGGGCGAGCCTCTGGCGAGCTCGCCGAACCTCGCCTTGGCCTGGCGAGCCTCCAACGAGCTCGCCGGACCAGTTGTCGGCGACCGGTGGCGGCGGACGGCGGCGGGCGACGGGCGGCGGCGAACAGCGGGCGGCGGCGAGTGGCGGTCGCGGGATGGCGGTCGATGAAGAAGAAGAAAAGAGAAGAAGAAGAGTTTTGATTCTCAATTTTGTTCCCCTTAACAAGAATCAACTTTTTTTTTATTCTTGATTCTCTTCCCAATCTGTTCCGGGGAACAAATTTGGTCCCGAGAACAAAAATTTTACCAAACACGATTCTCATCCCAAATTGATTCTGGGAACAAAAAATCAGAATCATGCACTATTTGGATGGTTACCAAATAGTGCTTTAGGGGTGAAATCGAGCCAAGCTACTAGCTAGTAATTAGGGCTTGGCTCGCCTTATTTCGAACCAAGCTTGAGCACGAGCTGCTCGAGCGTGTCGTCCCGGTGAGTTTGAGCCCATCAATACTTTGTTCGACGAACCTGTGAGCCTAATCGAGCTTCCATTATATTTTTTTACGAAAGATATTTGCTACTTGCAGAATAGACGAAGAAGCCGTTAAGATCACATATTTGATCGCCGTACGCATGTATGAAAAAAAATGTTTGAGCCTATTGACTTGAGCTTGAGTTCACATGCAACTCTATCATTATCAAAACGAGCTTGAGTATTTGAATTTTCTCCTCGAGTCGAGCTCAAGCCTATAGTTCGGACGGATTCCTTTTACGTGAAATCCTTATTCTTTCGCAAATGCATGTTAAGAACGTAATTTCTGTCGTAGCATGACGATGTCTAATTCTGCAGTAAGCGCTTGAGATTGCGAGGGTAGTTGATTCACGAAGCAGTTTCAGCACCAGATCCAACTTTCCTTTTAGCTTACGACTTCAACGATATTCAACCCCAAGATGGAAGCTTTCTTTCAGTTCTTTCAACTACTTCGTTTGACAGATCCACGACAGACTATTCTTCTGAACAAAAGAGAAAAGCCTACCAAGAAAAGATCGGAAGAGAGAAGTTCAATGAAAGGCACTATCCTCGCTTGGTTTTCCTTCTGCGTATTCTGTTCCGGGTCAAAATAAACATCGATGTTGTCTTCTTCTCAATTCAGGTTTTCAGAATTTAGGTTCAGTTATTAAGTCCGGAGGACCTGCAAATAGCGGTAGAGCTATCGTCATTGGTGACACGATTCATCAGCTGAAGAAGCCACTTGCAGGAGCGGAGAAGCTCAAGAAAAAGAATGAATCGTTAATTACAGTTCAATCTGAAGGTTACTTGTACGGAGTTACCCTATAGTCTTCATGTCTCTGCGTAGCTTTTTAAAATATCCTTTTAAATTCCCTTTTGGTTATGCACAACTAAGAGCAAGTGATGGAACGATGCTTCGCTTTCTGAGGTGTGTGTAGCCTTCAAGTGGTGCAACTTCTGTTGATTGGCAAAGTTCGTAACAAAACCAACTGAAGAGATAAAACTCATGGAAGAGAAGCGAAAGCTTAAAGTAGAGAGAGAGACAGGATCGAGCACCAAAACCAGGCTGCACCCTCTAATCATCCAGTGCTGATGTGCTGATGTGCTGATAATGCAGCCTTTCCGCTAGATAGATTTCAAGACCACGTCTCCAGCCTCCTGCTACGCAAGTTCAATATACATGGCAGTAGATTGTGTTTTTGCTTTGGTATCAAGTCTCGAAGGCGCGCGTAGACTAAAGTCCAAGTTTACATACATTTGCGTGCAAAGTCGACAACATCTTATGGCGTTAAAAGTGTTAACCCGGAAGAAGGAATAGAATCTGTAAATACACGGGATTGCTATGAATACGTTGTGGGATTTGGCCGGTTCTGTCATTGTCTAGCGCACTGAGATTTCGACAAGGCGAAAGATTCCGTTTCTATCTAATCAGAGTTGACTTTTAGCTTGAGAACGAGGGCTATGTAGTCGATCTCCACAATGCTAGTTACAACCTTCTTCATAATATTGAGAAGAGATCAGGTTGAATATTTCAATCTGCGCTATTAAATTGTTCACCGTGTCTTTGACAAGCAAGGAACCTGTATCTGCAGTGGAGCATACTGAAATGTTCGAAAGGCCGTCCAGTGGGCATTATCTTTTCAAAAGGCACGTCGAAACTCCTTAAACTAATCAGAATGATCAATTGAAGATGCAATTAAGAAAGAACAAACTAAAATGGGTGCAGCTATGTATCAGTATCCTTTCATTTCAGGGTCAAGCCAACGAAGTTGCAAAGCTGACTGTGTTGAGTTAACAAATTAGTTGGTTTATAGTGCCATCGTCATTGTAGATGATCGTCCTTCTTAAACTTGAAACTAAACTTCGACCATCTTTTTTAAACTCGAAGCTAACTTGTTGAGATCGTAAATAACAAGATTGACTTAAAGGTCCAGAGAGAATTATTCAGTCCATACAAACGAGCAAAAATGAATACAGGTTCTTTGGCTGGACGGAATCCACATGACGGTATTTATTGCGCACCGACGATTCTGAGGAGTCCTATGTTTCTCGTTTTAAGGAAATTTCATCTCTCAAATGAGGAATACGCACTACAAGATTCATCAAGACTTTCATATTGAAGACATGAAAAACAGTGGAATACCAAGACAGCTATACATACAATTATACATACAATGAAAGCCAACTTTTAGCAGAAGAAATAAGGGAGCCGATTATTGCCTTCGCTGTGATCATAGCCATGATCGAGTAAATCCTATTCTGGTTGTGGATGCCGCTCGTGGACATGGATGCTCCGACGTTGACTGGCATGGCGCCGTAGATAGGTGGATAGACGAAAGGTTGATATGGATAAAAGTAAGGAGGAGGAGAAGACCGAACTCCCCCGACGTAACAATACCGATGATACACATAGACGCCAGAGCAGTCCCGATCGGGCGATCTGCCACCGGCTCTTGGAACGCGCACGACAAGCAACATGCACAATCGAATGGATTACAAGACAGCAATACATACAATCAAAGCCAACTTTTAGCTGGAGAAATGCTCAGTAATGTAGTCGAAGGTAGCCTCAGCCGCGATCTTGGCCAGGATCCAGTTAATTATCTTCCGGCGGCTTCCGTGATGATGCGGAGACGCCGGAGCACTCCCGGTCCGGCGACCCGGCGCTGGCTCTTGGAACGCGCACTCCAGATGGACGTCGACGGGGCACCCCTTGCAGTGGCTGGTGTACCGCCAGGAATCGCACACCTGCTGACAGACCGCACATTTACGCG
This sequence comes from Eucalyptus curtisii, assembly GCA_017140595.1. NCBI lineage: Eukaryota > Viridiplantae > Streptophyta > Magnoliopsida > Myrtales > Myrtaceae > Eucalyptus > Eucalyptus curtisii. The sequence continues at coordinate 37,115,242 of CM029500.1, read as the reverse complement.
GCTCGTCACGACTGAGTGTGAGAAGTTGGTGGGGGTGCACGGCGTGCTCCACCGTCGCCGGCAGGTCCGTGCACAGGGGGTGGATGTCGAACCCGCACGGCTCGCACCTGTAGTACAGGCCGCGAACCTCCTTGCCGCAGAGGTCGCAGACCCTACCGAGGGACAGGCAGACGAGGTCGAGCGGGTGGCTCGGGTGGAGGTGGGAGGAGAGAGTGGCGGGGCACGTGGCGCAGCGTTCGTGGAGGTCGAAGTCGCAGCCGGAGCAACGGTAATGCCTTCCTTGGCCGAGGTCGTTGCAACCATCGCACTTGAACTCCCGGTTGATGTAGATCTCAAGGAGAGGGTGGGGATGCAAGCCGTGGTTTAACGTCCTGGAAGCTTGCGGTGGAATCGCTTGAGCTTGAGGGGTCGTCGATGTCGCCATGCTCTCTCTCTGTCTCTCTCTCTCTTCCCACCGAGAAAATATTGCCTGCAGCCTCTGTCTCTTAAATGACGGGATTGACGATGGACGAAGGCTTTGGTGGAGCTGTCGCTCCATCTCATTTTTTATTATTTTAAGCTGTTCCTCTGACCTTGCGACGGCGACGGATTTTCCATATTATATATATATTTTTTTTTGCGTACAGACTGCGTCAATCTAGGATTTCCAAACTTCCCCTACATATCACATCACGAGGACAAAAAATGGAGGAAGTAATGTTCAGCCTTTCTTTTATATATATTTAGAGAGAGAGAGAGAGATTCCATTTCTCTTGCTTAACAGGGGCAGAGGACCACCGACCAGTAGCCCTCCGCTTAGGTTCGCTGCCGGCAATATTTTCTGATTGAATAGTAATAGTTTGGCAATAGCATAGCATGTAAGACATATAAAATCAAATGCGGAAGCCAAGATCGATTATAGACAAACCTCTAGCCATTGTTTTTTTTTTTTAATGACTCAGGAAACCCTGTACAGCTGATAGCCGGCAAGCAAATCTTGGGATGACGCTAGTGGAACCTCCAGCCATTGTTCGTATTCACCTTCGTCAGAAATTCCTGAAAATTCAAAGAAAAATCGAGCACACACTACTAACCCAATTCCCTCACATGTACTGATGGTGTATTTCAAGAGAGGGTTTGAGTTAGACCTTATAATTGCCCCGTTAGAAATGAACAATCGTTCCTTTATATACCGTCTCCCATCAAGACGGTTACCAAATGGGCGGTTGTCACGAAATGGTACAAAATGTGAAAAAACTGCATGTTGAATAACCGCCACTTTAAAGAGAAAATGTGGGTCCGAAAATGTGGGATCATAAAAATAACATTCTCCCACTTGATCCCATCATTTTTATCATGCGAATTATCCAACTAATTCCACGAAAAATTTATGCTTAAAGAAAAGAAACAAAACACATGGATCATGGCAACATGTCCTCTAAGAGTGAGTAATATCTTCCATGTATCACAATGCATCTTATTTCTTTAATGTCAGCCTATATGTGACAACATATTTTAATGAATAAACTTCATGTTTATTCCAGAACCAAGGATAAATGTTATTCTCATAAACAACAAAATGTGTACACCAAAATTGAGAATCAACATTACAACAGAATAAGAGTTTCATACAACAAAAATCGTCCATATGACGACAAATTACATTATGGGACCTACTTCCATATTAGTCACATGATCTTTATACTTCATTGGTGACATGTCTTTAGTTAAAGGATCAATTATCATCAATTCAGTGCTAACATGTTCAATGACCACTTTATTCTCCTTAACACGTTCCTTTATGGCTAAATACTTAATGTCAATATGCTTACTTCGACTGCCACTTTTGGCATTTTTAGTCATAAAAATCGCAGCTGAATTGTCACAATATATTCTTAATGGCCTAGATATAGAATTAACAATTCTAAGCCTAATAATGAAACTCTTCAACCATACACCATGTGAGGTAGCCTCAAAACAAGAAATGAACTTAGCCTCCATAGTGGAAGTAGCAGTCAAAGTCTGCTTGGCACTTCTCCATGACACGACTCCGCCAGCTAACATAAAAATGTATCCAGATGTTGATTTTCGTGAATCAACGCAACTTGTAAAATCCACATCCGAATAACAGATTACTTCCAGGTTGTCAGTCCGTCTATACATAAGCAAATCTTTGGTACCTTGAAGGTATCCCATCACTTTCTTTACAACTCTCCAGTGATTTAAACCTGGATTACTCTGATATCTTCCCAACATTCTCACAGCAAAAGCGATGTCAAGTCGAGTGCAAACCTAAGCATACATCAAGCTTCCGACTACAAAAGCATATGGAATGTTGTACATTTGTTCCCTTTCTAGGTCGTTTTTCGGGCATTGGTTCAAATTGAACTTGTCACCCTTCACAATGGGTGTTGTACTTTGTGAACAATCTTTCATCCGAAATCTCTCTAGGACCTTATTGATATAGGTTTCCTAAGATAGTCCTAAAATGCCTCGAGGTCTATCTCTATGGATCTTAATGCCAATGACATAAGATGCCTCACCCATATTCTTCATATCAAAACTCTTAGAGAGAAATTGTTTCACCTCATATAGCAACTCCTTATCATTGGTTGCAAGTAGAATATCATCCACATATAGCACAAGGAAACAAATTTTGCTCCCATTGACCTTCTGGTATATACATTGATCCATGACATTCTCTACAAAACCAAATGAAGACGTGACATCATGGAACCTTAAGTACCATTTGGCGAGATGCTTGTTTCAAGCCATATATAGATTTCTTAAGCTTGCACACCAAATGATCACGTTTACTAGATGGGAATCCTTTAGGTTGTTTCATGTAAACCTCCTCATCTAGTTCTCCATTAAGGAACGTCGTTTTCATATACATCTGATGTAATTTCATATCAAAATGGACAACCAATGCCAAAACAATACGAAGAGAATCTTTCTTAGAAACAAGAGAAAAAGCCTTTATGTAATCGATTCCTTTCTTTTGAGTAAATCCTTTGGCAACGAGTGTAGATTTATATCTTTCAATGTTACTCAATGAATCTTTCTTAGTTTTGAAGATCAATTTACAACCAATGGCCTTCGCACCATCAGTTAACTCAACTAAATCCCAGACTTCGTTAGATGCCATAGAACTCATCTCTTCCATTATGGCATTGTACCACAAATTGGATTTATCACTACCCATGGCTTGTGAAAACGTTTCGGGATCATTCTCAGCTCTAATATTGTAGTCAGACTCTTGTAAATACACAATATAATCATTAGGTTTAGCCGATTTCCTTATTCTAGTAGATCTTCTCGATGTTGCATCAACATTTTCTTGAGGAGCGTGTTGCTTAACTGGTTGTTCAACAGTTTCTGGTAATTGCTGAACAACCGGATCTACTAGATCAATATCAGCAGGTTGTGGAATTTCAACGATTGGTTATTCAATAGCCGACTAAACTGAAAGGGCATTATGAGCAACAACCAACCTTAAACTTAAGGTGGAAGGTTGAGGGTCTGAATGATCTTTCTTAGGAACAAGGTCCTTCGATCGATTGCTCCCACTTATCAAGTCATTTTCAAGAAATTTTGCGTTTCTTGATTCCACAATCCTAGTGGTGTGAGATGGACAATAAAACATATATCTCTTGGACCTTTCGGCATATCCAATGAAATACCTACTTATGGTCCTCGGGTCGAACTTCTTTTCTTGCGGATTGTAAACTCTCACTTTAGACGGGCATCCCCAAATGCGTACATGTTGCAAACTCGGTTTCCAACCTTTAAATAACTCAAAATGTGTCTTTGGGACAGCCTTGGTCGAAACTCAATTTAATATGGAAGTGCTTCAGTCCACAAGGAATTAGGAAGTTTGGAGCCACTAAGCATACTCCGCACCATGTCCAATAAGGTTTGGTTTCTTCTTTTCGCTACACCGTCTTGGTCCGGAGAACCAGGCATAATATATTTCGCAACTATCTCATGCTCTTAAAGAAACTTTGCAAATGGACCAGGTGCTTGTCTATCTTCAGTGAATCTACCATAGAATTCTCCACCTCTATCTGATCTCACGATCTTAATTTGTTTACCGCATTGTTTCTCCACTTCCGCCTTAAATACCTTAAAGGCATCTAACGCCTCATGCTTATTATGAAGCAAGTAGAGATACATGTAGCGTGAGTAATCATCTATGAAAGAGATGAAGTATTTCTGATCACACGAGTCCATATCCAAACTACAAATATCCGTATGTATGATTTCTAATATTTCTGTACTCCTCTTGACACCTTTCTTCATCTTGTTGGTCTACTTTCCCTTTATGTAGTCCACACAAGTATCACAATCAGTAAAATCTAAAGCGCTAAGTATTCCATCATTTAACAATCGCTTAATTCTTTCTATGGAGATATGTCCCAATCTCTGGTGCCACAACATAGAGGAATGTTCTTTCACAACACATCGTTTTATACCAGCGTTATCATGAACATGCATTGCATTATAATAGGCATTGTTTTGTAAATTAATTCGAAAAAGACCATAAGACAAACCACTCCCAACAATTTCAGATTTAAATGATAAACAGAATGTTAAATCTAAAAAGTTAAAAGAGTAACCCAAATGTACAAGTTTTGAAACTGAAACTAAGTTTCTAGAAAAACTAGGAACATAAAAGGTCATTTCCAAATTCAAAACAAAACCACTATTAAGAACTAGTCTACATGTCCCAATAGCTCCCACATGCGAACGCATCTTGTTTCCTAAATAGATGCTTTGTTCACTTCCCACTGGCTTCTTGTGGTTTTGAAAATCCTGCAAGGAATTCGAAATTTGGATTGTAGATTCAGATTCAATCCACCAAGTGTTGTGACTTACATCAGCCTATTAGATTCATAACAAACACAAGAGGTTGGATTACATTTCTTCTGAAGCCAGGCCTTAAATCTGACGCAATCATTCTTTATATGCCCCTTCCTTTTACAGAAGAAACATTTGGATTCTTTTTTTATGTCAGCTTAGGGAGGTATTTTACATTTTCCTTATGCTTTCCATGGCCCTTATTCTTTCCTTGTGTTGCCAAATGAGCACTTTTTCCCAATTCCATAATCAGTCATTCCTCCTCTTGAACACACATGGTCATGAGTTCATTAATTGACCATTTATTCTTATGTGTATTATAAGAGATCTTGAAATGTGCATACTATTGCAAGAGAGTATTCAGAATATAATATACAATGAAGGATTCAGATAGTTCAACCTCAAGGTTCTTAAGCCGAGCCGCAATGTCCCTCATTTGCATGATGTGCTCACGCACACCTCTAACACTAGTGAGTTTCAACAATGAAAACTTCATAATCAGAGTCATGGCATGCGCATTCTCAAAAGTCTCAAAATGCGCATCTATGGCATCCAATAAAGCCTTAGCATTGCTATGCTGAGCAACTGAACCACGAATACGTGGAGATATTTTAGCCCTTATAAACATAGTACAAATACGGCTGGACCGCTCCCATTGGTTATAAAGGGCTATCTCAGCTTCAATACTCGAATCGGTAGAAGCATGTGGTTCATCTTTCCTTATAGCATAGTCAATGTCCATCCACCCTAATTGAAGAAGAATCAACTCCTTCCAAATTTTATAGTTAGTTTTCACCATTCAGTATGGGAACATCACACTTAATTTCAGAGAAATTCACAAGTTGCAAAACTGTATATCAAATAATCATGCTTATGTCACAAAATTTGAGGCAAATATACATAAATCATGTTTTACCATGTAAACATGTCACGAATATGAATCACATAACATAAAAATTGCATGTGGGCTAAGTTTTTAATTTAAATAGATTCATAATTACATCATGAAGAAACTACCATATTAAATACATTTTCTTAATCCCTGTGGGTAAATTAAGAAAAACAATATGATATTTCATCATAATTAATCATATTAATACAATGAAAATTTATGTGGGATAAAATTCATCATATTAATATAATTAATTACAATCAATGTCCATTTCTAAATATGATCCGGAGGCTCTTAATATATAATTTAATTAATTAAAGATGCAGTGGCCACTCGCCACTCTCTAATTAATTAAATATATGGATCATTGGACATTTAATTTCATGAACAAAATATTCATAAAATGCATGAAATGACAAAATAATAAATAAATGTACCAAGGGGTAGAACAATAAATAAATTGGGCAAGGGCAGGATTGTAAAAACATGAAAAGAGAGGGGCAAAAGCATAAAAGGAAGTTGCGGGGACGTCAGGCGCGTGCCAAGCATGCGCCTGCAACAGTGGCGGGTGCATGGCCCGCACAATCTCGTCCAACGTGTAGGCGCGTGCGTCACGCGCCTGCATTTGCCACGGGCAATTCACGCACGTGGGAGTGCGTGGCGCGTGGCTTTTACGCGCCTGCAACTGCAACGCGCGCGTGAGCCCACGTGCCTTCTTCCTCGCACACAGAACGCGTTTCTTCGTCGTTTTTCGCCATTTCGCCGCAATTTCGCCGGCTGTTTCTTCTCCGGCAGCCCATCTTTGACACAACTAAATAATGGGTTTTGGAGAGCATGCCAGCACAACTGCATGGGTCCAAGTTTCGGCGAAAATGAGCAAGAAATTAGCCCCAAATCAAACGAAAATTTCCCAAAACACAAATCCTCAACCACCATGACTTCCGCCACCTGCTTAGCCTCCGGCGAGTACCGATATGCTGAAAAAACTAATGGCTAATGTTCCTTATGGCGGTGCGACCGTATGGGTCCGAAGTCGAGTGATGGGTCGCTGGATTTTGCAAGGAATCGGCGAGTTTCTCTCTTGGCCTCAAAACTCCGAATATTGTTCATCTTTAAATGCCCCAAAAAAATACACCAAAAATCAACAAAAATAAGGCAAAGGCACTAAACGGGCTCTGATACCAAATGTAAGACATATAAAATCAAATGCGGAAGCCAGGATCGGTTATAGACAAACCTCTAGCCATTGATCGTATTCACGTTCGTTAGAAATTCCTGAAAATTCAAAGAAAAATTGAGCACACACTACTAACCCAATTCCCTCACATATACTGATGGTGTATTCCAAGAGAGGGTTTGAGTTAGACATTGTAATTGCCTCGTTAGAAATGAACAATGGTTCCTTTATATACCATCTCCCATCAAGACGGTTACCAAATGGGCGGTTGTCACGAAACAGTATAAAATGTGGAAAAACTGCATGTTGAATAACCGCCACTTTAAAGAGAAAATGTGGGTCCGAAAATGTGGGATCACAAAATAAAATAAAATAACATAGCAATGTATAAAGCCGGTGTAGGACTGGTTGGCTCTTATTAAGTGACGAAGATATGTTGTCTTCCATTCTAGTCTCGTGGCTCGGTTCTCTAGATGGGTAACATTTAGGGTGCGTTTGGGAACTGCCTTTCCAAAGCCCCTTAGGCGTGAAAAGGCCTTTGGGCCAAATATTTGGTGTTTAGCAATTTTTTTTTTAACTTGCCTTTGCTAAATGCAAGCCTTCAAAAAGTTGAAAGCCCAAGGCAGGTTAAGGGTTGTCTTGGGCTTTCTCGACATGCTAGCTTTCAAGTTAATGAGAATTTTCTCCCGAAATTGTCCTCGCTAATCTTTTGTCTTTTTAGTTTTACCTCGATAACTGTTCATCATCTTCATCTTCTTCCCTTCTCTCTACTAAACACGACCAACATCTACACATGGTAGGCGGTGCGGCAAAGGGAAGGTGCAGCAAAGGGTAGGTGGTTCGGCTAGGGTCCTGCAGCCATCTGACAAGGGTCGTCGCGCAGAGGACGCGGTGTAGTGAGGTTCACGGTGACCTAGATCGGGGGCCTCGGCCACCTCCACACGGAGGAGGCCATGCGGTGGGTCGCGTGACCGTTTGGCGAGGGTCGCAAACTCGCAGCGACCCTCGCCGCGCCTCCTCCTTCGCATGACAGCCCTAGCCGAACGTTTGCCCTTCGCCGCACTGCCTACCCCTCACTGGACCACCTACCCTTCGCCAGCAATTATTAGCTCTTCGCTGGCGATAACACCCTTAGCTGGCCAACTCTCCTTTTTTTCCTTTTTTTTAATAACAAAAGTCTTTTGCAAATTTAATTTGTGCAAATATTATTTTGCTCAAAGATATTTCACAATGGACTTTCACAAATACGGTTTACCAAATACAATTTGCATTTTGAAAACTCCTTTCACTCAATGACCTTATATTTTCTCAAGGACTTTCCCTAAAAACATTTTCAAACGCACCCTTAACTTTGGATTGGGATACATAAGATGAGGTGAGAAAAAAAATTATCCTTTAGACATGGGAGGATTTTAGAAAATCCCTAATATGTTTGGTGCAATGTAAGATAAGATTAAGAGCCTTAGAAAATCACATTCATACAATCAATTTCGTGCGAAATTTTCATTTTTCATTTATTTTTTTAAGTTTATTTTGATCACTAAATAATTATGAAAAATTTCGTTTTACCCTCAACTATGTGGATCTCAAATTCACGTGCCTTATTAGCATTAGGCCTGCAACTAGACATGTCAAAATGAATTATAGACCTATTTCTTAAGTAATATTTGATGAATTAGGTTGTCATGGGTAGTTACATTCAATAAATGAGTTTACCATTTTAAACTCATTTATTGTAAAACCCAAGATAATATAGGTGTTAAGTGGCTCCACAATTTACTTAAACTCAACTCACTTCTATAATTCTCTCTTCACTTTATCTCACCCTTACTTACTCTATGCTCTCACCTTATTTTGCATATGAATTTTCTTAAAATCGGGTTAGATGTGGAAGTGTTTTAGCAAATATGGATCGGGATCGAGATCAAGTATGAGTCAATAGTTTGCATAGTATGAAAACGGCTCAAAACCAATTAAATGGGTCAATTTGAATCGAATAATTTTCAGTCCAACCCATCTGCTTGACGGGTCTACCTTATAACAGAGATTCTTCTTAAGCCCAACGGCCCTCAGTTCGATTAAAACTCCAATCTCCGAGTTGGGTTTAGTCGGGCTCTATTCTCCGCTCGGTCGAACAGATTAAGGGTGCACATGGTAACGTTTCTATTCCCAAGAACAGTTTTTTTGGAGAAACATTTTTTTCTATTTCTGTTCTGGGGAACAGTTTATGAGCATTTTAAGGCATTTGGTAACTATAAAAAAATTCTGTTCCGGGAACAGTTAATTTTATAACTTTTTTCTTTTCTTTTTATCTGTTTCTTCCCCTTCCTCTTAGAAGTCGCCAGCATCGGGGGAGCCTCGCCCAGCCACGGCAAGGCTCCGGCGAGGTCGTCGAGCCTCCTCTGGCTAGTCGTCGACTGGCGACCATGATCGATGACCAGCTAGGAAGAAGAGAGGAAAAGAAAAAAAGAAAGAAAAAGAAAAGGAAAAAAAGAACAAGAAAACAACTTTTTTTTTTGTTTCTTGTTTCTGTTCTAGATCTGTTCTCGGGAACCAAAAACTTACAAAACACGTTTCTGTTCTATTTTTACTTCTGGGCACCCTAAATCGATCCAAACCGTTGACTTGTCCCTTGTTCCCGCGCTGGTCCTCTCTCTCTCTCTCTCTCTCTCTCTCTCTCTGAGTCCTTGGTCGTTGCTTCGGAACCAAGTTATGGGGCTCGTTCTTCCAGAAACGATTAGGAAAAAAATACCCCCACCCATCGTTCATCGCCCGATGGCTCTCTTTTTCGCCTGATTGAATGAGTAGTCGGGCAGGACTGCCCTTCCTCCTTCACCGATCGTCTCGCAGCCGTCTCTTCTCCCTCCCTCGCATGGAAGATTCCTACACGGGCCTCCCCACCAGCCACCTGCTGGGCTCCGTCCCTATACGGTCTCCCTTTTCACTCGACTTCTCTCCTCATTTTCTTTATCGATGAAGTTAATCGGTGAATGTACATGTGCGATCTTGCTTGTTGGTATTACTAAGTAGGGGTGATCGGGTCCAGGGTGGGTAGGTTCCAAACTTGGACCCTGTACCCGACCCTGTTATAACCGGTTCCCCTTTTTTGGACCATGTACCCGACCTTGTTTGCATTAGACCTTGTACCCGACCCACCCTGTTTTTCCGGTCCGGTTCCAGGGTTAACTCTATTTATATTGGAACCTGTTTTGCAACCGTCCATCTATACGACTTCGAATTTTATTTTAATACGTAAGAAAACAACATAATTCTTCTAATTTATATTGAAATATTAAGCGTAATTAATAATTAAATTTCTACCTCATTTCGTATGCATTAGCCAAACCCTAGGTGGTTCACTCGAGGTTAGGTCGCGACAGTTTGGCGACTCCACTATGTTTTTTTTTTTGGATCACTCGGCAGGGGGCCTTCTTTGTTCCTTGGAAAAAAGAAACACAAAAAAAAAAAAAAAAGAAGGAAAAGCTTGAGAGTCAAGGTCAAGGTCAGGAGGTAAAGGAGACGTGGGCAGCGTAGAGAGGGACGTGAGGGAGACATGACAAGCCAGCAGGGAGAAAAGAAAAAAAAAAAAAAAAAAGAAGAAACAGAACAGTGCAATGTTCATCTTCTCCACAGGCTCCCTCCGCACGCCACAGCCGCCGACCGCTGCGCCCGTGTCGCCGAGGTCGCACCACCGCGCCACCGCCGGAGCCCCCTCACCCGCGAGCTCGCACCGCCACTCATAGCCCCTGCTGTGGCCACGACGACCCGACACCTCTGACCGCCCGAAACTCCATCGCCGTCGCCCTTGCCCCTGTGAAGCCGCCATTGCACCAGCACCACCGCTCGGCTCCTCGCAACACCAGCAACCAGTGAAGCTGCAAGGTCGACAAGAAGGCGTACAATCCGATTCTCAAACAGGGGAACAAATTAGGGTTTGGACTTTTGGATTGGCTTACAAACTGGTTCTCAAACCGGTTCTCGAACCGATCCGGTCGATCCGGTTCCCGGGTGGGTAATCCCTCGGAACCGATTCCTGACCCTGTTTTCCAAGTGGGCCGGTCCGGGAACCGGGTTTACCCGGTCCGGTTGCACACCCCTATTGCTGAGTTTCTCTCTTGCAATCGTTTGATTGCATTGCCTGGCGAATGAAGACGGAAGTAGTGTATTGCTCTTGGGTTCTTACTATAGTTTTTGGTTGAAATGGGAATGAACTAGTTAGAGCCCTTGTGCTCGCTCGCAATGTAAGTTCGTGCGGCGGAGAAGTAGTATTTTCGAGGAGAGGGGAGGATCTTTTGCCTTTTTCTTTTGGTGTTGCGTCCGTTTTTGAATCTTTAGTCAGCTGGACTTGTATTGTTTTTATTGCTATTTTCGTTTTACCCTCAACTATATGGATCCTCAAATTCATTTGCCTTGTTAGCATTAGGCCTACCACTAGAGTTGTCAAAATGGGTTATATGCCCATTTCTTAACCCATATTTGATGAAATTGATTGTCATATGAGCTAGTTACATTCAATAGACGGGTCATAAATAAGTTTAAAATTATAGAACTTAAAATAATATGGATGTTAAATAGGTCAACAACTTACTTAGAACCAATTTATCTATCTAGCCTTCGTTCTATTTTGCCCTCGCTTACTCTGTGATCTCACCTCATTTGCATATTAATTTTCCTAAAATTAGGTTATATATGAAAGTGTTTTAAAAATATGAGCTGGGTCGAGTATGAGTCACTGTATGAAAATAGCTCACATTTAAATAGGTCAATTTGAGTTAAGGGTGTTCAACCAAACAGATTTGCTCGGGAATCAAACCAGATCACTTGAAAAATACAATGGGAATAGGTTCCAAATTTTTGGAATCGGTTCAATAATAGGTTCTGAGTGAATATCCACCTAGGAACATAATTGAAGCACCCTATTTTAGAATCGATTTTATAAGTTAAAAAGCCAAAACCTTAATTTTTTTTCCCTAAATTCTAATATCATCACTCCACGATCCTTTAACCTTCATTGGAACTCCTTGCCAATTTTTTCTCTTTCCCTAAATTTTTATAGATGAATGGGGAATGAATATTTATTATTTATGTTTTATATTACGTGTTTGAACTTTTTATCATTTATAATGATACATGACTACATATTTATCGTTTGGATTGTTTTTTTTTTTTTTTTTTTTTTTTTTTTAGATAGGGATTTCTGCTTTACTCATAACCTCATAAAATTTTGTTGTAAAAGATAAACAAAAAATGAAACAAGTTCTTAGTTAAAACCCTCAAACCGTATTGGAAAAATAAGGTAGGTTCCAGACAAACATGGTAGGTTTTAAAGTAAAAAAACTAGAACCACTTTTAACAAGACAGGTTTCAGACTCACTTTGAAATCGATCATCTCTGATTTGAGTCAGACTAAGACCTGTCCAACAAGTGGACCGGATTGAAACATCTTACAACAAAGGTCCTTCTCCAGCCCAATGGCCCTCGGTTGGATTAAAAACTCCAATCTCCGGGTTGGGTTGACGCGGGCTCGATTCTCGGTCCGGTCGAACAGCTTAAACCGGTCCAAACCGTTGACTCGTCCCCTGTTCCCACGCCGGCCCGGTCACTCTCTCTCTCTCTCTCTCTCTCGGAGTCATCGGTCGTTGCGTCGGAACTACGTTCTAGGGCTCGTTCTTCCAGAAAGGATCAGATAAAAAAAAGAAGAAAAAATCCTCCCCAAATCTCTCATCGTTCATCGCCCGATGGCTCTCCTCTTCGCCTGATCGACCGAGCTACTCGCGCAGGAGCGCCCTTCCTTCTCCTTCGTCGGTGTTCTCTCGCGGCCGTCTCTTCCTCCTTAGCATGGAGGATTCCTACCCCGGCCTCCCCACCAGCCATCTGCTGGGCTCCGTCCCTGTACGGTCCTCCCTTTTTCGCTCGAGTCCTCTCCTCATTTTTGCTTTATCGAAGAAGTTAATCGGTGAATGTGCGGGTGCGATCTTGCTCGTGGGTTATTGCTGGTTTTTTCTCTCTCTTTGCGATTGTCTGGTTGCATTGCCCCTGGCGAATGAAGACGGAAGTAGTGTATTGCCCTTTTGTTCACTCAACGAGGAAAGAGTGGGTTTTTAACTTAGTTCCTGGTTGAAATGGGAATGAACTAGTTAGGGCCCTCGCGCTCACTCGCAATGTAAGTTCTTGCCGGGGATCTTTTGCTTTTTCCGTCGGTGTAGCGCCCGTGTTTTGAATCTTTACTTAGCTGGACTTAATGGGGGATCAGTGGTGAGCTGCCGTCCTGTTTGCTTCTCGATCTGCTTAGGGAGGTCCGGTACCTTGCATCTGTTTACTTGGGTATGAATAGAATGGTCTTTGATGGGGAGTACCGTGAATGGCTTTTTGTTGAATTGCATGAGCAACTCCTCTTAGTTAGCCTATCGGATCCGCATGAGGTACATTTGCTCTGGTAGGGTAATCGATTGGTGTTGCATCTTTCTCTGGTGCCATTTGCATTTTGTCCGTAAGGAAGCTATAGTTCCAATTCGGGATGTTACGAGGATAAATGAACCGGTCATGACTCCATTTGCTCACTCTGACAAATTTGTATTGCTCATTCCGGCAGCTCTATGTGATGGCCTGTTATTTATAGAAAGGGGGGGTTGGTTTACTCTCACCTTCTCCGTATCTTGTGAAAATTTCTCTTTATGTGCTGTCGCTTAATCTGTTCGTTCTTCCTTCTTTGGATTTGTGATTTTTACCATTTTGATCTTATTAACCCACTTCTTCACTTTTCTATCCACCTTCAATATGCAGGCTGTTGTTGATGATGGAAAAAGTTCACCTCGCTATGAAGGTAGGAGATTTAAATACTGAAATCGTTTGAGCCAAGCAAATGTCATCTATTCTACTCATGACAGTCTTACATGAATATCATTTGTTGTTCTGTTGTGAAATTTTTGCAGCACCAGAAGCAAATATGCAGACTTTTCCTCCAAATAATAGAGGAGACAAAGGGCGTGGCTATCAATCTCTTGCGGGTCCAAGTGGTATGGCGAGGCTATCAGTATTCTTGTATTTTACATTCGGATGTTCACCTTACGAAATGTTCGGAGACTACTATCCAGCATTTACCTTTCTTGCAGACGTGAGGTTTGATTGTTTAACTTTAGATGTGGATGTGAGATGAGTTAGTCACATCATTCCTCTGAACTGTTTGCCAAAGTTGAATTAATTATGCGACCACTGAATCATAGACTTACATTTTTTTCCATGGTTAGAACATTACGATAATCAATATTATGTCAATCCTTTTTGTCAGTCTGCCTTGAAGAATGCCAATTGTGAACTGTATTTTTATTTTCTTATCTTAATTGACTTATTAGTGGTTGTTGCCAAAAATAAAGTCAATACTGTGAGATTTCTCTTAGTATCACTCATCTTGAATGGCATAAATACAAATTTTCTGTATCTGCTGGCCAATGTGATAGTTTAATCCCTATCCAGGTTCTTTTGTCCTTGTCACTATAGCTTCTCTCGCTGTTTACAATCATTTTGTACATAAGGTATCGCTTAGTTTGCATGAGACAAAAGAAGAAAAGTTTGATATCACAGCTTTGTGGATTGTGTCCATGGTGCATGCAACATGACCCCAGTTCCTGGGAGCTACTTTTCAGTGACCCATGTAAGTTTAGTCTCGTCTTCTTGATGAGAAGGAAAGTTTATGGGATTGAGTTGGTACTCATCCTAATATTATTAGAGTGGAGGCTTTATCTTGCAATTTGCCTTTTCTTGTCTGGGATTCATCAATTTGACATCCTCTGGTTTCTGCCAGAATGTTTGTCTAGCTATGGGTTGAACACATATGTGTTAACTTCGCTACTCTGATCTCCTTTTGATATCAGTAACGAGTTTTCCTTCTATCGACAGCTGATATTAGCAATGTCTTATCAACTTTTCTTGCAGAGACGTTTGAACAACAACCCGCAAGCAACTGGAGAGGAGTCTTTAGCATCTCATCCTATACACAATATTTCAACGTTGATACAGATATAGTTTTAAACAGATTGCTGGCTTCGTTGTTCCCTACTGGTGGGGATTTTTTCAGCAAGATTGATGCAAATCCAGATCTGTGAGTCCTTCCCAATTGTTGTTTATCCTGTCTTTATTTTTTCATTAATTTCCCTTTTGTGCCTTTTGGTCCTTTTTGTTGGGTGGGGAGAGTATGCAAATTTTTTGCTGAAACAGATTGATAAATGTTCAATCTACAATGCCATGCATTGTGGAAAATTAACTGCTGTGCAGTATCTTGGTTTGTTGAATTCTGAAAATTCTGTCTATTTCATGCTTTCACTTATCACCCTGGGAATCGTTTAGATGAGTACCTAACAGCAGGTTGTTAAATTCTTATATTGGTTAGATATGGGCCCATCTGGATCTCCACTACATTGATATTTGTGATCGCTGCCCTTGGAAACTGTGCTACCTACCTCATGGAAAAGAATTCTGACGCAAGTACCTCGTGGAGCTTTGATGTTGGTTATGTAAATGTTGCGGTTTGGTCAATTTATGGTTATGCGATTGTGGTTCCGCTAGGATTCTACTTCTTGCTTAAGTATCTGGAATCGAATGCCAGCCTCATTGGGTTTTGGTGCATGTGGGGATACTCACTCTTCATCTTTATTCCAAGCTCTGTAAGTGTCTATTTACATGCTGTTCAATGGAACATCCATCAATCTCTCCCAGCAGCTTTTCTCTAACATCTCGATTCTTTTGAAACATTTTTGTTGTGATATTTTTGCTGCAATCTGCTAAAGTTAGGACTTATATTACTGCTATAGAAAATTAGACACCTTTCGGAACTCATTTGATCTTCTAGATGAATTTTTCCGAAGCTTATATAGAGAAGAACATGTTCTCCTCATATAAGATATCTATCGTCTGACTTTCTATTTTATTTTAGAATCTCGGCAGTTATTCTTCCTGTTTCACACATCCCTATTCCATTGCTTTGACTGGGATATCCAAGCCATTACTTGTATACATCTGTTCTTAATGAGGAATGGGAGCCTTGGCGCAATGGTAAAGTTGTCGCCATGTGACCAGGTCACGGGTCATGGAAACAGCCTCTTGTAAAAATTTCAAGTTAAGGCTGCATATTCCTTGGACCCAAAGTGATCCGACCCTTCCTTGGATCCTGCGTACTGTGGGATCTTCCTGCTCTGGGTGCCCTTTTTTCTTCACGAGACGTATTGACTGTTCTGACCATATAGATGGTTTCTGCACCTTTGGTGCCCTCTTGAAGGTTTTTACCAAACGATAGCTAAATGGTATTTGCTCTGTGTAGCCTGAACATATGTAAACCCTTGACAGTTGTCTACGCTAGTACATAGATTTGAATATTCAACTCGTCATCTGGTTAAGTTATCTAACACAAGAAATATCTTTTGCTTCCAGCTTCTTTTATTGATTCCGCTTGAGGTTCTCCGTTGGATCATCATACTCCTTGTCGGTGGGGCCTCGGCTTGCTTTGTTGCTTCGAACCTCAGGTCATATGCAGGAGGGAGCGAACTTACAATCATAGTGGTAGCTGCGTTTTTACTGCAAATGGCTCTAGCAATTTTCTTCAAGGCCTGGTTCTTCCCATGAAGACCCAGAGAGATATTTCTCAAGGATCAAATCCCGTCTACTTCGACTTTTGTCTCTTGTGACAATTGATCCGCCAGTCTAGCTGACTGGATCTGGATCTCAACCGGCGACAAGTCTCTTTGAGTTGCCAGTTCATTTAACGAGTGGCATTGTATTGTATGGACGATCTTGCTGCATTGAATCCGAGAGGATGAAATGTCTGAGGACAAACCTTTAATACTCCCACGGAGATCGGGCTTTGTATTGTATTTTCTGTTGTTTCTCATCAGCTATTAGGGTGATGGTTTTGGCAAAATGAAAAAGAGGCGTGGCTGGCCTGATGACTCCGCCTCGAGTGCCGGATCATTGCATGTGGAAGTCAGGTTTGTAAATACGGAACTGCCATGGTACTAACATGCAGAGGGTACTCAATCAATCATGTGTGGGGTCAGCTTTTCCTTGGACTTTGCCCGAGAGCAGAGAACTTGTACATGGTGGGGCAAAATGTTCGGCATGGACGGGCAAAAAATGGACACGTCGTACGCGAACTGTTCTGGGTTTTAGTCTGGTTTGGATTTTGGTATTGGTGACAATTACGAAGATGACACGTTGTATTTCACGTGGTGTGGGTAACTTGGTAACTGGCAAGGGACGCGTCCTGTCTCACGGGTTTATATAAAGTGGAGACCTACCTTTTAAAATTCACTTTGTTTCTATCAATCTGGAGGCATCCGTGCATGATCCTGAGAAGCACATGCGTTCAACTTCAGATGCAATTTGATTGGATAATGGGCTTTGTTAGGTCTCCATCGATGCCAGTTTCATTGGAATCGTACCGACATTTCATTTTTTTTTTAATAAAAAAATGATGAATTTTTATGTGATGATTATCGAGAAACTAGATCGGAACCCGATGCGGGGTTGGGAGTTGAAAATCCAGGAGGCGATGAGTATAACGTAAATAAAGAAGTGGAGGGGGTAATGAAAATGACTGGTGAGTAAGTACTAGGTAGGCACATCTGTCTGGGTATTCATATTAGGAGTCGTAAAATAATTGGGTCGATACCAATCATTGATCGCGTGAAGAAGAGCACATTAAACATGTTTTCAGCAAACGAGGGATCGAGATTCTGAAAATCCTTATTATTGCCATATTGACTATGATCTTTTAAACTTTCGTCGTTTGAAATCGCATCACGAAAATGAATTCGCGGATCACCGCGAGCCCCATAAAATCTAGAACCACCGCGTGATTTGAGTAAAAGATCACCCCCCACACACGTTTGTCGAATGTGGAGGCAGATCGGGGATTTTCTTCATCGGAGGGGCGTGATTCGTTCCACCGTGATGATGATGATGATGATGATTGATCGTGCCGGTCAAAAAGCTGATCCCATCAAATTCGTTCCACCGTCGATATTTCGGTTGAAGTTGAACGCGCGGGGGAGATCCGTTTCTTCTCCCTTCGCCCGGATCTCGAAAATCAGGGTCAGGTTCAGGTAAATTCGCATTAGATTTTGTTTGGCGGTTACGTGGCGCGCTGTCATTGCACGTCCGCAGGGGATCGGATCGGCGGGGATTTCGGTTTTCTCGATCGGTTTCGGGCCCCCTCTTCTTTTTTTTTTTTTGACCCCAACGCAGCGCGAGAGAGAGAGAGAGAGAGAGGTGTTCGTCTTTGTCAGCCGTCGATAAAAACCCTATTAATTTCCCTCCCTTCCATCCACCCCCACTGCTATCTCCCACGTTCCTCCCGCTGCTGCAAGCTGCAGATGCCGGCTCGTACGACCGGGACGACGCCGCGACTCGCCGAGCACGGGACGCCGAGCATGGACTCCACTCGCGCCTTCGTCAAGGACGTCAAGCGCCTCGTCGTCAAGGTTCGTCCTCCTCCTCCTCCGCCGCCGCCGCCGCCGCCGCATGGCTTTACGATGCTCGGGAATGCTCTCCGTTTTTTTTTTTTTTTTTTTGGTTTCGGTTTCTCTGGGAAGTCTCGTTTTCCTGCTCCCTCGAGTCTCCGGGTGGCGGCGGATTCGTCGGCGGGCGAAGCCCGATTCGTCGGGCTTCTTCGGCGATCGGATTGAATGCCGACTCTCATTTCGGTTTCGTTTCGTTTTCTTCGTGCGCGGTGGAAAGCCGGACGCGGCGGGAAATGATCCGTCGCTGCTGACGGAGGAAGTTTTGTTTGGTTCATTCTCGGTTTCGTTGCCTTTTCAGGAGCCTGCCGATGGCAAATGTCGATGTCAAGATTGCTTTTTCCGGCATCAACTTTTTGTTTTTTTGCCTTTTTTTTTTTTTGTAATTTTGGGGCCGTGGTTCGTTAATTTCGGGAAATGATTCTTCGCCGAGCTTTTAACCCCGTTTTTGTATGACTTAGATGTGTCTGTCTTTTTCAAGAAAGTGATTCGATGATTGATCGCGCTTTAATCTCTTGTTTTGTTCCGACCGTGGCAGGTTGGCACTGCGGTCGTTACCCGATCTGATGGGCGGTTGGCGCTTGGAAGGCTAGGGGCGCTGTGTGAACAGGTACGCCGTTAACCTCACTCATGATTTGTGCAGTACGTTTTCCTCGCCTGGTTGAGAAAGATTTTGCGCCGCATAGTAATCCGCCATTCCTGAGCAGATTAAAGAACTGAACTTGCAAGGATTCGAGGTTATTCTGGTCACCTCTGGTGCTGTCGGCCTCGGTCGCCAGAGGCTTAGGTACCGTAAGCTAGTGAATAGCAGGTTTGTGTCGTAACCCGTACCGCATTTGATCGTTTGGCCATCTGGGCTGTATTTTATTTACATCTCTTATTGGAGAACTAGGAATTAATTGATGAATTTTGCTTTCATCTGCTTCAAACTTTGTTCGAATTGCATGTTTTTGAACAAATTATATGGGACTTCCATTCTTCTATAGCCATTAAAGGTTCTAATGGCTGGCGCTTGATTTGTGTTACAGCTTCGCTGATCTCCAGAAGCCACAGGTTGAACTTGATGGGAAGGCTTGTGCAGCTGTTGGGCAGAGTAGTCTTATGGCCTTGTATGATACCTTATTCAGCCAGGTGATTGAATAATTCTCTATGTTCGACTTATACGGGTTTTCTTATGCTCTGTTTGAGCACATGTCTAATTGGTTTTGCTACCATTTCCCTTGGGGTCTTGTGGATTAAGATGCTCTATGTCCTTTCTTGTGCAGTTGGATGTTACATCAGCTCAGCTTCTTGTCACAGATCATGACTTCAAGAGTATTGAATTCAGGAAGCAACTGAGTGAGACTGTGCAATCGCTGTTGTCCCTGACGGTTGTTCCTATATTTAATGAAAATGATGCAGTCAGTACGAGGAAAGCTCCATATGAGGTATGGTCCTTTGCTTTGGTACTTTGTAAATGTTGAGTTCATAGATGAATGTCTTTTTTTCCTTTTGTTAACTTCCTAGCCTCGGCGAACAAATGAAGAGAGTTCATCGAGCATCATTAGTGTTGGAATTAAATTTTGCAAATTCCTTGTAAATGTCTATTGACATATGTTCTTTTTGCAGGATTCGTCTGGCATTTTCTGGGACAATGACAGCTTGGCAGCACTGCTTGCGTTGGAGCTCAAAGCCGATCTTCTTATATTACTAAGTGATGTCGAGGGTCTTTATAGTGGCCCACCTAGTGATCCGAAGTCCAGATTAATTCGCACGTACATCAATGAAAAGCATCAATGTGAAATCACCTTTGGAGATAAATCTCGTGTAGGGAGAGGTGGTATGACTGCGAAAGTCAATGCTGCTTTTAACGCAGCAGAGGCTGGTATCCCTGTGATCATCACCAGGTATGTCAATCTGGTTTTGTCTGCATGCTTGTCTTATTTCTTCGAGATAAAATCTCTTTATTGCGTTGGACACTATTGGTAAGATGCACAATGATCTGCATGATGCTGTGTAGTGCTTTGAACAGAATCTTTCTTGATTGGTACAAGATATTAAGGTCACAAGATTTTGAACACTCTCAGTATAAACCCCTTTATACAATATCTGTTATTTGGTAAACCCTGCATTGTGGTTAAGCAAGATGCAGGTCTCGGAATTTGATCAATTTACTAAAAGATAGTGCGCCTGTAATTAATTAGTACTCACCAAGTTGTGTAATGACCTACTTTTGTTTTTTCTATAGTGGGTATGCTCCTGAAAATATCCTTAAGGTTCTTCAAGGAGAGGATATTGGTACTCTCTTTCATCGGGATGCACATTTGTGGGCACGAAGCAGAGACATCACTGCAAGGGAAATGGCTGTCGCAGCCAGGGAGAGTTCACGGAACCTTCAGGTGGAATCCTCAGTTTTGTGGTTTAGATTGTGTGTGATTGTTTTGCTTAATACCTTCTTTTCAAGTTGATATAACTTGCTAGATTTAGGAGTTCTTTGTCTCTGCATAGTCGATAGGATTTAACAAATTCTAGAATTTTCTGTCTAGCAGCTATTGGTTTGTTGAAGATGTCATGTTGTAGATATGTCTCCTAGCTGCCTGACAGGTTGTAACTAATTCGCAGAACAGAACCACTGAAAGATCTGGTCTATACAGTTGTTGTTTCTTTAGTGCTTCATTCTCTTGACTTTTTATTCAAATGAGGGGTACATTCTTCTAGTTGCAGCTTGCAGGGGAAGATGTTGGGTCTTGAATATTTTTTTTCTTCATGGACAGTTCCAAGGGGGCTGGTGTCCATACCAGCTAGGCACTAGCTCCCCAAGGTCCAAAAATTTCTAATATCATATGCTTACTAAGTTAATATAATAATTTAATTAGTCTTCGACCTCAATCTCCCGAAAGATAAGCTTTGGTGCATTTCACTGCAGAGTTTAAACTCTTAAACTGGGTTTTTCCTTGCCAGGATCATATTGTTTAATAATTTGCTAATCCTCTATTTGTTTTAAAGGCCTTGTCATCTGAGGATAGGAGTAAAATCCTGCTTGACATAGCTGATGCGCTCGAAGCAAATCAGGAACAGATAATGAAGGAGAATGAAGCTGATGTTGCTGCAGCAGAACAGGCAGGATATGGAAGATCTTTGCTTGCTCGGTTGGCTCTGAAGCCTGGAAAGGTTGGAGATCTGATTATCTAATTAATCTTCACACCCAATAAGAAGTTGCCTGAACACTTCACTTTTCTTTCTTTTCTTTTCTTTTTTTTTCTGAATGCAGATAACAAATCTTGCCAATTCTATTCGTGTACTTGCAAAAATGGAAGATCCAATTGGGCGTGTTTTGAAGAGAACAGAGGTAAAAGAAGGGGTCTTAAGCATTTGTTGATTGGACTTCTTTTATTCTCTAACATACTAGTGCATGCATCAACCTCTTTTTAGAGTTATTTTTATGTTAAACAAGATCTCTACTATCGAGAATATCATCAACATAATGATTATGGAGTTAGAATGGGAATAATGGTTATTGACCTACTAGAAAAATAGGTCGTCTTCATGAGAAATGCTGGTGATTTTCTATAACTTCTCTCATTCTTTTATATCGATGCTGCATCCAGCTGGCTGATGGGCTTATCCTAGAGAAAACATCATCTCCTTTGGGCGTCCTGCTGATTGTTTTTGAGTCTCGACCTGATGCTCTAGTTCAGGTAATTGCTTCTTTCACTTTTTCATGGACTGCTTTTCAGCAATTTATCAGGATCTTTATCTCTTGGGAGGGCTGAAGTGTGGGTCTAACCTAGGCTGCAAGAGTGGGCGCATTGTCTTAAGCATCTATATCTTGTATATGTTACTTTGATTTTTGAAACATTGGGGCAATTTAAACTATCTCGTGGAAAATGGTCCAACTTTAGTAGGCAGTGCACAGTGATACTCTTGTGCAACGTAAAAGCTCACTTGACCTCAGGTACTTATTGTGTCCTTGTGGCATATGGATCATTGACTATCTATGCTTCTAAAATGAGTGGCAATTGCAAGAAGGTTTGTTTTGAAATGGGTTGAAAATCCGGTGAAGCTTGGATATGCATGTTGAAAGTTGACATAGATATACAGCTTACGAACAAGCGCAAGTATTGCTTTTACTTGTTAGGTTGGTTATATGTGTGTTTTTCTTTGCAATATTTAGGAGTCTGATTTTATTTCTTGGTATCTCAAAGTAGGGATGCAGTTAGAGTTCATACTTAATGGTTTTTATTATGGAACTGAACTTTGACTTAAGCTAATAACGTGTACGAACAGTTGTCATTTTTTTTTTAATTTTTTAATATTGTGACAGATAGCTTCATTAGCTGTTCGAAGTGGGAATGGGCTACTCTTGAAAGGGGGTAAAGAGGCCAAGCGATCAAATGCCATTTTGCACAAGGTTCAATTCCTATAAGCTTCTTGATTAAAAATTTATTCTGATAGAGTCTGGTCAGCAATGAAATTACTGCATCATGTTCTCATATTCTCTCAAATCATAAGGTCATTAGCGATGCTATTCCAGACAGCATTGGTGGGAGACTAATTGGACTTGTAACTTCGAGAGATGATATACCAGATTTGCTTAAGGTCAGTAAATATGAGTAAGGAAGATCTATCTAATCTCATGGTGTCTATTATCATGATCAGTTGGGGAAATCAAGTCTCTGAGGAATTATTGTGTATCAGCTTGATGATGTTATTGATCTCGTAATACCAAGGGGGAGTAACAAGCTGGTTTCCCAAATCAAGGAATCAACTAAAATACCTGTCCTTGGACATTCCGGTGAGAAAGAACCCCATGCTAATTTTATATTTCATCTTATCTCTTACGAGAAGAATGTGATTGTTGACCTGTTGCATCTAATCACACTGTTTGTTTGCTAGATGGAATATGCCACGTTTATGTTGACAAGTCTGCGAACATGGAAATGGCAAACCGCATCATTATTGATGCAAAGGTGGATTATCCAGCAGCCTGCAATGCAATGGTATGTAGCATATGTTTATTTCTTTATTTTTATTTAAAATCCTGGAAGGGATTGCTGACTTGCAACGATTTTTTGGGTTACTCTATCATTCTGCGATCCTTAATATCTGTTTGGAAAGATATAGCCCAAGTTACTGTAGATATTGAGAAAATTACTACAATTGAGAAGGGTAATGTTACAGGATACTATTGGGTGATTTTTTCTTTTGTCAGGTGATTGTAGATGTACTGCATTTATATACGTCTTTTCTTGCTATGGACGGTGGACTTTGGCTTACGTCTTAGTGCTTTCTCACTTCCAGGAAACACTTCTCCTTCATAAAGATTTGGTGCCAGCTGATGGACTTAACGCAATCGTGTTTGCACTTCGGAACAAAGGTACTGTATTTGTATTATACCATCTGAAGATATAAGATAAATCTTGTGGAAGTCCTGACATGGAATTAGGATGATGATTTTGTTGATAAGTCCCCACTTATACTCAAGCGCAAAGGTTGTGTAATTAAGGCTTGAAAAATAAGAAAATTTACAAATGTTAGGCATGGAATGTTGAATTATTTTCTCGTCCTGGTTTTGTAGGGTGAATTCACCTTTTTCAGTGCTTGTCTTGCAGGAGTGACTGAAAGGTTTCACATTTCAAGACAGCTAACTTTGGGCTCATTGTTTTTGGATTTTGTTTTCTTATCTCCAATGCAAAAGAAATTGGTCATTCTTGTCTTATCATTTCGCAGCTAGAAAACGAAAGTAGTTGCAGTATGCAAATGCCATTCTAGCAACTCGGTGACCGATGCTAGTACAGACAGCTATTAGCCAGCACTGAAGCATATTTAGTGTGCATTCCCTTATTACAGTATGCATATTGAAATCTCTGATGCAATTGCTTAATCTTTTGTAGGTGTTACTTTAAACGGTGGACCAAAAGTGAGCTCCTTGCTGAATATCCCACAGGCACAGTCCTTTCATCATGAGTACAATTCAATGGCATGCACCATCGAAATTGTAGATGATGTTCAAGAAGCCATTGATCACATTCATCAACATGGAAGGTACTTAGCTATCTCTAAATTTAAAATTTTGGGTGGGAAGCCTGCCAAAAACCAGGATAATATAGTGGGAGCTGGCCAAGAAACTGACTATTGCCCTCCTTTTGCCAGTGCACACACTGATTGCATCATAGCAGAAGACGACGAAGTTGTGGAAACCTTCCTATGTCAAATCGACAGGTATGTTTTCCTTGGAACTTTAAACTCTAGGGTAGCACAACTTTCTGAAGACACCAATCATATACTTCATATTGATTCGGAAAACATATTCTGCCATTGCTGATATGTCCTGCACATATGCTACAGTGCTGCTGTTTTTCACAACGCCAGCACGAGATTCTGTGACGGAGCACGATTTGGATTGGGTGCAGAGGTACTAATCTTTTTTTTCTATCAATTTTGAACTGTAATCACTTGGATCATGAATATTTTCTACTGAAGAGCACTTTCAAATGGCCTCAATAGGTTGGGATAAGTACGAGTAGAATCCATGCTCGGGGTCCAGTTGGAGTTGAAGGATTGCTAACCACAAGATGGTAGGATTCTGGACTAGTTTTTTCAGTTCTGGTCATCTGTAACAAGAAGAGGAACCAACTCATTTGAAACATTCCTTAATAAGTGTGCATCCATTGATAATGAATATACAGATACTTAAACTACAAGTATGTTCATAAATGAGACATGGCAAGTTACCAACCATGCGGCAATGCCAATATAATGCCGGATGGCGGTGCTTTTGTTTCAGGTATTCTTGTTTCACATGAGAGGTTGAATTGCTTTTTCTCTTTAATTGCAGGATTCTCAGAGGGAATGGACAAGTGGTGGATGGCGATAAGGGGGTCACTTACACCCACAGAGACCTCCCCATCCAGTCATAAACTGCTTCCAGGGGGGTGCAGCTGTTGCTGCTGCTTCTTATAATTTATTCACCCCCTTGAAAGGGGGCAGGCAAGTGCAGCTGGTTTATAGATGCCGCTGTCATTGTAGAGTGTAGTTCAGAGTTACACTTAGTAACCAAGCTATCGAGAGAAGAAGAATTGTTCTCCTCTGTCGATTCTAGAGTTCTCTTGTTTACCAAGCTATCGAGAGAAGAAGAATTGTTCTGCCTCTGTCGATTCTGGTCTTGGCAGTTGCAGCTTTTTTATTTACCATATGTTACTGCAAGTATTCTGGAGTCTTATTATGGATAATTTTTTCTTCCTCGAGATTTCTGGTAGTCATTCCATTCTTCTTTCGTTTCTTTGTTCCTCCTATTTTACACGAATAAGCAACAGCGAAACAGGAATCGCATCCCGCTTTCCTGAACGTCTCAGAAATCACCTGCTCCTCCAAGGCGTATGGATGGCTTGAAAAGCCAAAGAAACTATGATTGTAATCTTTACCAACTACAGCGCTCAACTTTCGTTCTCTGTACTCTCTAGTGGATTTGATCTCCTGTTTCCTCACCAGCTGCGTATTTGCAAACTCAGGATTTCTGCGCCGGCAATTTCCAAGCATATGGTTAACAACTTCCTCAAGTCTGCCCCAAATTTCGCATTATGCTATCTGTCACGGCTAGGAGACTCCGGATGATAATTTGATGTGAATAAACACTTTTCCTCGATGGAAATTCACACAAACAAATTTCTGTGATTGGCAATATTGCACCTGGGCACTTCTATTACTGTAATTGGCAGCTAGTCATGATAAACAACCAAATGTCTACATATCGACCAGCGGCATTTAAAAAAACAAGTGCATTGACAAATTAGAGTTGTCATTTTATCAATAATTTCAGCTCTCTCGATTAAAGATGTTCCCTTAAAGCAGTGGACAATGCTTAGTAAGTTTACATTCAGGCGGAATAAGCTGTTGCAGTGGAGGATATCTCGAACCAAAACTGAAGACTGAAAAACCCTAGCAAGTGACGACACCTCCTCCAACAAAATTATGCCTCAACAAACTTCTTGAGGTTCTTCAACCACATCAAATACTCTCTGCTGTCTTTGTTGATCATGTATTCATGCAAGAAATTAGTCGTGCTAGGCTTGATTCCTCTAATCTCCAAATACTTGTGGAATGCTTTCTGCAGGTTCTCATCCAAATCCCTGGAAAATAGGGAAAGCACAAGAGAAAATGTAATAATTAGGTCAATTGGACGTGTATGACAGTAATAAGGCCAATGACGAACTGCATCTTACATAGGAGGGAAAAAGAAAACCGAAAACAAAAAGAGCTTACTGGAAATCAGGCCCTTCATAAGCAATTTGGTCTTCCGCGTTTTCTGGATTCTTAACGGCCAAGCTGTCAATTACGATTTCATCGGGGTAAGCAGTGCAGCAGAATTCAATGAACTGCCCATTTCCCTTGGCAACGCTCACAACCAGAGGAATGCTTGACTGATTAGCCTTCTCATCGTCATCGTCCTGGTTGTCATCACCATCGTCTTCTCCAGTTACAAGATCAGGCATGCTGACTTCAACTTTTATCTCTTCACCCTGATATTCCCTTGACAGGGTAATGGTTTGAAATCCAGACTTGTCTTCAATTTCAAAGGGGAATCCACCTGGTGCCTCTTCAACCTATAAACCACATCATAAGTTCAAAAGAAAAGGTGAGTCTCCCCTAAGTGACATTTCATATCATCGTAGTTCTTATATAAATTGTATTTTGCTTAGAACCGCAAAAGACAGTATTGGTAGGTCACCCCGTGCGGATGGGGAGTTTCTCAAAAATAGGAAATTCAAAATTAGTATAGCTAGTTTTTCTCCCCGAGCAGGCTAAGCACATTCTACACAGTTTCACATAACCAAAACAGAAGCGAAAGCATCTTTAATGGCATGATCCTCAATGGCAAATTAACAGCCACTTAGGTTTAGGAACTTGTCTCTTCCTTAAGCTAGGTTTACTCTTCTGCAAACAAAGAAGGTTTCATCATTTGCCTAAAAGAATTCCATCCTTTTTTCTCTGCCCGGTTCACAGCTACCGTTTAACTGGACGACACAAATTTCTCCATGAATGATCCCAAATTAACAGGTTTGGTACACATATCTGGACGGAAAAACCTCAGCTACATTTGCACCTACAAAGTTCATTTGATAATAAACGGGCCTAGCGACAGAATCAAGGCTCCGCAGCTCATGCCGAACAATCACTAGTCTTTCGGGCGAGTTCGACCGGGAATTTACGTGTTCGTCAGCATATGTTAATTTATCCCGCCAAAACTAGATTAAGCAGCCTGCTATGGCGAAATGATCTTCATTCCTATCAGAATCACATCGAATGCGCCGACAAATTTCCTTCCTACCTCACACTTCCTAGAGAAGCAAACACCGCTCAAGAGGCATGATCAAGCGACAACATAAGGGATCGTCAGCTCACCCGGTCGTGGTCGTCGGTCTCCTCGGCGCACTGGATCTCCGACTCGAGGACTCGGAGGAGGCTCTCGTCGGAGCTCGGCTTCTTCGTAGAGTAGCCGCGCGGGGGCGGGAACGGGAAGCGGCGAGGCTCGCCGGCGATGATCCTCGACTGGTTGAGGGCGGCGAAGACGGCGGAGTGGCAGCTCCGCCGGCTCCGGAGGGCGCGGGCCGCGAGGGGCGCGAGGGAGGAGGCCGATCGGCGGAGGATACAAGAGAAGGCCATTTTCTCAGAAGTTGCAGAAGAGAGAGAAAGAGAAAGAGAAAGAGAGAGAAGGTTTAAGGGGATTCTAGGGTTTAAGGGGGGAAGAGGGGACGGACAGAAGCGAAGGAGAATGAATGAATGTAGGGTTTTACCGTTTTAGAACAAGTTCGGTGAAGAAGGAAGAGTCGAGTCGAGTCGTGAAAGTCGAAGCCGGTCCATACGGCGCGTCGTATTTCGCTGAGGGGGCTGGGCTGCTAAGTAGGCCCACTGAGGCCCATTTAAAATAGTTATTGGGCCCTGTCTATGGATCATTCTAGCACATTAAGGATGCGAAGAATAATCATTCTGACTAGAAATTAATTTCTGGAACAGGAATGAATTTTTATATTTCTATTCTTGGATGAGTTTTTGAGTAAAAATATACTTTTGATAATGACACAAAATTTATATTCTCAAAATAAAAATTCGTTAATCCCAAGCGACGGCGGACGGCGACCAATAGCGAGCAACAACAGGGGGCTATGGTGGGTGGGCGGCGACTAATAGAGAGGACGAGTGATGAAAGGAGTTTTTATTTTCCATTTTCATTCCAGAATTAGATAAGTAGAAATTTTTACTTCTCATTTTTATTTCAAATCTATTTATGCACTAAAAATTTGTTTTAAAAATAGAAAAATGAAATTGCTTTACCAAATAGAAATCTATTACAAACTTGTTTCGAAATAGAAAATTTATAGAACAGAAATAGAATGATTATTATGCGTGCTCTAACAATATGTGGGCTCTTTCATAATGAAAACAACTTGTTTACTTTTTTTCTAAAATAAATTTCAAATAAAGGCTTAAAATGAAACTGTTTTCTTAAAAAAAAAAAAATGACGAATCAAATCTTCGTCGGCCCGACCTAGGCGCATTTGGTAATCATTCCGTTTTCGAAAACAATTTTCGCTTAAAAATTATTTTTTTTTATTATGTTCCTAGAAACAATTTTTGAGTTTTTTTTATGCGTTTGGTAATCGTCCAAAATTTCTATTCCCAAGATAGAAATGTGTTTAATAGGATTCTTAAATTTTTTTATTCTTTTAATTTTTTAATTTTTTAATATTTCTTTTTCTTTTTCTTCCTCCTTCTTTGTCAGTGATCAGTTGGGCAAGGTTTAGCGAGCTCATCGAAGGCTCACCTGGCCACCACAAGTCTCGCCTGGCCACCGCGAGGCTTGGCTTCACCCAAATCTAGCAAGGGCAAGCCTCACCGTGGCTAGGTGAGGCTCTCCTTGCCAGCTCGCTTGGCCACTGCAAGGCTCACCGGGCCAAGTCTCACGATGGCTAGGCGAGCCTCCAGTGAGCTCGCCCAACCACTCACATACCACCATCGACGGCGGCGGCCCATAGTGGCAGTGATTGGCTACAAGGAAGAAGAATAAGAAGAGAGAAGGAGAAAAGAAAAAAAAAAAGAGAATAAAAAAAATTAGACTTGATTCTAGAAATTGTTCTTGGGAACAAGAAATAACTTTTTTCTACTTCTCGATTTTATTCCAAATTTATTCCTGTGAAAAAAATGATTTTTTTTTTGTTCCGGGGAATAAAATAATAGAATCAGTTGTTTTCGAAGTGTTACTAAACATGCCTTTACTTGTGCAGATTTGTTGGCAAAAAGAAAAAAGGAAAATTCATATGATGGGTGCACTCTCTCTCTTTGCAATCGAGGAGTGCTTAATATAATCAAAGGTGGTTTTAGGGCTTACAAAAATAGCTTTTAGGATACCTGTGATCAACGTCTCTCTCTTTCTTCAACGGAAAATGCATGCATGATTCATCACAATAAGCGGAATTGAGAGCCCGCATGATTCATCCACAAACGATCTCTTTTTTCACGCTTTAGTTGGCAGTTGCCGTTTGAGATAGTTGTCCTGATCTTAGGTTTTGCTACTTTAGAGACAAAAAAAAAAAAAAAAAATCAATTAATTTATAAAAATAAACCGATTTTTAAATCGACATTATTGATTTTAGCACGTGTAAGATCTGATCGAGACAGACCTGAGCTGGACTGATAAGCGCTGGAATGGCTGCCGATGGCTTCAATTATAGGACCCAAAAGTTTTCAATGAACTTCAGCTCCATTTGTCCTTTTCAGTTTCCTTTTCTTTATAATTAAAATTTATTAATCTGCTTCTTTTGTTTCTTTGAGATGATTATAGTTGAAATTTCACATCACAAAAGAGTAGGCCAGGCCAGGCTGGCTTTTTTCTTTTCTCTCTTTCACCCTTTTTGTTAATTTCCAATAGGGTATATGCTGCTTTATTAAATAGCGAAAACCATTTCTTTATTTGAGAATAACATGCATGAATCACGCGGATCTTTTCGCCCCCTCATCTTGACATCCTTACACAAGCGACGTTTTATTCCCTCCGAGTTTAATAGAATTAGTCGAAGAATCAACGCAAATAATTAGGTATGAGTCTTAAACAAACCATCCCAAAACAAGAGCGGTACAACGATCTTCACGTGTACACAGAGAATGCGCTTTATTCACATACTTTTATAAAGTGTTTATGGTTTCATGCCGGCTTCTGTAGTGAAAATTATTCCGTATTAGTCCTTGATCATTGCATGTATTGAAAGTATTAGAAGTATATTGATGAAATCACTGTCAATTGGAGAACCATCCCGGTGATTTGTTGGCAGCCAAAGCCCTTTTCTGAAAATGACATAATGAATTTAGATGGTCTTGAATTTAGACAACCGACGGCGCGATGACTTTAAAGTTTCGAGACATGCTTCTCGTACAATTCCATTCGAGGCACGAAACGCCGAGGTGCAACTGTATATATAGCAATAAACAATACTCACAGCCCACAGCTTGACAGCCAAACGCATTGATTCGGAGTAAACCGAACTCCTGCACCACCTTACCGACACCGTAAGCCATTAGGCTCGTGCATCATGCTCGGTCGGCTGTCTCTCGAACGAGAAAAGAAGAGGGGAAAATGTTCACAGTTGTCGATCCGAAAGTGCATTAAAGACACATTAAGATGCGTGCAAAGAAAGCTACAAGCAAGCATCCATTGCCAGCCCATTCAAATCAGTACCCCCAGGCTGATACTATAAAGTTTCCCTTTGTTCTGTACAATGGGTGCATGTAGAAACTGCCTGAGATCTGTGGATTGTCACTCATGAATCGTGCTGAACAAGCTCCGGCCCAAGCAGCCTTGAGAAGCAAGTGAAGTAGCAGTCATTCTGATTTCTGACCTGTCCATCCAAAGCATAAAAACAATTAAAGATCTTAGCGCAACTCATGACTCTCATTAGTGACTTTTTTTCATTGGAATCTGGGCCCCATGCACGTGCCACAATTCACGCAGCCAACACATGGTCTGAGACCCTGTGGGGCCAATAGAGAGAGCTGCTTTACAGAGCACTCACACCAATGGATACAAGGAAAAGGGCATTTGTAGGAATGGAGAATCCAGCAAAGAAAATATATGCAGTCTTCCCCTGCACAGCTCTGCACAAAAGGCCAGAGCGACCAACCCGTGATTAAACTTTTATTTCTATACATGTTCTAGAGATTACAAAGCTCACACCAATCATAATTTATGCTCTTACACTTCACAAGACACTGACTCTCCAACATACATGAACTTCCAATATCACTCCACTCCCAAGTTGAAGCAAGCGACCAACGCACTTGGGCAAGAGAAAGGGAAATGAAAAAAAAAAAAAAAATGAACCGACAAAGAAAAGAACAAAACACCTTCCTTTCTTTTTTTATTCCTGTTCTTTTTCCATGTCTGAACTTGGATAGAATACAGACCCTAAGCATATGCTCTACTTTACTCGCCTGAAAATCTTACTGTCACATGACGATCTCTGGTTTCAAAATGCTAGACTTGATCTCCTTGTGCGGTAGGACGACGCCTCCATTGCTATAGATTTCATCCCCAACATGGACATCTTCCCCCAATATAGTCATATTTTCCACCCGAGCCCACTGCCCGATTGTCGAGTGCCATCCTATGATGCTGCTGGAAATGCAAGCATGCTTCTTGATGCGGACTCCACGCATGACTGTGCAGCGAGATAATCTAACTCCCGATTCAACCACACAGCCTGGACCAATTGCCACGTCAGGACCAATCAAACACCCCTCACCAATCTTAGCGGTCTCGTGTACCAAGACGTTGCCGACAATGTGAGGTCCAGTTGCCAATTTCTCTGATGACTTCTTTCTGATTGAGTCAAGATAGAGTCTCAGCCCTGTGATATAATCCCTCGGCTGTCCAATGTCCATCCAGAACCCAGGTAAGACCATTGCGAAGAGCTGCTTCTCGGCCACAATCTTGGGGAAAACTTCCTTCTCAATGGAAGTAGGCCTCAGCTGGATCCGATCAAGGACCGATGGGTTCAGCAAGTATATCCCAGCGTTAATTTTGTTGCCAACAAAGATTTTTGGCTTTTCCACAAATTTCTCAACTTGACCAGTTGACTCTTCCATGATCACCACGCCATACTTTGATGGCTCATCCACCTGCATGATAAAGGACGGATTTTTGGGTTCTTGTCCGCGTGCACATAATCTTTAGCTTTAAATTCCTCCGCTCAAAGGAAAAGGCATAAATGAATGAGGGACGACTGAGTAGGACATTCACCTTTGTTACCATTATAGAGGCCTCTCCTCCATGGGCTTTGTGGAATTGAATCATTTCTTTGAGTGGGTACTCGCTTATCACATCGCTGTTGAGAACAAAAAACGGCTCACCAGAATCATCCAGCAGCTTGTCCCTTGCCAGAGCAAGAGGACCAGCAGTTCCGAGAGGCTCAGTCTCTTGTGAGCATGTGATCTTAATCCCAAGCTTGGCCTCAAAGTCTTTCAAGAAGTTCAGCATAATCTGAAAATTTAGAGAGCATACCAAATCATCGAACTAAACATACACGACTCACTTGATGAGTGCCACAGACAAACATATTGTTGAAATATTCACCTCTGGTTGGTAATTGATAGCCAAAACCACTTCACTCACTCCAATGGCCTTGAGTGCCTCTATCTGTACATTCCAGAGAGGAATAAGCTTTAGTGCATGACAGAAAGCAGCCATAAAAGACCAACACAATTAAGGACGTAGATTCTTCTCATCAAGAAATGAGTATCGTCATCTGAAAAATAAAGTGATTCAACTTCTGAAACAGTCCAACCAAAAAAGAAAAAATGAGAAAACTTCTAAAACAGAATTTGAACTATCCAAAAAACCTATGATCATCAGCCGTCTTTCCTAAAAAGCCAGGTATCCATAAGATGCTATATCTTACTCGGTAGAGAAAAAGCAGCTCAATAATCTAGCAAATCATCCAAGAATATGGTAGATATAGCTAAAACTGGTCAGTGGCCAATAACGAATTTACACTAGCATTGCTGTCTTACATTACTCACAGACTAAATCCATCTCACAGGTAAATTCACGACCAAGATAAAGTTATCTTTAAGGATGGAAGAGCAAACATGATTAGACAGCATCAGAATAGAATCTCAAACAAAAGGATCTGAAACAATACCTGATGCATGATCATGGGTTTGTTAGCAAAGTCAACAAGTGGCTTGGGGACACTAAGCGTGAGAGGCCTCAACCGAGTCCCAAATCCACCAACAAGAATTAAAGCCTTCATGATGATGATGATGTTGTCCCTAAGTTCCTGTAAGTTACAAATTCTGTATATCAGATTCGACTCAAGGTAAGAAGACCGGTGCCTGCAATCTCATATACATTTATAGGCAGTAGATCAATCGCACGCCCTTCCTCATATACTGACACGAAGGAAGAAAATGGCTCTAAATAAACTCCTAGTCGGGATCAGTAAAATTATGAGG
Organism: Eucalyptus curtisii; assembly: GCA_017140595.1. Taxonomy (NCBI): domain Eukaryota; kingdom Viridiplantae; phylum Streptophyta; class Magnoliopsida; order Myrtales; family Myrtaceae; genus Eucalyptus; species Eucalyptus curtisii. Next base: position 37,081,344 of record CM029500.1, on the reverse strand, counting down.
CAATGTCAACAAGCAGGAGCTCAGTGACAAGTGTTTCTAAAGCTGTAAAACAATGCCAGATGCAAATAAAAACAACACCAATCTATCAGAAATGGCAAAAGATTTACGCAAGGACCGCAGCTTACATCACCCCATTTAAAGTGCAAAAAAAAAAACACTGGTAGTAGGAAACAAATTCCAGCTGCCAACACAGCCTGTAGTTATAAATGAGAGAAACTGCTGAGTTTGTCTACAATCAAATGCCGACGGCAATTCGCGGTTACAAGCCGACACCCAAAAATGAAGAATATACCTCAAATGGAAAACAAACCAATAACATGTTAAATAGTTTGGTACTACGAAGTCCTACAAGCACTACCTTCAGACATGATCGACAAAGCTCCTGTTAAGCAAAAACCCATAAGACCGCATGCGTAATTCTAAGCCTAAGACAAAATCACTGAAATAAAACAAGAACTATAGGGACTCAACGGGGGGAATGAAAGGGAATATTTTCATTCAGAAGTTGACCCATGTATGCGAAACGGATGAGGCTACATATCGACAAAAAGGGAGCGCTCACACACCCCAGCAGCTGGATCGGATTACGGTCTTCAAGAATTAGCAGCAAATCAGAGCAGATCTAACCCAAATAAAAAAAAAAAAGGCTTTTATGTTTTTTTGGCAGCTATTAGAGCTGGAATGCACCCAAAAGGGCCATCTCAAATGAAGGAAGGAGGATACACAGACATGATCTATGAATTACTCACAGCACCGACACTTATTAAAAGCTGAAAACGAAAGATTCAGAAAGAGAAAACGAAAAAGAAAAGAAAAGAAAAGAGAAGGGGGGGTTAGAAAAAATGTCAATCGGAAGCCAAGACAGAACGGAGGGAGCAGTTTCGAGATAAAGCCAACGTGTATGTGGGGACACGGCTTCAAAGTACAAACCTTTCCTCCCGCAGGAACGCCAATCAAAGAAGAAGAAGCAAGCGAAGAAAATCTCAACCCAACCCCGAACCCGAACCCGAACCCCGAACCCGAAAATCAAGCATTACCCAAAAGCGTTCGATTCCCGCAGAAGGCGAAGCAACGACCCTGGCCAAAAATCAGTCACATTTCCATCGATACCTGGAAATTCCCACCCGAATCCGGACGACGGAGAGGCCGCAAACCCGAGCCGGAAGCGGAGTCGGCTCTCGGCGAGCTGGTGCCCCTCACCGGAGGATCAGCGGCGAAGGATGAGGAGATGCGGAGAGCGAAGAGCGAGGATGCGATTGGGGTAGAGAGAGAGAGAGAGATGGATGGGTATTTATATGTGCGCGGACTCCATTAACGGACACTCAAAGCTCCTCCTGGGCGTCCCCGCGGAGCCCGAAAATGAAAATAAAAACAAGAATTCGGAAACTGCGAAGGTTTTTTGTCCTTTTGTGTGGTCCAAGGATTTTCGGGTTTCCTGGTTGTTTCAGTTTTTGGCTGCTTCCAGAGGCGAGGGGCAAAATTGTACTTTGGTAATTGTGGGCGTAAAAAAAGGGCAAAAAAATTATTGAGGTTTTTGATCATTTTTTTTTTTTGGTGGAAAACGTGTGGACTTCAGAGGGGGGGGAAGGTTGGCTGATGATTGGGGGATATGATTTGATCTTGGTTTAGGTAATTTATTTTATTTTCAAATTAAATAATTTAAACCTTGCATGAAAGTCCGCAAAGATAATTTAATACAGGATAGCTTATATAGTCACGATTCAACTTGAGAACAGTAAGTTTTTTTTAAACCATTTCTCATTTGGGATCTAATTGAAATAATTGAGAATTAAAGTGTAACCATCCAAAAACTATACTCAACAATCCACGCATTGCATGGGTAGTAGGATACTAGTGTTATTAAATATTTGGGAATTTTGTTAATAAGATCTATAAATCATAGAAAAATCAATAAAAGAGAGTTTCAAAAAATTTGGGTTGTTTACGGATTCAACTATTATATTCTTCTTAGAAAACGTAAATTTCCTTATCTGTTGTCATATTTTTAGTCATGATTTTCAGTGGATCCTTTTTTTATCACAATTCAAGAAAATCTCTTACAATCCATTATTATTTGTTGTCCTACAATGACTATCGTCATTTTTATTCATGTCATCTACATTTAAAATTATTGAATTTCAAAAGGAAAAAAGAATATAAAACTACCAAAGATTGTTAATACGCCATTTTAGTATAGCTGGGATTTCAAATTTACTTGTTTCAAGATTTCTTGTTCAAGATAAGATGCATTTCCAAAGTAAGAACTACTACTGTACATGGACAATAGAAACAACGAACAAGTCATATTCAAATATAGAGTCACTATATATCTTGAAATATAAGAATCAATCAAGCAAAGATCAAGATTAAAATATGTCGAACATGAGAAACTATTAAAGACGATGCATGATCTCTATATATTTTCTCCTTGAATAATGATATTTAGGAAAGGTGAAAAGAAGGAACAATGTAAAAATAAATATGAGAGTGGAACGAGAAAATTTAAAAGTCATGGAAAAATCATGCAAGAGGCCACCATTCATCCCCAATTCATTAGCGAATAAGACATTATAAAAATTGCATTATATGATGGGAGCCACATCATATGCAACTTCGCACCAAGCTATATTACAAAATAGGAAGCCTTCAGGAATTGTTTCCCACGGGGACAAAAAGTGAAGGAGCATATTCCTCCTATGTATTCCTTTGTCGAGCCACCTAACTTGAGTTTCTTCTATTTTTGGCCAGAATTTAACAGACCCTAAAGTTAGAAAAATGCTGATTTTGGATCCAAGTTGACTTTGATAATGCATTAGGTTAAAACTTGACCATATGGCAATTCGACATCAAGACCATCTTCTCATCATGAAGCATTCAAACCGGGACCTAGAAGAAACAGGATGCTCCAACTATCCACCGAGCCAACAACACCGTCGATGATGCTTAGGTTAATCGCTACTTCTCCATGTATTTAATGTGCAATTGCATGCGAAGAAGATGACCCGCGAATTGTTTGCGTCTAGGACATCATGTGAAGCAGGGTCACCACTTGCACGCGGGATTTGGCTTGAGATGTCGTGGATCCCCAACCTACATTGCGATCGAACTTATCAATTTCGCCAATCATCCCAAAGACAATGAATTGAAGGTTACTCGGCTTTTTTTTATTGGAAGAAAAGAGGAGGATAGCACCTTGGATTCTAGAGAGAGAGAGAAAAAAAAACCCATCAAGAAAAGGCTCTTGATCTGCCTCCGATCCCAGCGGCGGATCATTGACCGCTGGCAAAGAGAGAATCAGATCTGGGTCTCGAACATGCCACCTTAAATAAATATCAAATTTGACTCTCGATTTCTCTTTTCTTTCCTTGCTTTTCTGGTCATCCGCATCCAAACATCTGCCTTTATTACGGCTTCTCCCCTTTTTTATTGGTCTATATTTATTTATTTGTTGGAGATGAGAAATGGGCAATGGAAAGAATTAGGTATATTTTAGGTCAAAACCCAGCACGGGACCGTGTTGAGATGGTCTTTGCTTGGGAATTAGGTGCCGGAGAAGGGTAAACATAGATCTGGAGAGGGTTTCTGTACTCGTAGATACCTTCATGCGAATAACCTAACATAAGGATGGGCGTTGACTTTCTTCGGGTTGTCCCCTTTTACCTCGTTGCAAGTCATGGCTATATTTGGTTAAGATCCTCTTTTTAAGGAATGGGGCGGCTTAAGGTCAGAATATTCTCATAGTGCCAACGTATAGTACCCGAAGTTATGCCCTGGTTTTCCTTTTTCCTTTTCTTCTTGGGTAAGGACTGCCACTCCCAAATCTATAGAAATCGACTCTAAAGTTCTACATCGAAAGATGCATATGTGGAGGATCTGGAACCCTCCCGGCCCACCAACTCGAATTCTTTTATGATTAGGGTTTCTCGCTGGAGCCGTTGATGCCGATCGTGCAAGTTTTGTGGCTGTAAAGGGAAGGGTCGCGATGCAATGACCCAGATCAGCAAAACGGAAAAGGATGTGTTATCTGCTGGGAGAAGCTTTGGGAGGTCCTCTCTCTCTCTCTCTCTCGTTGGCATATCTTGAGGTGCACAATTCACTAATACTTTGCGGCAAATACGAGGCGTGAGATCTGGGAGGAGGGGACGGGGACGGGGGACCGACAAGTTGAAACCTCGATTAGGGAGTGATTATATTATAGGCATAACTTAGGTAACTGCGGTCGTGGTACAAGTCTCGTGCCGAAAGACTGGTTTTCTAAATTATATTCGGAAGCTTGTCGTCCTACCCTGTGATCTGATTCTTCATGTTAGGAACGTGCGCCGGAACGAACTACCCACCGGAGAAAAATCCGTTCAAAAGGAAAACTCTTACCTGACCAGCTTTGCCCCCTTTTGTCGCTGAGCCCCGGAGAGACCGCGGGAGCGCCGGTTTGACTCTATGCGGCTGGACAAAGGAAATTCGGTCAAATCTCCGATGAGTATCGCCGGAATTGAAAATCGGTTCCCACATAGACTTACCCCCCGGTGCACTCTGGCTGGTGTAAACGGCGTGAAATTGCTTCATGCTCAAGTCGCGGAGATCGAATTTGAGCACGATTTGGTCGACGCTGACTGCTCCTGGGTGACATGATATCTGGGGCGAAATCCGTCACCAATATGTGCCGCGACGGTTCCGGCCGGCTAGTTGTCAGGCTTCGCCGAGGAGGAGCGAGCCTGCCCGTCCGTTCTTGCAGCTGAAACACTAGCAGACTAGCAGTCGAGAGGGCAACTTCGGTGTTGACTGTGACGCGCGAGGACTGGGGGTTTCCTTTGATCTGGGCTTAGGAGATGAACTTCAGATGGCTTATCTGTGGTTGATACGTTGAATGGCTTATCAGAAAGCCCATGGCCCATCCGGAATATTGTTAAACCCATTTTGAAAGTGCCTCGACGGTTTACCCAGTGAAGCTAATTAAGTGGCGGATTGGATCGTAAATGTCATAAAAAATATCCCTTTCCCCTAATTGGCTTACTAAAAGACCCCTACCTATTTGGGAATCACTCTGTTCAAATACTCATTAGCTTTTGGTTTCATTTTGTGACTTGTTAAGTGAATATTGACTTGTTACGACAAAAAACACTTGATCACAATAGCTTAATTTTCTACATATAGTAATCACCCACCTCCCAAATTACGTGTGTTCTGGTGGACATAAAACAATTTGAAACTATTGTCATAGGTTAAATGCTGGAAAATTTATAAAAATCTTAAACCTTTTAATTGCGTCTATTTAATTTTAAATTTTTTAATAATTTGCCAATTTAATTATAAAATTTTTGACAATTTTCCAATGTAGTCATTCCAAACAAATATTCAAATAATATGTTTAGGTAAATTAGCAAATCATCAAAAGGTTTATGATTAAATTGACAAATCATCAAAAAGTTTAGAATCAAATCTGTACAATTGAAAGGTTTATGATTAAATTGGCAAATCGTTAAAAAGTTTAGGATCAAATCTACACAATTGAAAGGTTTATTATTGGAATGATTGCCGTACAATAAGTTTGGGACTTTTTAAATAATTATCTCGTGCCACATCGGGACACACAAGCAATTGAAATTTGATAAAGTGAGAGTTTAATAAATTCGTGTCTAGTTTGCTAGCACTAAAACTCCATTGAGTTTGAGATGTGATTGGTCAGTTTCATCAGGTTTGAGTATGCTGATTCACTACCTTTCTTGCTCAAATTAGATATAAAGCATGTGAGTTTATCAGAAAAAAAATAATTCATTATGGATGGTTGCTTTCTTCGCTATTAAGACTAAGGGTCAATAGAGATGCCGCCGAGACAATAGTCAGTTTTGCGATGCAATGATTAGTCAACAAGTACCAATTGAGTGAAAAACCAATTGTCTATTCTTTACCAACTTTATATCCTGATATATGTCCTTATGTACCATCATTCGGCTCCAATCTGGTTTTCATTCAAATCAGAAAGAGAACAGTCAAAGGTCCTATGTATGTCTTAATGGCGATTTCGTGATTGCATTGACCAATGTGTTTACGACTCAATCATCAATTAACCCTTGATCTGCCGAACAAGGACGAGCTACCTCTTTAGCTTGATTGGGACACACATATTACCCACATGGCTTGTCTATATGACCGATTGTTTTTAAAGGGTATAACAAAGTGGGGTCATATAGGAATAGTTATCGGAAGTAGGGGTAGATTTTCAATTTACAACTTAGATATTGTCCATACAAATCCCATCTCTTGTGTGTATACTGTTTCAAGTTATGATCACTTACACAAGTCAAAATGTCGAATTTGATCATTTCATAGGATTTGAATTTTGCATAGAGTTCTACTGATTTTCATGTAGCCAAGTTTCTGAACATGTACCTTCGATTTGTTAGGACAAGGTGGAGCTTCATATTGTATAAGTACACTCGTCCCATTCTTCAATAACTTTCTTTTCTAAGGATGAGATCCGGATTACGTGTGCCTTAGATAATTTTTGAAGTGGACATATACAGTGATCGTGAGAGGAAAGAACGCGTGTCACTTACTTTTTTTTTTTATTATTATTACAAAAAAATAAATCGTAATGCAAATCTTTTCTTTATTTCTTAATTTTATTTGTGTCATGTCATTCCATCTCATAGAACAAAAGTTTTTATTGGGCCCGATAAGCCGGTCCGAGTCCATAAAGCGGGCCCGCATGCCCGGCCCGCCCGTCACAAAGCATTCTTCTACGATAAAAGCCCAGACCCACCAGCCTCCCCCGGCCCAAAGCCCAAACACGTCATCTAGGCCCGCCCAAAGGATGACTTATATATTTCTTTTCCTCCTTATCGTTTATCAGGTCCATTCGTAGTCCTTTTCTTCTCCGATTTTCCTTCGTCCTCGCCACACGAAAACCCTAGAACCTCACCGTCGCCCCCGACCTCGCACCCGACTCTCTCCATCGCAAGAGGATGGCGTTCGACAGGAACGGATCGGCGGCGCCGGCGAAGCCCAGCAAGCTCCGGTGGGGGGAGCTCGACGAGGACGACGGCGAGGATCTGGACTTCCTGCTGCCGCCCCGCCAGGTGATCGGCCCCGACGAGAACGGGATCAAGAAGGTGATCGAGTACAAGTTCAACGACGACGGCAACAAGGTCAAGATCACCACCACCACCCGGGTCAGGAAGCTCGCCAAGGCGCGGCTCAGCAAGAGCGCGGTGGAGCGCCGAAACTGGGCGAAGTTCGGAGACGCGGTGCACGAGGACGTCGGCGCCCGATTGACGATGGTGTCCACGGAGGAGATACTGCTCGAGAGGCCTAGGGCTCCTGGTATTGTCTTAGTCCTCTTTTTCTCTCTATGGCTGTGATTTTGGGTGCGTATATATAGATATGGATTTGTATGTTGCAAGACTGTGGGATCGTTCTGTGGAGTTGGTAATTTAATTTGCATCTATAGTTGGTGCTCAGCATATGGACACCCTAATTTTCTTCCATGGACATCTCTTTTGCAGTCGTCCAATTGTTTTTGGAGGAGAAAGCGAATAGCTTGTCTCCCTGAATCTGTGCAATTATATCTTGATTAGTTGATCTTCTATCTGGGTTGAAATAGATCTCCCTGACCAGCTGATCTCCCAATCGGCTGCTGAAGAAAGCAATGTGGAAAATCTGAATAAATTGCATTTGTATTTCATTGTAAAGATGTATTTATTCGATGCCTTTCCTGCTAATGAAATCTATCAGTTTGATAAAGCTTTAAGTGGGAGTGAATTGGCAATCTCTAGTGCAATTGTTTCGGGAAGGAATCTTTATAGGTCCAACGTTGGTCAGTCTTTTATCTAATAGAAGGAGATCTTGATGACAGGTACTAAAGCTGAAGAATCAAAGGTAGCTGGGGATAACTTGGCTCAGCTTGGGAAAGGAGGTGCTGTTCTCATGGTTTGCAGGACTTGTGGAAAGAAGGGAGATCACTGGACATCGAGATGTCCGTACAAGGACCTTGCTCAACCAGTGGAGACCTTTGTTGATAAGCCAGCGGCAGCAGAGCCAACAAGCACTAAGGGAGCTTATGTGCCCCCAAGCATGAGAGCTGGGGCAGAGCGGACGGGGACAGAGATGAGGCGTAGGAATGAAGAGAATTCTGTCCGTGTAACTAATTTGTCAGAGGACACTCGGGAGCCCGATCTGCTCGAACTGTTCCGCACGTTTGGCCCAGTTAGTCGCGTGTATGTTGCGATTGATCAGAAGACAGGTTTGAGCAGAGGTTTCGGCTTTGTCAACTTTGTAAACAAGGAGGATGCTGATAGGGCGATCAATAAGCTCAATGGATATGGCTATGATAACCTCATCCTTCGTGTCGAATGGGCGACACCCAGAGCCAACTAAAACGAAATATGTGAGGTGTTATCAACCCCAGCGCAGCCCTAGTTGGCCCACCAGCACTGCCGATGGTGGGTCTGGACCTTTTCTTTTTTGGGTGTATTGAAGAATTTATGGTATTTTAAAGTTAATGTTTCCATTCTCTTCTCTCTTGAGGAATTTGTTGCAAATATTGTTAGGGGAGTTAGAACTCAATTTTGTATTGCAATATGAAAGTAACCCTGCTGCTTAGGTAATATCAATTTTATTCTCATTCAAAGTTAGGACATTTCCCATTTTCTTGGGAACTTCTTGACCATTGCTTCCTGGACAAAAAGAAGTGAATGTCTTGTCTCATGAGGCATATGGCTTTGGACATGATGTAATAGTCTTGTCTGAGCTCCGGCTTTGCTAGTTGAGTGGGTAGAGTTTATAGCATGGTATGCATGGCTTGTCTAATTTTGCTTCTTAAATTCAGTTTGCTTATTGTGGATTTAGATCCTCAGCTTAGCTGATGACCGTTAATCAGAATGGATGGACCTCAGCTCGGTTGACACTGTAATGTATCAACACTTCCGTTTTAAGTGTGACTTCCCGCTCCAATCATTGTTGCCTTTGCGGCTCTGAATTTTGTACAGCCATTATCTATGTCGCCATGTTTTAGCTCTTTTTCCTCGTCAGATGGCCTGGATGTACTAATCTCAGTACTTCCATCAAATCCGGAATGATTTTTGTGAAAATCAGTTTTAAGTCTTGTGATCCTTCTATGCTTAGTTGGTAGGTCATGTGTGTTAGCATCATCAGAATCCCGTGAAGGGGCTTTGGTTTCTTGTTGTCTGATGCTTGCACTACCATAGAAGAAGAAACAGTTCACAGGATGATGAACTTGATCTACACTTTAGAGAGAGTGTGTGTGTGCGTGCGCGCACAATAGAAATATTTGATGCAGAATTTGTAATTTACTTGGAAATCCTTTTCATTTACAAGGATTTCTGTCCCGCTGAAAACGGAAGTCTTTTTCATATTGCCAATTTGGAACTCGGCCCAAATTTACATACTTCGGTTTCTGTCCCGCTGAAAATGGACTGAGGAACTCCAGGACAGAGTAGTCTGCCCCAGATGGTGATACAAACTGGGTTCTTCGCTGGCAATGCGCGGTAGCTCCAGTACTGGGACTTCTAAAGAAACCTCGTCGCTTCTCCTACTTAAGGCCTCGCCTTAGGATCTGGATGCGCACACCATAAACCCACCATCATCGAGCATTACATTTGCTACTAATCAAAAAAAGATCCTGCTATCGTGAAGCGTCCCATTAGCTTCTTATCAGAACAAGACCCCAGAACAAGTCCCCAGCGGCTCATCAGCTGCGTCAATGATGCCATCTGACAGGTAAAGCCGCCGGACCCACTTTGCTAGTGGAAAATGGTATTCTACGTCCTGTAAGTCCTCCCGCAAGCGATCTTTAATATCACAACCACCAAGTTGGACATGTTAGACTCTTTCCTAGCCTTCCTATCTTCCACATATTCTAGTGCCAGATAACCATTTGTGGTTCGAGTCCTCTATCTGCTTTAGCCGCTCCGAAATCACCAAGCTTTGTCCTGAAATTTTGTGTCCAATGGTGCATGAGCTGATATTATGTCAGTGGGAAGTAGACGCTGCTGTAGGTTTGATAAAAGTAATTAAGGGCCGATGCCAAGCCTGGAGCTATGTTTTACGTCGCATTCCATGGAAGACTTTTTCGAGCCCCAAAGAGATGATTTTCAAGTCTACTGTTATGCATATACCCATCCTATACAAGCAAAAATTCACGTTTCTCTTGATACCATCCAATAAATTGCACCAGGTTTCGATGTATCATGCGGCTGATAATCTTCACTTCATCAATGAACACCTTCTTGGAATGTCTGGATTTTGCGAAGATTCTCTTGACAGCTACTTGAAGATCTATATGGCACAGCTTTCCTTTGTAACTTGGCCAGATGCTCCTTGGTCAAGACTCCGATCATTAGCAAAGCCATCAGTAGCGGCAAACGACTCTTGATAAGAGAACTTCATTGCAAAGGCTCCTTATCTCTCTATCAACGTTAATGGCAGTGCCCTGCTTTTGCTCGAGAATTATACATTTTCCTCTTCTCCACGAGCAAATGCGGTTGCAGCCATTGATAGCAAGAGATATGCTGCAACATCTGTCACAAAGTATGGGCAACCTGCAAATTGTGCAGTTTGATTGAGAGAGGGTTGCATCAGCCGGTTGCCGAGGTACAACATTCAAGTCTGATCCCACGAATTGATGCTGTATGCTTGCTGATGGACGTCATAAGAAGCTGAAAACCCAATTACGATGGATTCAGGGATGTACTTTACGAGATCAATGAGGCATGAAAGCGAAAAGTTGTTTTTATAGTCGACCAAAGCTGTGTCATCGAACGACCAAAACGTGCTGAGGCTCCCGGTAGTGGAATTGTAGGTCACCAAGATATCAACTGCTTTCTATTATATAACTCACAGATGCCAACTACCACATGCCGGCAAGGAAAGTGAGTTGTTGCTGTCAATGTTTGGGTACAAAGGCTCGACTTCTGTATCTTCAAGCACGTCAAACTCGACAAATGCCATCTGGTTCTTAGTGCCATCATCCACCACGGTCTCGTGGAACAATCCTTGGTAGGCATGACCGGAGTTGGGTGGGCTTGTGAAGCCCACTGGAGTGAGGAAAAATGCCAAGCCATCCTGAATTTTCGTGGGACTAAATCTTTTGACAGTGAAAGAGAATCACGTCGAGAAATCCACTTCCCTTCCTATAGAAGAATCGCAAATATACCCTGGTTTGGAATACTGGAGGGGATATACACTACTAGTTATGTGACCGTCAGTTACAGTGAGATTGACGATGCTCTCTATTGGATCCTGGCATGCCCTCCAAAGAGTTTGTCCTTGACATCGCTATCGAAGCCAGGTATATTGAAGTGAAGAGGTCTAACGATAAGGCAGTAGCAAATAATGGGAAAAAGAAACCAATGGAGACCATTGCCCAAAGATCCCGTAGTGTCCATCGTTTTACTTGGCTTGTAAGTGGTGTCTGGACAAAGTTTGCAGCTTGAACTGAACTGTTCCATTGGCAAATTACAACTTGCCTTGGATTTTGAAAAGACCATTACCATTGTCATAGCCAGCAAGTGCATATAAATGATAAAGAGTATCATTTGAGATTCAGCTCCTATATGCTCTCGGTCTAGCTGTGGTATCTCATTGAGACAGTTCTTTGAGGTACCCTGCCCTTCACGGCCTATTCCGAACTGGAAAAATGAAAGGAACTCTTTAGCCAGTTTCATTTGTCAAAGATTGTGAGGGGATGACTGACCTCAAATTTCTTTATACTAGTCCAAGCATTCGATGTGCTATTTTTTGAGAAGATATTTATATTGAAGACACATGGACGAACAGCATGATCTGTAACTTAAGAAAATGTATGGCAGTAATCAAGGAACCTTCGCCGTGACTGGGGATCGGTCTGAATGTGACCGAGATTGATCGACCGTGATAGGGCACCGACTGTCAGCAGCAAGCTATCAATAAGACGTAAATGGGGATCGACGATGGCGGTGCTTATTTAACTCTACGATTTCAACCGATATCTTTCTATCTCGAAATCTTAAGGTGTATAGCCATCATCAATCGATCTCCAAATTCAGGGTACTCATGAAAAGAAAAGAAAACACTCGTATCCCTCAATTCGGGGAAATGTGCAGTTAAAAAACGAAAGGGAAATGCTAGAGCATAAGTCAAGGCTGCCCATGATAACTGGGGCAGCAGATTTATTCCTTAATCTGGATTCTTGAATACTATTTGCTTATTCAAAGGTCATTACACTGAGTCAGGTTATTTAGTAAATCGATTTGACAAACACGAGCACTAAAAAGAGGAATATCTCAATCTTTCCGGAAGTCCAAAAAAGATGGTGTGCGAAAGCGCTTTCACATAACACGTAAGAAGTAACAGCACTTTGACCTTATAGCTTGAACCTGCCTTTTGGGTTGTGCCTATTAAGGTCTTTCCAAGAACCTGTTATTACATTGACAATGATAGTTAAGTCCATTTAAAGAATCGAGGAAAAACGTCAATGGCGGTACCGATGCGTCTTGCTAGAGATGTCAACATCCAAGGTGGATATCAAATGAGTCAATAGCGGTATTGGTGCATCTTGCTGGAGATATCAACATTATCTTGTTAGAGACGTCAACATCCAAGGTGGATATCAAATGACGCTATTCGGCAACATAGTTTTGCCCCAAATTGAGAAATTGGGTTCATTTTGCTCCATAACCAGACCCCTAAAGCAGTTGAAAAATGTGTAGACGCGGTTCAATCCTTCAACCTTTCCAGCTGAAGATGGGTACCATGGGGAGAAAGGACATTCAATTTGCGGCCACTGTCGTGGGAAAGCGCCAAAGAACGATCAAAACAACCGAGTTGATATGTTTTTTAGTAAGAATGTCCTTGTCCAACAACTTTAGCAGAAACTGCAAAGAAGTTGTTGACCTAGGCATGTTCAACAGGTCAAAATCTGCTTTTATAAATATCTGGTTCATTATAAAGCTGTTGGGAGAACCCCATGACACAAATCATCACAAAATTAAACTCAATTCAAGATCAATTTCTCCCCAAAAACTAAATCAACCGAAATTCTCTTAACCCTAAGCAACAACTAGCAATATATAACCTTACAATATGCGAAATGATAAGTAGATAAAGCAAAAACGACACCAGGAATTTAGCATGGAAAAGCCAATGTGGGAAAAATCACGAACAGTCCAAGAACTTTCACTAATTACCAAGAATAGTATGATACATAAAGTATTCTTCTCTAGCACACACTAGAGGCTCAACATCAATATTACAACCATATTTTCTCAACACATAAGTGGATAAACAAATTCGAAGAAAGAAAACCCTAACCATGATTGGAGAGTTTAGAGGATACCAATGAGGGGATCTATGCTTAGAACCAAGGAAAGCTAAGTAAGTTGCTGCAGGTATGCTTTTCGACAATGGGTGAACCTCTATTTAAGCCTTTTAAGGACAACCTTTTAGCAGCAAATTACCTAGAAATTTAGTTCGGAGCATAAAGACACTCAATGATGTCAAGATGATAACATTTCTAACTAACCGAACTGTATTTCTTAGAGATCCTTGAACGAAACCGATCAACTCATAGCCCTCAGTCTCATGAACAACATACTCAAATTTGAGCCAATTCCGTCAACATTTGGCCTTTGAATCGGAGCCTCAAAGTTGTGCCCCTTTTTCTTCTCTTCTTCTCCGCGCTCTTGGCTAACTCCCCCGGTGGGGCACTTTCTTCTTCTCTCTCCTCAGGTCTTGTACGAAGCAACAACCCCACTTTTGTTCTTTTTTGATTTTTTGATTTTTTGACTTTTTGGCTTTTCCTTTTTTATTTATTTATTTACATATTTACATATTGGCTGGACTCCACAAATGAGGTGGACCTAGCCAACAAAAGCACACCATCTGCCTTATGTGGGAAGATCTATCATGCCCGCTTTTCTTCTACAAGAGTTAAGCTTCATCACAGGAAATGCCTTAGTCATCATATCGGATCTATTGTTGTCAGTGTGGACTTTCTCAAGTAGCAAAAGCTTTTATTCTAACTTTTCTCAGATCCAATGATAATTCACATTAACATGCTTCGATTTTGAATGCAATACCGGATTTTTGCAAAGATAGATAGCACTTATGCTATTAGAACTAACTTTTTTTTACTTTAAGCCCAACTTTTGTAGGAATTTTTGCATTCACAAAATCTAACAACTTAAACTCTTAGAATAATTGGCAATGGTCACACAAAATCTTATATCGTATCAGAGCGAGAGAGCCTAATTTCAAATCTTTCCAAGCCTCTATTTACCCTAATTATATATTTCCGCATTTAGGCTTAGGCCAAAGTTTAGCTTATGCATGAGTAGGAGTGTTAGAGTAATTAAATATTAAACCACGACTTCGTCTAATAGCTTAAGCTTTTAGAACAATTGGCAGTGGTTCACAAAATCTTACACTTAGGGCTCTTTAACGAGAGCACGTTGTTGCAGAGAGGTAAAGAAAGAGTTATGTTCAGCCCACCATGTGCGAGTAGGAGATGATGAGTTTTTTATTTGATGGGCCAAATTAAGTCCGTCCACCTATGTTTAGCCAAAACCTGGCCCGTAAATGAAAGGCCCATAAAAGAGTGCAGTTACTGTAATATGTAAATAAATAAATAAATAAATAAATAAGGGGAAGTATCTTAGCAGTAACGGTTTCACAGAGAAATACGCTTCTCCATATTTCCCCCTTGAAGTAGTACACTCCCTCTCGACGAACGAAACTCCAGGGCTTCAAAGGATTTCTCTAAAACTGCGACGGTACTTAATATGTGGCAATCAAGATATGTCTGTTTCCATGATATGCCTTCGATTGGTGTTAAATGTTTCCAGGCACGTTTCCGCGTTCATTTTCGATATTCGATCGTTCGAGTATCGTTTCGATTTTTAGGAATTTGTTTCCAACACCGACAAAAACAATGGTTAGGTCCATCATCTAATGCACCTTCCTTCCCATAATTGGTGGAAATTGTCATTGATGGTGCTATAGCATTTTTTTTAAATAGTATTCACCTTGGTGTTGTGACTTTTTAAACGATCAATTAAGTATCATAACTCTTTAAATATTGACCATTCAAGTGACATTGGCTACTTGTGCTGTTGAGAAATCCCATGTTACATTTTAGAATAAATTACTGAAGATGTTAACATTCAAGTTACAAATCATATGACGTTGTTTGGCAACACAAATTGAAAAATGTTCTATTTGCTCCATAAACCAATCCCAACACCCAAAGTTCTTACCCCAAATTGAGAAATTGTGTTTAATTTTGTTTCCCAAATATCCTAGCCCCACAATTTCAATTTGAAGGGATTGCTTAGAGGCAAGGTAGCTTGTCTTTTGGATGACCCGGCAGTGGCCAAGGCATTGGCGAAGCCGAACTTGAGATATTGATCCCAGTGTGCGTGTATAAAGGAGATATTGATCCCAATGTGCGTGTATAAAGGGCTAACTTCACTATTTCGAAACTTGCCAAACTCGACAAATAAAGATTTTGGTTAATTTTTCCAAGAGCCACCGTGCTTTCGCTGAACAATCCTAAGTAGGCCTGATCGGAGTTGGGTGGGATTACGAAGCCAACTGGCACGAGGAAAAATGCATAGCCATCGCGGATTTTCATGGGACTAACTCTTCGATGGGTAAAAGAGAATCAGGTTGAGAGATTCTTCTAACAGTGTCGTAAATTTTTTCATAGCGCTCATTTTAGTGTCATAATCTTCCAAGTGATTAATAAACTACCATTGTATTAAAGAAAATCAATCATTCAAATGACATTGACTATTTGTGTCGCGTGAAAATCCTATGCGGCTTTATTTTTAGAATAAATAATCCGACTCATCGCGCTATAGATGTCGACATTTAAGATACAAATCAAATGATGTTCGACAATACAATTTTCCTCCGGATTGAGATATTAGGTTCAATTTGCTCCATAACTGTTTTATAAAGCACTTGAAAATGTGTACACGTGATTTTCTCATTCAACATTTCTAGATGGAGATGGAGAAAATATTGAATGAGGCCTGCCTTGCCAAGGTAGTAATAAACCATTCCATTCGTTGATCAACGGGGTCCACGTTTTAGATTTTTCAGAAATTCCTTTTTCAATCGCCTGCTCTATTTCATAAACATCCATCACCTTCATCTTCACACCCTCGACAAAAACTGATATAGCCACTCCAACAACCAAGCTTCAAAGCTTGTGGAGCTTTCCAGTGCTGGATCAACTTCCTCTCCAGCTGCATGACAGAAAATAATCGAATAAATTCTTTCTTTTCCTTATAAAAATGACCTCTACACAAAAGCAATTTGGGAAAAATCGGTACTCTGTTTGGGCACACACCTCACCGCATTTGAATTTCCCTCGCCATTTACACAGCTCCTTCATCTTCTTCATTTCAGAATCAGTTCACAAGTTAAGGGCTTCGCTCGTCTCGTCATGTTGCAAAGATGGAGCCTTTGTAGTTTTTCGCAGATTGTGATTTGAGAGACGACGGCAGTCAATTTTTGTTCTTGTTTTCATGCTGATTTGGATTTTCCGGGTCGGTAGGCAAAAAGATTCCATGCGATGGGTGAACTTAACAAGGAGCAAGAGTAGGAGATGTGAAAGGTGTTCATGGAAAAAGAGCAAGCAAGTGAGAAAAGGATTCCTAGAAAAATCCAAAACATGGGCCTCACCGGACACATATGATCCATGAATGAAGTGATTTATTACTAGGAGTGGCAAATGGGTGGGTCGGATCGGGTATGAATCAAGTCAAAAACGGGTCGACCATATTTGACCCATCAGAAGATAAATCTAGTGGCATACCCGACCCGACCCGTCACTTCGACCGTATTGCTAAATTCTACTTATTGTTAAAATATTTTTTTTTATGCAATACAAATTTTTTAACAATTTTTATGCAATACAAATTTAATGGAAAATTTTTATAATTCTTTTTAAAATATTTTTTAAAAAAATCGAATTTTTATTTTTTTAAATATATATTTTAATTATTTTTTAAAAAATATAATTTTTAATTTTTTTTATTTTTTTAAAAAAATATAATTTTTATAATTTTTATTTTTTAAAATATCATTTTTAATTTTAATGATTATTTTCTCTTTTTCTCTTTCTCTTTTTTTTTCTTCTTCTTTGGTTGGCCGCCGCCACGACGACGGCCGGCCATAGGCGAGATCGAGCTCGCGGCATCGGCGGGGCTCGATCTCGCCGGCGAGCTCGAGCCTCGCCGGATCCGGCAGAATCTCGAGCCTCGCCGACGACCGGGCGAGGCTTAAGACTTGCCGCGTCGAGCGGGCCTCGGCCTCGCCAGATCCGGCGAGATCGAGCCTCGCATGACGTCGAGAGTTCGAGCCTTGCGGTCCGTCGCGAGGCCGAACCTCGCCCGGATCTGCGAGACTCGAGCTCGCCGGCGTCGGCGAGGCTTGATCTCGCCGATCCGGGACGAGGCCGAGGCCCCGCCCGACGCCGGCGAGCTCGAGTCTCGCCATTTGTCGGCGAGGCCGAGAGATCCGGCGAGGCTCGGTCGTCGCGACCTTCGAGGAGCGGCGGAGGTGAGCCTCGAGGCGGGCGGCGGAGGCGACTCGGCGGCGAGTGGCGGAGGCGGCTCGGAGGCTGGCGGCGGAGGTGGGTTGAAAATGGGTTAGCGGCTAACGAAGGTGAAGGTCGAAGGTGAACGTCGAAGGGTTAGTGGTTGAAGAAGTTCATGTCTTTTGGGTTTTAAAAATGGGTCGAAAATGGGTCAGAACATGTGACCCATATAAAACTGAACTTAAAATGGGTCGAATGTGGGTTATGGCCCATTACAACTTCATAACCCACATTCGACCCATTTGTGAAAAATATGGGTACAAAATGGGTCCATGACTCATTTTGCCACCTCTATGTATTACCAACACTGACACTAAAGATGGGGGACCACGCAGAGAAGTAACTTTTCAGGAGGAGCCAATTAGAAAAGTGAGGTTTCCAGGCGGGCGGGTCGACGACGTCCTACTCAATCCGGGTCAGGGACGCGGGCTGCCGGGCGTACACAAGCTTCGTCAACCTGGACTCGAGTGAGCCCGTGAGCCTCTCTGGCCCAAGCCCAGGATGGAGATCCAGTGGATGCTGCCGCCAGAGCCCGTCTGCGGGGCCTAGTCGGACTGCGACGGGAATGCCACGTGCCGGGCCGACCCGGCGGGGGGCGGGGTTAGTAGGTGCTTCTGCCAGCCCGGGCTCACGTGGGACCCCACCCAAGGAGTTTGTGTAGAGAGTAAGGTTTTTAAAGTGTTTTTTGGGCACTTTTATTCTTCCATATATTTTATTTTTGGTGCAAGAGTAACCATAAATCTTACGTACATTTATATTTTATGTTGCTTCTTGGAAACCCTAATTAGTAATCAATTATTATTTGATTGCTCCAAAAAATGGGTAAGAAGTGGATTTTCTCGTTTTTTTGTGCAGATGTGACATGTCAAGATACGAGTGGTTGTGGAATGGATAAGACTGCTCTCATAGCAGGTACCTGCTTCCTATTCTAATTGTGACATCTGGATATTTTTTTTTTCCTGATGTGTTCCGCATCATTATAATTTCATTTTAATGAAGAGCATAATTTAAAAGCATGGCTATGATTCCACTATATTTAGGCTAAGGAAATCATGCTTGATGAAACCAAGATAGCTCAATTTAAGAAGATTATTTAGGATTAGAATGTTTGGACACTTCATGTTTAATTTGTTGATTGTCAAAATTTGCATCTAGCTGAATTCCTTTCACAGTAGGTCTTAGACTGTGTGAAGATGACAATTACAGTTTGAGCTACGTGAAAGCATCTTGTTTTGCTGTCTTATGAGATCAAATGCAGTCGTCAATTCACTGTTTGACAACTTTGAACTCGTTGCAGGTTTAACGTCTGGGATAGGTGTGACATCCGGAAATTTCGGAAAAAGAAATTATCGGATGAAAAATCGGAGATTGAAAGAAAAAGAAAAAAAGTGATAATGATATTACTATTATTCTTTTTCTTCTCTCTCTCCTTTTTCTCCCTTCCTTCACGTTTCCCCCTCCTTCCTACGCAATTTCCACCCCCTCACTTACGGTAACTTCTTCTTCTCTCTTTCTTCTTTTTCTCCCTCTCTCTCCCACTTTTCCACCCCCTCACCTACGCCAAGCCTTCTGCTGTAATTTCCCACTGACACTAAAGATGGGGGACAGAAGTGACTTTTCAGGAGGAGCCAATTAGAAAAGTGAGGTTATTTAAGGTACGAGAAAGACCAAGTGGATATTTTTCTAGTAAGAGTGTCCCTTGTCCAACCGCTTCAGCAGAAACTACAAAGAAGCTGTTGAAAGGGTCGAAATTTATTTTTAGGAATGCCTGGTTCACTATAAAGCACACCATCCCAAACCAGTTGAATGGTGTGAACCTCATCTTTAAGAGAGAGAGAGGAGAGAGAGAGGGTATGCCATAAAATGACATGGACCATTTGTGTCGCGTGAAAATCTTATGCAGCTTTATTTTTATAATAAATAATCCCACTCGTCTCGCTACATATGTTGACATTTAAGATACAAATCAAATGATGTTTGACAACACAATTTTCCTCCGGATTCCATAACTAAACCATAAAGCACTTAAAAATGTGTACATGCGGTCTTCTCATAGAACATTTCTAGATGAAGATGGAAAAAAATATTGGGTGGGCTTGTCTTGCAAAGTTAGCAATAAACAATTCCGTTTGTTAATCAATGCAGTCCACGTTTTAGATTTTTCAAAAATTCCTTTTTCAATCGCATGCTCTTTTCCATAAACACCCATCGCCTTCATCTTCGCGTCCTCGACAAAAACTGCCATAGCCACTTTAACAACCTAAGCTTCAAAGCTTGTGGAGCTTTCCAGTGCTGGATCAACTTCCTCTTCAGCTGCGTGACAGAAAATACACATCGAATAATTCTTTCTTTTCCTTATAAAAAGGACCTTTGCACAAAAGCAATTTGGGAAAAATCGGCACCCTGTTTGGGCACACGCATTTGAAGTTCCCTCGCCATTTACACAGCTCCTTCTTCGTCTTCTTCGGAATCGATTCACAAATTAAGGGCTTCGCTTCTCTCGCCGCGTTGCAAAGGTGGATCCTCTGTAGTTTTTGGCGGATTGTGATATGAGAGACGACGCAGTCAATTTTCGTTCCTGCTTTCGTGCTGATTTGGACTTTCCAAGTCAGTAGGCAAAGAGATTCCGTGTGATGGGTGAACTTAACAAGGAGCGAGAACAGAAGATGTGAACAGTGTTCATGGAAAAAGAGCAGGCGTGTGAGAGAAGGATTCCTGGAAAAATCCGAAACGTGGGCCTCACCATTAATGGAGTGATTTATGAATGAAGTGATTTATTATCGACACTAACACTGAAGATGGGGGACCACACGGAGGAGTGACTTTTCAGGAGGAGCCACTTAGAAAAGTGAGGTTATTTAAGGTACGAGAAAGATCAAGTAGATATTTTTCTAGTAAGAATGTCCCTTGTCCAACCATTTCAACAAGACTGCAAAGATTGGTCCTAAGCATGACCTTAAAAGGCTTCCCGTTTCAATTGGGATCCCCTTCGGGTTGAAAAAGGGGTATTCCCCCTCGGGGGGCCCGCCAAGGGGCCCTTTAGGGAATCCCTCGCCCCCGGCTGAAGTTGGGACGCTAACCCCTTAAGTGGGAGGCTAACCCCAACTAATGACGGTTCCGGAGCCTCAGAAGGGCTCCGGGTGACGGCGGTGGCAAGCTGTTGAACGGGTCAAATTTTGGTTTTGGGAATGCGTGGTTCACTATAAAGCACACCATCCCAAACTAGTTGAATGGTGCAAACCTCATCTTTAACAGCTGTAGAGTACACTTCTCCTTCAACCATGTCTTGTTCTCTTCCTTTGTGCACTCTCTTGATTCTTTTCTCCCTCGTCTACTCTCCTGTTATCCTCTTTGTCAGTTCTCTTTCCTTCAATATAAGTAACTTTGACCCGAGGTGACATAATACTCGAAGGAGCTGCGAACATTGTGTCTGGATCCGTTGTTCTCACTGACGGTTCCCCAGCGATACAAGTAGGCCACATGCGGTATGCTGAAGCCCTAGGTTTATGGGATTCTGCTACGGGGAAACATGCAGACTTCTCTACTCGTTTCTCTTTCACCATTGATTCTATGAACTACACTCTACGTGGTGATGGCATTGGCTTTTTTCTTGCTCCTGTTGACTTCTCAATCCCTCCCAACTCCGCTGATGGATACCTAGGACTCTTCAATTCTACCACATATGATGATGGGCCTCAGTACCAATTCGTGGTCATTGAGTTCGATACTTCCTATATCCCTACCATACCAAATGATATTTCAACGGGGCGCATAGCAATCGACATAAAATCAGTCCCGCCATGTCAATATGCGAGATATGATTTTGAATCAAGCAGCAAGGCAACTAATGTTATGGTGACCTATGATTCTACTAGCAAGAATCTTAGTGTATTCTGGTCATCTGATGACAAGCCGGTTTCTCCATATAACAAAGATTCCTCGATTTCTTGCCCAGTTGATCTTGCTGAAATTCTTCCTGAATCAGTAATTATTGGATTCTCAGCTTCTACTGGCCGATATTCAGAGAAACACAGCATCAACTCATGGGAATTCAACTCAAGCCCGGACGTTGTGCCTCACCGGTCCGTGGATCCGTCAAAAAACGGGGTAGAGGTGGATATATCGAAAAAGGGGGTAAGTAAGATGTATAGGATTGTAACATTCATCACTTTTCCCGTAGCATGTCTGTTGCTGGTCATTTCAGCAGGTTCTTGCTTATTTATGATCAAGGTGAGGAAAAAATTTGAGTTTCGGGCTCTGACTCACATTGACAAAGAGATAGTAGCATTGCCACTGAAATTCTCTTATCAGGAGTTACTTGTTACGACAAATGACTTTGCAAATGATCGAAGACTGGGCCAAGGAGGATCTAGCCAAGTTTACAAGGATTTTTGACCCGTTTAGATCGCCTAGTTGCTGTCAAAAGAATCTTTGCAGAATCCAGACATTCAGAGAAGGTTTTCACCAATGAAGTGAAGATACTAAGCCGCATGATACACCGAAATCTGGTGCAATTCATTGGATGGTGCCAAGAAGAAGGTGAGTTTTTGCTTGTTTATGAATATATGCCTAATGGTAGCCTTGATAATCATCTCTTTGGAACACGAAAAAGTTTGCCATGGGATGTGAGGTACAACATAGCTTTAGGACTAGCATTAGCCCTCAACTATCTTCATGAAGATCTAGAGCAGTGCGTTCTCCACAGAGATGTAAAAGCTGCTAATATATTACTCGACGCGAACTTCAACACAAAGCTTGGAGACTTTGGTGTGGCTAAGCTCGTTGACCCTCGGTTCATGACACGAACGACGGACGTGGTAGGGACATATGGTTACCTGGCGCCAGAATATTCGAGTGAAGGTAAGGTTACTAAAGAATCCGACATGTTCAGCTTCGGGGTTGTGGCACTAGAAATCGCATGCGGTGGGAGGACCTATCAGGAAGGAAAATTTCACGTTCCACTGCGCAAGTGGGTTTAGCAGCTTTACCTTGCTGGAAACATGCTTGAAGCAGCGGACGAAACATTGGGTTCGAGTTTCGATAGGAAGGAAATGGAATGCTTGATGATGGTGGGACTGTGGTGTGTGCATCCAGATCCCAAGATGAGGCCAAAAGCGAGACAAGTTATAAGATTTCTTCAGCTAGAAGTCCCGGTGCCTGAGTTTCCACGTGGCACCTATGAGGCCTCCCCTTCATATCAGTCGTCGGCACTAAGAATAGAGTCTTCCTCTTCTATGCAAGAAATCAGTTCCTTTTCAGCTAGATAGATCATGGCTCCTAAAGCCATCCGGCAGCATATGTTGACTTTTGGGAAATGAAACAAATGTTGTGACGGATTAGTTATGCTCATTCGACCTTTTCTTTGCTGTAATATATTGTCTAGCTCTGATCATTTGGTTGATGTAGATGTCACAGAGACATCGGTACCGTTAAAGATGCCCACTTCTACAAAAGCTTGTATTGCATAACCTGTTTTTTCAAGGAATCAGGCCAAAGAAGTACGTGCTTTGACTCTATTTTAGTTACTATCTGGAGATGCCTTGAGCCTTTACAGGGGCTAATTTAGTCGAAAGATTGGGTGGTTATAATAGGTAGAAACTTTCCAACAAAAACATTATTTAATTTATGCACATAGGATGGTAGCGAAACAAGAGCACTAGAAGTGTGCCTGCAATTTAGAGCTAAACTAAGGGAAAAACAGCATACTGGTGACAGATTGAAGGTTCTCTGACGAGTCATTGTTAAGAACTATCTATCTCTTAACACTAAGTAGAACAGGCTATTCTGGAAATTAGCGTTGCTGCGTGACTTGGTTAATGTTACCTACAAAGTTCTTGTTTCGATTACCTTTAAATGATTTGTATGGGGAACTTGTCGCTAATTATAAACTTTCCTCTCCGAAAGAGAAAAATGCCATACTCGACCAAATCTTTCCAGTCCCACCATAGCTTCAGCATTTTTCAGAAATAATGGTCCGCCGAAGAGGTTTCAACAGGCAAGTCAGCACCATCGAAATATAACCTTTGTTCTGCTTCCTGGGATCAGTTAATTTGAGGGGAGTCAGTTCTAGCAAGAATCTATGACTAGATTGATATTGCAAGGATGAGTAAGCTTCGGCTCGTCTTTTACTGTTAGATTACCATGTTTTCTCTCCGTGCGAGCTCTTGCTAGATTATGGAGGGAAATAGATCTTGCTTGACATATGAGCAAAGATCTGGCTGCAACATTTTTCTTGCCACTTGTTAGATTAGTTCATATAATCTAGGCGCAGGTTCTTAAGATCTTTTACACTTATTATCTCATTCGAGTATTTTGGTCATGATAAAACGGTCAGAAAAGCTAATTAGAAGACAAGTTGCACGATCCGTAATTGCAAGCTAAACAATCAGAAAAAAGGAAAAGCAGGAAAGTGGAAAGGCGCCCGGACTCGAATCTGTATTAGCATGGATGGATGTTTTAGCATGTCAGGATGTATCCAACGCTGATTGAATTCTATCTTGGTCAGTTTATGAGGCATCAGTTATGACCGAGTCAAGTAGCCAAAAGAACTTAAAAGTTAGGGCTCTTTATGTTTCCAGATAGTGAGGTTTGACCTAGATGCATGTAGTTAAAGCTTTGTTCGCTACAAAATATACTTTTGTGCATTCTGTCCAAAAAGTTACCGCTAGTGCTAAATTCAAGAACAAGCAGTAAACCTACTGTGGAGTGTGGAAGAACTATCTTCTGAAGTAAGCACGTCTATCCAGAGGTTCTGTATTATACATGGAGAGACATAAACTTCAGGATTGCGAAGGGCTCCATCTCTGTGCTAAGAGACAAGTACAACCACGCATGATCACCAAAAATAAACTACACATAACCATTCGTCTATGTTACCTAGTACTGTAGAATTAACTGTCTACTACTTCGGCTGTTGCAATACTCATGATATGCTCGATTTCTTCAACTTCTTTCATGGAAGGACGGTTCTGCCACCGTTCCTCCAAGCATCCCACGGCAAGAAACCCGAGCACCTTCATGGAGACATAAGGACCAATAACATTTGCTAATTAAGCCCTTCCGATCAATTTTTACTAAAATAGTTGATGTAGACATCAGGCATCCTATGTGTTGTGGTCACATTGACATGGGCATTTTCAATAATATTTTAATACTTTTTTTATTTTTATTTTATTTTTCCTTTTCTTTCTCTTTTTTCCCTTCTCTAGCCGGTTGCCGAGTCTTGGGCAAGGCTCGCCCTTCCCAGTGGCCATGGGGGCAAGCTTTGCCCATGGTCAACCTCGTTAGCCTTCACCTCTAGTTGGTTGTCAAGACTTGGCGATCAGCTAGAGGAGGAAGAAGGGAAGGGGAAAAAAAGAGAAAGAAAGGAAAAAAAAACAAATATTAAAATATTATTCTAAATTGTCCATGTCAAGATTGGCCACACCACGTAGGGCGGCCGGTGTTCACGTTTTCAACCAAAATTGTCTAAATGGACTCAATTGGAAAAAAGATGAAAAATTTTATAACTCAATTGACACAATTAAAACATTTATAACCAAATTGTCAAAGTGCGGTGAATTTAAAACTTTTTATCCCCCACAGATGTGAATGGGGATCAACTTATGTAACTCTTTGATTTCAACAGTCAGATCTCTCTATCTCGATATCTTAGATATATTGCCGTTATCAATTAATATCTAATTTCAAATCATCCATGAAAAAAACAAAAGAAAAGAAAACCCTCATATCCCTTAATTCAAAGGTCCATACAGTAAAAATGGATAGAGCAATGCGAGAGCAAAGTCAACGTTGATTTATTAAGAGTGCGTTTAGTAATCGAACAATTTCTACTTAGAAATAATTTTTTCTAATTTTATTCTCTAGACAAGTTTTTGAACATTCGAACACATTTGCTAATTGCATAAAATATATATTCTTGGAATAGAAAAAGAATAGGGACATTTTGATAATTCCCTAATTTTTTTTTTTTTTTTTTTGTGATGTGGAAATTCTTTTAAATTTTTAATAATTTTCTGAGATTTTTCTTTTCTTTTCTTTTCTTTTTTTTCTTTTTTTTTCCTTTCCCTTCTTCTTCTTTCTCTACCCAACAACCTTGTCAGCCTTGGGGGAGCCTCGTCAAGGGCTGGCGAGGTCAACCTCACCATGGTTGGGCGAGGTCATCGAACCTCGTCTCTAGCCAATCGCCAGGCCGGTGCTTAGCCCAGCGACTGGCTAGAGGAGGAAGAAGAAAAAAAGAAAAAAATAATATGAATTGAATCTAGAATTGTTCTCGAGAACAAATGAATAATTTTTTTTTTACTTATTGATTTTGTTCCAAATGTATTTCTTAGCCACTAATCTGTTCCCGATAATACAAAAATTAGCTGACAAATTCAAACGGATTTTTTTTTTTTTTTGGAACAAAATATAAAAGAATAGAAATAGTCAAGAATTGGTTGGTTATCAAACAAGCCTTACATGGGGCAGCAGATTTCTTTCGGATTCTTTGATCTACTTATTCAAAAACCCAACTACACGGTATGTCACATTATCTGGTAAACTAATTTTAGAACCATTGGTACTAAAAAATGGAATATCTCACTCAATCTAGAAGCCCAAACAAGAAGGTGCGCGACAGTGCTTCAAGAGAAGCACTTTCACATTTCGTCAAAAGTTAACCACGCCGAAAAAGCAACAACTCGGGTTGAGCCTTGTGAGGACTTTCCGAGTTGACAACGACAATTAGATCCACCGTCTAATGCACTTCCTTCCAAAGATTGGTGGAAATCGTCTTTGACGGTGTTATAAATTCTTTTTTACGGCATTCACCTTGGTGCCATGCCTTTTGAAGAGATCAATTAAACCCCAACTTTTAAAAATCAACCATTCGAGTGACATTGATTATTTGTATTGCCAAAAAATTCTATGTTATATTATGTTAGAATAAAATATCTAATATGTCTTGCTAGAGATATTAACATTCAAGATATAAATCAAATGACATTTTTTGGCAACGCAAATTTGCCCCAAATTGAGAAATTATGTTCTATTTGCTCCATAAATTAAACCCCAAAACCAAAGTTCTTGTGAGGACTTTCCGAGAACCTATTATTACATTGACAACAACAATTAGGTCCATCATCTAATGCACTTCCTTCCAATAACTGGTGGAAATTGTCATTGACGGTGCTATAGCTTCTTTTTTACAGCATTTACCTTGGTGTCATACCTTTTAAAGAGATCAATTAAGTATCACCACTTTTAAAATTCGACAATTCAATTGACATCGACTATTTGTGTTGTCAAAAAATTCTATGTTATATTATTTTAGAATAAAATATCTGATGTGTCTTGCCAGAGATGTTAACATTCAAGATATAAATCAAATGACGTTGTTTGGCAATGCAAATTCGCCCCCAAATCGAGAAATTATGTTCTATTTGCTCCATAAGTCAAACCCTAAAACCAAAGTTCTCGTGAGGACTTTCCGAAAACCTATTATTACATTGACAACAACAATTAGGTCCATCATCTAATGCACTTCCTTCCAAAAATTGGTGGAAATTGTCATTAACGGTGCTATAGTTTCTTTTTTCCGGTATTCACCTTGACGGCAGTGCTCGCTGGCCAACTATAGTTAATGTTTTCATTCTCTTCTCTCTTGAGGAACTTGTTGCAAATATTGCTAGGGGAGTGAGAACTGAATTTTGTATTGCAATATTAAATTAACCCTGCCGCTCAGATAATGATCATTTTCAAGCTAATTCGAAGTTAGGACATTTCCCGTTTTCATGGAAACTTCTTTACCTTTGCTTCCTGGGCAAAACGAAGTGAATGTCTCGTCTCACGAGCTATAAAGCTTTGGATAGTCTTGTCTGAGCTCCAGCTTTGCTATTTGAGGCGGTAGGTAGGCAATACGTCATGCCTCCTGAAGAATGAAACAAATGTTGTGACGGATTATTTATGCTCAATAGAACTTTCCTTTGCTGTAATATATTGTCTAGCTGCTGATCATTTGGTTGATCTAGATGTCACAAAGACATCGGTAACGTTAAAGATGCCCACTTCGGCATCTTTCAGGAAATAATGGTCCGCCATAGAAGTTTCAACAGGTAAGTCAGCACCATCGAAATATTAACTTTTGTTCTGCTTCGTGGGATGAGTCAATTTGAGGGGAGCAGGTTCTAGCTAGAATCTATGACTGGACTGATATTGCAAGGACAAGTAAGCTTCGAGTTGTTTTTTCACTGCTAGATTGCCATGTTTTCTCTCCATGCGAGCGCTTGCCTGATTATGGAGGGAAATAGATCTTGCTTAACACATGAACTGAAGATCTGGCTGCAACATTTCTCTTGCCGCTTGTTAGATCAGTTCATATAATCTAGGAGAAAGTTCTTAAGATCTTTTACATTTATATCTCATTCGAGTAGTTTAGTCATTACCGGGATAACACGATCAGAAAAGCTAATTGGAAGATGAGTTGCATGATCCGCAATTGCAAGCCAACAATCAAAAAAAAGAAAAGCTGGAAAGTGGAAAGGCGCCCCAGACTCGAATTTGTATTAGCATGGATGGATGTTTTAGCATGTCGGGATGTATCCAACGCTGATTGAACTCGTCTTGGTTGATTCATGAGGCATCAGTTATAATCGAGTCGAGCAGCCAAAAGAACTTAAAAGATAGGCTCTTTATGTTTCCAGATAGTGAGGTTTGACCCAGACGCATGTAGTCAAAGCTTATTCACCACAAAATATACTTTTGTGCATCCTGTCCAAAAAGTTTCTCCTAGTGCTAAATTCAAGAACAAGCAGTAAACCTACGGTAAAAAAGAACTGCCTTCTGAAGAGGTTCCGTATTACATGAGAGACATAAACTTCAGGATTGTGAAAGGCTCCATCGTTGTGCTTAGAGACAAGTACAACAACCACGCATGATCAATAAAAAGAAACTACCCATGACTATTCGACTGTGTTACCTGGTTCTGCAGAATTAACTCTCTACTACTTCGGCCATTGCAACACTCATGATATACTCAATTTCTTCGGCAACTTCTTTCATGGAAGGACGGTTCTGCCTCCGTTCCTCCAAGCATCCCACGGCAAGAAACCCAAGCGCCTTCATGGTCTCCACGTTGGCGGTGCTCGCCTGTTCCTTTAGCATCGGATCCACAACATCCATTATCCTCTCCTCCTCCACCATCCTCCGCACATAGACCGCCAGATTCACATCATCCGTCGCTCGATTGAAGTCTATCGCCTTTTGAGATGTCAAGAGCTCCAACAGCACTACTCCGAAGCTATATACGTCGCTCTTATCAGTCAACTGGTAGTTGCGATAGTACTCGGGGTCAAGATATCCGAGCGTACCCTGAGCACACGTCGATATGTGGCTCATATCAGTGTGAGCCAACCGAGATAACCCAAAATCCGAGACTTTGGCCTTCAACTTCTCATCCAGCAATATGTTGCTAGACTTAACGTCTCGGTGATATATCGGAGGAATTGCTGAGAAATGAAGGTAAGCAAGGCCCTCGGCCGTGTCATGTGCAATCTGGAGGCGACGAGTCCAGGACAATTTACCCTGTCCTTCACCACGGAGATGATCCAGGAGAGTACCATTCTCGATGTACTCATAAACCAAGAGCGGCTGCTCAAGCTCGACGCAACACCCGAGTAAACGAACAAGACTTCGGTGATTGACTTGGCACAGGATCTGAACCTCGTTCAGGACCTGATCAGTTCCTTTAGTGTTCCCGAGTTTCGCACATTTGATGGCGACAACAGTGCCATCATCTAGGATGCCTCGATAGACTTCGCCATATCCGCCGACACCGAGAAGCCGATCCTTGGAAAAGTTGGCCGTTGCCTTTTTTATTTCTTTCCCAGTGAACAATTTGGCTGCTCTGCCGCCCCTGGCATTAAGGATATCCTCACGCTCCCTGGTGAGGCGTTCTCGAGCCTCTTGAATGCGCCGGTGACGCCTATATAGCAACAGAGCAACGATGGCTACAAGAAGGGCCACACCTATCCCAGACGTTAAACCTGCAACGAGTTCAAAGTTGTCAAACAGTGAATTGACTACTGCATTAGATCTCATAAGACAGCAAAACAAGATGCTTTCACGTAGCTCAAACTGTAATTGTCATCTTCACACAGTCTAAGACCTACTGTGAAGGGAATTCAGCTAGACGCAAATTTTGACGATCAACAAATTAAACATGAAGGGTCCAAACATTCTATTCCTGAATAATCTTGTTAAACTGAGCTATCTTGGTTTCATCGATCATGATTTCCTTAGCCTAAATTCAGTGGAATCATAGCCATGCTTTTAATTTTTGGAATCAACTTCTGATTTGTAAAGTAAAACCGAATTTTCCAAACTGAAAAATTATGCTCTTCATTAAAATGAAATTATATTGATGCAGAACACATAAGGAAAAAAACATTATCAAGATATCACAACTAGAATAGGAAGCAGTCATAACTACGAGAAGCGATCTATCCGATCCGCACAAAGACCCTGATCTTGACATATCACCTCTGCACCAAAAAAACGAGTAAATCCACTTCTTACCCATTTTTTGGAGCAATCAAATAATAATTGATTACAAATTAGGGTTTCCAAGAAGCAACATAAAATTTATGGTTACTCTTGCACCAAAAATGAAATATATGGAAGAATAAAAGTGCCCAAAAAACACTTTAAAAAACTTACTCTCTACACAAACTCCTTGGGTGGGGTCCCACGTGAGCCCGGACTGGCAGAAGCACCTGCTGACCCCGGCCCCCGCCGGGTCGGCCCGGCACGTGGCATTCCCGTCGCAGTCCGACTGGGCCCCGCAGACGGGCTCTGGCGGCAGTACCCACTGGATCTCCATCCCGGGCTTGGGCCAGAGGCTCACGGGCTCGCTCGGGTCCAGGTTGACGAAGCTCGTGTACGCCCGGCAGCCCGCGTCCCTGACCCGGATCGAGTAGGACGTCGTCGACCCGCCCGCCCGGAACGTGCAGCAGATCGCCGCCGCCCCGCACGCCGCCGCGCCGGCCGTGCCGTTCACGTAGGTGTGGCAGAGGCTCGCCGACGAGCAGTTCAGCGGCGAGTTGAGCAGCGTGGGGGTGCAGTTGAGGTAGAGGATGGTGTTGCTGCTGGTGACGTTGAAGGGCAAGGAGGAGTTGAGCTGGACGCCCTGGTGGACGAGGTCGGAGGTGACGCAGGTGTTGGCGAGCAGGCTCGCGGGCTGGACCACGAGCCGCTGGTTCTCCGGGTCGACGGAGGTGATCGGGTACGAGTTGTTGAGGGTGTCGAAGAGGAGGGTCCCGCCGGCGTCGCACTGGACCTTGTAGGACTGGTCGCCGCACGTGGGGGACGTGCTCAGCGGGTAGGGGACCGGGTTGGAGCCGCAGTCCGGGCACCGGGTGGCGGCGGAGGACAGGAGCAGCAGCGGCAGCGCCGCCGCGAGGAGGAGGAGGGCAGCGGCGGGGGTGGCGGAGGGCATCGTGGGAGTGAGGGGGATGATTACTGCTATGGTGGGAATGAAGGGTTTTGTACAATTGTGATTAGGGTCGATGCAGCGTGAAGGATTTAGCATAAAAATGGTGGTGGCGGGAAGGGGGTTGTCGTCAACGTTTGTGAACAAGAGATGATCTCATGGGAAGATTCGTTTGATTAGTTTAATTCGATGAGCTCGCGTCTGAACTGTAAAGTTTTGACCTTTGGCCTGAGGAGAAAAAAAAAACCAGAGAGAGGAAGTAGTTCCGACTTCGTGCATCGGTTGAGGCGTATTTGGGTCAAAGTCGGGGTTCTTCAGCTTCGGGCGCTTGGCCTCCATAATAATTCGTTTTTCTAGAAACCAAAGTCAATGAAAACTACCTTACCAAAAAAAAAGTCAATGAAAACTAAATGAAATAATTTTGATGGACAGAGATCTTTAATACGAAGATACGTCACTTGGGAGGGAGGGAGGCAGTCCGACCATGGATAAGATTTGTAATCACAAGGTTGGAGACTGCGAAAAATGCCATTATAATTCTAGAAGAGTTGGCGAGCTGAAAAGTCTTGTTAGGATATAATACCCCATGTTGTGTGCTCTTCGATATTTTTAATGGATACTCTCCATTGGAAAAGGAAAAAGGGGGGCATCTAGAATCGCCAGCAGATGATGAAGTTGCGTCTCCAGGCAGTAGTGGTGGTAGGCCCAGACCATGTGTTTTCGGCTAACCATTGACTTCGAAGGAAGTTGGTTTTGATTCTTCCTGCCAAACATTTCAGAATGTCCAACCTGAAACATTCTGCCCATGATCGACGATGTGGGTGAGCCGGCACCTTGAATCATTCAGGTTCAATCCGTATGTTTATTCACGGGTTGAATAGCGCCACATAGGGGGAAATAGTCCTGACTCCCATGATTGCTCTCAATTGCTCGTCCAGCTGCTTGATGGTTGTGACGTCCAACTCGTCAAAAATCCATCCGGATCAAACCGAACCAACATAGCCAGTCTTTTGCTTGACTGGCTAAAAGGAGAAAAGAAAATGGAGATGCAACAGTAAACTTGCCGAATGAGAAGGTACAGCAACCAATCCTCGTGAACCCTCAGCATGCAAATGGAACCTCTCATGGAATTTGCGAGTCCATTGGGCACTGAGTCATCGATTAGTATATAAGCAACCATCGACAACTAGCCAAGCAGGAAGAGATGGATCAGATTCAGAGGCAGAAGAGGGGTGGAGTGAGCAGCTTTCAGATGCCACTCCATTACCCCAAATACACCAGCCAGGACTACAGGGACATGCCTGAGTGGAAGCTTGATTGCCTTCTTGCTGAGTATGGCCTGCCTATCACAGGTGACTTGAGCTACAAGAGAGACTTCGCCATGGGCGCTTTCCTTTGGCCCGACGTCACCAGGACCCGAGGCCTTCCTCTCGAGGCTGTGCTCAAGAACACTTCTCTTCGCAAGAAAGTCAAGTAATTTCGTGATTTTATCTCCAGGACTTCTGATATTGGTCTCATTCTGTCCTGCCCTCTCTCTTCCTTAGCTCGAATAGGTCTACAGTCCTGTGCTCGCATGATGTAATTTACTCTTCCAAACAGATGGAGCAAATAACAAACCAGCAGAGAGATACATGAATGACTTGCAAATCAACATTATATGAATCCTGGATATGATCATTGATGAAGATATTGCACTAAGTGTGTATAAAGACGCTGGGGGTTAAACATTTACAATCATGCACCATTCTACAACGACATAAAGGTTAGGTTAAGTTTGTTACCACAACACAGATTCGAATAAAGAATCCACTTAGGCTGCAAGATTGTTGGTTTCCATCCTCTGTAAGGACTGCTTGAGGAAGGAGGCAGATAATGATCCCCTTCACTAAAACCTCAAGATAAATAACACTCTTCACTAGTTAATTGCATTAAGAAGAGAGAGAAAGCAGAATAGAGCCATTAAATTCAATAAAAGGTATGTTGAACATACATGGGTTAACCACAATGAACCATACATAAATGTCCAGCTTAAAATCAATGATCAAAGCAATCAACTCCAGTGGCAGGAACCAATAAATCTTGTCCTCGAGCAGAGTCTTCAAAACTCCCTTTTTTATAGAACTCAAGCCGTTAAGGCAATGATGCAAGCACATCCAAGATTCAGAGTTCACACTCAGTACAAGGGTGCCATTAACCCTCATCCATATTTCCCTCTCTGAAATCTGTATGATTCTCTGAGCTGGTCTACAGGCTCAACGATGTCAAGCATTAAAAGGAGTGCACCGAAGAGAACCGCCATCTGCAAGATGGCACCAGTTTTTAAAAAACAGCTTCCAATCAAACCTCCCCGAAAGCCTAGAGTTAACAAGTTGCCATTAAAGACCAAATGAACTTAAATTTCTGCGACGGATCTCATGGTTAATTTGCAGTTGATAAGGAATGATGAAGTAACAATAACATACTTCCTATGTCACCTAAATAGAATTTTTATGCATCAATGCTAGAATAAGATATTGAGAGTCAAAAAGACTAACAGAAATCCTAGAAAAACCAAGAGGATTGAACTAATTACATGTTCAGGCAACTAATTCATTCTAAATTCCGCCTCCTCACACGCCTTCCATCTATCTCCCCATGTTCAGCTCCGGTCACAACTGGCACCGTATCTAGTCCGTAAATGCTGCTGGTGCCTCTCTTCTTATTTGAAAATCGGTCAGAAGAATCATCCACCGTTACAAAAGCCTTGAGCAGTTCAGACAACAAGGAAGGGCAGCTCTCCTCCAAGTGCCTGAAGCCTTCTGACTGCATTACCACTGCAAAATTGAAAAAGATTCTCCCACATCAAATCCATTATTAAGGGCACACTTGGAAGAGTAGCTGATTCTCAGATTATCACTAGTAAAGAAAAGGCAGGCATAGGGAAATAATCAAGAGTTAACCAGTAGGCAGCTACAACAACAAGACACACATCAGATATAAAAAATAGCTAGAAACCAATAAGATAAACAAGTGTTTCGCACAGCAAGGGAAGGAAGAAGGGATGTAGGAGGGAAAGAGTGCCATAAATGATGAAGGGTACCGCAAATCAACCACAACAATCAGCAAACGTTTTCATAGAGAAACAACTGGACAGATTTAGCATGTTCAAAGACCTCTAAATGTGTCAAATCAAATATTGTGAGGAACAAACTTTGAAATACTTTTGCAGCCTAACCAAAGTAACTGTTAAATACTAATATTTTTCATTTTTTTTGGGGGGGGGGGGGGGGGGGGGGGGTTATTGTCAAAGCATAAAAGTGTAATTAACCAGAAAAAAAAAAAAGTGCCACAGTTTTTTTTAAGACGAACCCGCCAAGTTTGTCGGATGCGCAGCAAATTTTAGACACATTGCCTTCAGCTGTCCAAACTGGTGCTGCTCTGCTAGGGCAAGTGTTGTAGCCACTGTATCAGCAGTAATCTCCTCACATAATTTCGACTCACATAATAATTTCAATCGTTCTAGATTGTAGCGGTCGGCAGCAGCTAACAGATGCTGCACTACGTTAGTCAATGTACCAGAAGAGGATGAGCCCGTGATTTCGCGTAGATCAGGCATTTCGTCCGTGTAAATGAACAAGAGCATTGCCTGCAGGAGAAAATCAAAGAAACATTGCCAACTGGAGTCAGACGTGGTGGTTTACACACTAGCACAATCAGTGCCGAATTTACAGCAGCAATGGGGAAAGAAAGACATTGAGAATCATGCACTGCCAGTTTGCCAATATCAACATTATAAAGTTTCTAGTATATAACAAGCTCGCACAGGTCCAAGAAAAACTTAATATCTTACCTTAAAAATTGAGGGATCAACATCCTCCACGACAACTTTCTCGATATTGCAATCACCGACAAGACCAAAAAATTGGGCTCGAAAGACCGGAGAACGAGCGGCGAGGATCAGTTTATGAGCTCTAAAGGATTCATCACCAACAACAAATGCTATGTCGAAGCCAACTTCAGAATCTAACAGGGCCTTCAGACACTGGCCCATGTCGGACGGCGGAATAGGAATTCGGTACTGTTTGGGGCCCTCGGTATGGGTTCTCACAACCCCGACAGTACAGTGCATCACAAGGCAATCGTCCTTGATGTAATCAGAAGTCTCTAAAGCAACTCTTTTCAAGAAACGCTTGTAACCCCTGAAATAGTGCAACTCGCAGACATGAGAAATGGACTCTGACATTTTAAAAGCTATTGATGCTGGCGAACTGGAAACCATTCACCGTTCGATAAAAACATAGGGGACAAACATAACGAGACTAATTACGCTGGATGATACACAAAGCCATAAGCATCTCTGGAGATGACAAACCCAATTCAATCAATGATTTTCTAGAAACTGAACGCCACGAGAATTCACAAGTCGTAATTCGGACCCGATTCACCTCCGACATATCCGATTAAGACCTAAATCTCGACATTTCCACACCCGACGAATTGAAACGGGACATCAATAGCAGCAATCGCAGCCCTACCGAAAAGCATCAGGCGTGCCCCACTCTCAAAATTCAAACAGTCGAAATTGAATGCCCACGCGCTTACCACATGCTGCCGCGGTACTTGAGCGTGTAAGGCCCGCTCTGGAGCGCGCGGTCGAAGTGGCTGTGGACCTTGTGCTTCCCCTTCCCGCTCTGGTCGACCAGGGTGAGCTCGAACAGCGCCCTGACGTCGGAGCCGTCGCTGGCCAGGGCGATGAACACGGACACGTACGTCGTGCTGTCCTCGGGGTTCTTCCCGTCGGGGTAGAAGTAGATGGCCCAGTCGTAGCCCCCGACGGTGAACACGTCGCTGGCGATGAACTTCCCGGCCCCCATCCCCTTGGCCAGCGAGTAGCCGCTGATCGTGAACGTGTGCGACCCGTTCACCGTCCGGCTGATCGACGTCGAGCCGCACTCCCCCCAGCCGTCGCCGTCGCCGTCGCCGCCGCCGCCGATCGGAGCGTACATCGCTTTGCGCTGCATCCGGCGGCCGGGCGGGAGTTAGGGTTCACGATCGGAGATCGGGAGGCGGAGGTCGGAGGAGAGGGAGGAGGATTCAGAGGTGGGCGCGGGATTTCGAGGTTCCGGCAGGTGAATCATTCGATCGCCGCCTGGATTCTCCGCTGCATCGCCATGACGGGGAGGAAGAGTTTTATAAAAAAAAATCTCTCGTGTTCGAAATGATTTTTTTTTTTATTTTTCTTTCGAGTTTCGGGATTTTCCTTTCTCTCGGTATTTATTTATTACTGCGCATGCCAGCGTAAATCGGCCTCACTTTCGCT
Organism: Eucalyptus curtisii; assembly: GCA_017140595.1. Classification (NCBI taxonomy): domain Eukaryota; kingdom Viridiplantae; phylum Streptophyta; class Magnoliopsida; order Myrtales; family Myrtaceae; genus Eucalyptus; species Eucalyptus curtisii. Next base: position 37,044,978 of record CM029500.1, on the reverse strand, counting down.
TTGTGAGCGACACGGTGTATTTTTGATTTTGAGTTGACTTGGTGATCCGCGGCGCTTTCTTCGGAAATGGAGGAATTACATCTGGAGAAGCATCAAAAAAAAGAAAATATTCTTTTAACTTAAGCTTGTTCGTTTCGTTTAAAAAATAATTTTTAAAAAAATATTTTTTGAATTTTTCGGCGTTCGTTTTACGGAAAATAAATTCCGTGGGAAAAATGAAAAGCCTTTTAAGTTAAGGGAAAATGTTTTCCATTTTTGAAAAGTGAAAAATATTTTCCTCATTTGATCTTTCTTATTTCACACTTCTACAAATCTTCACTTCCTCCTCCCCTTTATTTTTCTTCTTTTCTTTTTTTGTTTGAATCATTTTTTAGCTGAACACCAGAAAATATTGTCATTTTCCTGGAAAATGACTTCTGGGAAAATGTTTTCCGGAAATTGCCCATTTTCCACAAAACTAACAGACCCTTAGTGAGTGAAAGGGGTATTTCGATTTTGAATTGTTCGATTATACTAATTTAGTCTTAAGTTTTTTTACATTTCATCAATTTAGAGTAAAAATCGGCGACGTGAATAACGGCGATTTTACGAGTGACACTAACGTTGCATTTCTTATCATTTTAATTTTTTTTTTAATTTTCTAATAATTTGTTTTTTTTTCTTTTTATCTTCTTTTCTTTACTTTTTCTCTTTTTTGTTTGGATTGAGGGCCTTGGGCGTTGCAAGCCAAGGCCTAGGGCAAGGATCATGACGCCTTCATAAGCCAAAGTGAGGGCGCACCTGCGCCCTCACCAAATCCGAGCTAGGTGAGGGCATCTCGACCCTCAATGACAAAAAAAAAATTAAAGAAAAGAAAACCACAAGAATGATGAAAATATATTTAAGTCAACGTCAACCATATCATGTAAGATACTAAAGTGTAGATTGCACTTTAGAGTTTACATTCTATTTTATGTAGATTGTCGGTTTTACATTATCTTTCATTTTTTATTTATTTTTATGGAAAAGATAGGCTGTTCTTTTTCTTTTTCTTTTTTGTTAATAACACAATAAATTATGTTACCAACTTCTTTTCTCACTCTTGGTCACTTCCAGCCTCATCACTCTCACTCTCAATCATCTTCAACCAGAAGTGTGCAACCGAACTGGCCCACCTGGAAAACAAGGTCGAGAACAGGTTCCCGTTGAAACCGGTCTGGGAACCGGTTTCCAAAATTCGAAACAGGTTTAAACCGGTCCGGGAACCAGGTCCGATTGCTTTCCTCCCTCATCGGCTCCCTCTCGCACCATTTGACGGACGGACGGTGTTCGTCGCCGCCAAATTCTTTCATACCACGTGGATTAGCTCGCCTAATTTTTCTTTTGTAGGAGGAGTTATACTTGCATACATGAGTAGCTTCATATAGTAATTGTGGAAATAAGACTAATATTATACCCATGTTTGCTACTAATTCTTTGCCTTATGATTTTATTTATTACAATTAGCCCTGTGGATCCTTAATTTTTTGTTAGTCAAAATGCTCATGTATTGATTTATTACAAGTGCTTAATGTTTCTATACAAATTAGGAGGATATAAAATTTGAAGTCGTATAGGATATTGGGAGATTACAAAACAAGTTTCGGTGCAAACAAGGTTGACCCTGGAACTGGACCGGAAAAACAGGTTGGGTCAGATACAAGGTTCAATACAAACAGGATTGGGTACATGGTCCAAAAAAGGGAACTGGTTATAACATGGTTGGACTCGCTCTCAAGTCTCACACTTCTTATGAAATTAGGACATTTTGACTTAAATAGGTAGGTCCATGGAACCAACGAGTGATTCCTAGTTCTAGGGTAAGAACTGTCCACCCTGACATCGATCATTCCTAATTTGTGTCACAATAGGCAAATTTAAAGCTTTTGGTGACAAAAAAGAAAGTGGAGTTTGTTTTGAGATTTCTAACCCTTCATGAAATATCCTGATTTGCTAGAAGGCTATTGAAGTAATCTACTGCCCTCTTTACTCCCTCGCTCGAGCGTATAGTGATAACAAATAAAACTTGCATAGTTGTTCGCTTAATCATTCTGTCTTTCATAGACTGAGATCATTGTAAGTATAGGTACATTAATTATTCTAAAATATTTCCATATTTATATCCATACAATGAGGTCAACCGCTGAAAACCCATATAGTTTTACAATTAAATAAGAGGCTACGTGATAGGGTTTTGAAAGAAAAAGAAAAACATATAACTATTCTTTTTTACTCTTGCAATCCCAATAACCAGTTGATTAATTACTATGACGCATTGCCATACGTCGAAGAATGGCATCTCAAATTGAAAAATCTTCCTTGAGAATGTACGTGTTCACGCGTCGTTACAAGACAAACTGAAAAAATCAGACTAATAGATGGATTAAAAGAACATAAAACTAGAAAAAAAAAAAAAACCAGGTAAATCCAAAAAGAATCGATTTGTTTGATTTTTGTTAACCCTCTTTTTGAGTTTAATACGTTTTCACTTTTACTCATCAAAACCAGAAATTTGACACGACTGGCGTCCAATTCGTCGCGCCGATGCGTTTCCCATCAATTACCCGACGGCGCACACACGAGCGGGAAGGCGAGCGCCCGCTTCTCGTCCCATCTTGTCCCGGATCCCTTCACGGAAGCCGCCCCGAAGCAAGAACTCATGCCATCAACAAAAGAAAAGGAAAGCAAAGCAAAGAAAAGAATAGCATCTAACAATTTTTACCGTTCAAGATTTGCTCTCTCTAGTGATTGCACCTCTCTCATGGGGTGAAAAAGAAAAACAGTGTGATGAATAATCAAAGAATACAAAATTCTCTGCCTTTTATATACGATTTCCCCTGTTCTGGCCTTCACCCGACGACGCTGCTGCGGTTGTTCCTCCCCGGACGGATGGTCGGCCGGCGAACTCATCGAGTGTGCTGCTTGCTGACAGCCAAGAGCAGCTCCGACAGCACCAAAGGGCAGCTCCCCTCCAGGTGCTTGAAGCCGTCCGACTCTATCACCGCTGTGAAATTTCAAAAGATTCGAAACAATCTACTCGATCAGTAAGGACCCAGGGGCGCGCTGGGTAGATGGTGGTTTAACTAGGAAAAGAACTTCGCCGCCTCATGTCTATGAAGGCTCACCTCCCAAGTTTGCCGGGTTCGTAGCGAATTTCAGGCACGTTGCCTTCAGCTTGTGGAGCCGGTGCTGATCAGCCAGCGCGAGTGTAGTCGCCACCATGTCGGTGGTGATCTGCTCGCCCAACTTCGACTCACATAGCAGTCTCAATCGATCGAGACAGTAGCGGTCGGCGGCAGCCGCCAGATGCAGCACCACGTTGGTGGATGCAGAACGATTGGGCGAGCCCGCGATCTCTTTGATGTTGGGAAACTCATCGGTGTAGATGAAATCCAGCATTGCCTGCGAGAAGTTCGTCTTGCTAGCTCAAGAAAAGCTCGATATCCTCACCAATAACAGTTTGAGCAAGGACAATAATTACCTTGAAAATCGAAGGATCCACGTCCTCCACGACGATTTTCTCTACGTTCCGGTCGCCAATAGGACCGAAAAACTGGGCTTTGAATACCGGAGACCGAGCGGCGAGAATCAATTTGTGGGCCTCGAAGATTTCGTCGCCGACTTCGAAGTTTATGTCAGTACCCAATCCAGAGTCCAACAGGGCCTTCAAATCCCAACCCATGTCGGACGGCGGAACGGCGATGCTGTGGCGTCTCAGCCCCTCGAGCCGTGCCTTCACGACTCCCATGGTGCAGTGCAGGATAAGGCAGTGGTCCTTGATGTATCGCGATGCCTCCGGATGATCTCTCTTCAAGAACCGATGCCATCCCCTGCAACAGCACGAAATCGAAGAAAGCATGGCGATAAGGATCTACTCGAAAGCATCGAGCGCGACCCAACTCTCAAGATAAGCAACCGAATGCGATCAAATACGTACCACATGTATCCGCGCATGAGCGTGATCGGGCCGTGCACAAGGGAGTGATCGAAATGGGTGAAGACCAGGTGGTTGCCGTTCCCGCTCTGGTCCTCCAGCCTGAGCATGAACAGCGCCCTCACGTCCGAGGCCTCGCTCTGCAGCGCGAAGTATGCCGACGAGTAGTCGCCGTCCGCCGGGACCCTGCCGCGGGGGAAGAAATAGAAGACCCACTCGTGGCCGCCGGCGGGGAACGCCCGGCTGCACAAGTACTGGCCCACCGCCAGAGACTGGGCCCCCGAGAAGTCGGGGATCACGAACGTGCAGGAGCCGTTCGCGGCGTCGAACACCACTCTGGAGTCGCACTCCTCGTGTCTGGGCGTCATGGGGGGGAGCGACGGCGGAGGTCCCGGCCGGTTCTTGGTGGCGGCTGATCGGCTCGGCCTCGAAGGTCGGGTTTTGGGGGAAGAATTCCGGGAGGAACCGGACGGGATCTTGGAGATGGGCGGAGAAAGACTGCGGCGATTTCCGGGTCGATAGGGTTTCGGGTTCTTCGCCGGTGATGAAGAGGCAGAGGACACATTTGGGAGACGGCCGTCGGCGGCTGTTTGCGAGCGTGTGCTCCGCAGGAGAAAAGCGATTTATCATGGTCCATGATTGGAAAAAGAGAAAAAGATTTAAAAATAAACCCACGATTACTGTGCTTCTCTTGGTTGTTATGTATTTTTTTTTCCTTTTTGTATATCCCTTATAATTGAATTGAAATGATTTTCGTTTTTTTAGTTTTTTTATTCTTCTATTTTTAGTGCTGGAAAAATCTATAATTTATTTAATTCCGAATACTTCAAATCATTCAAATCACATAAATGTCCACATGCAAAATCGCATCATAAAATATAACTGAATCTTGGATTCTGGGGATCTCATTAAATATACTTTCGGTATTAAAAAAGATATACAAATTTACCGTTCGATTATCGACATTTGGAAGAATTTAATTAGAAAACTAATTGTCTGGAAACACATGTTACTTATTGGCGACCAATGTGTAAAGAGAAATGGTTATACGCAAGTGGCGGATTTAATAACCATTATTATCTATGGAAAGAAAGGCGAAATTACATTAACTTCGTAGAAAAACGTGTCTTACGTGTAGTTGCGAGATAAAGTAAATGAAATCGAGTTGAAAATTTGATTATAAAGAAAAGAGAATTAAAAGACCAGCGAGATCTCCAAGTTGTTTATCTATTAGTTCAAAACCTTTTCGAAGTTTAATACACATTTACTCTTACAAGTAATAAAGAAATTCGACGCTAACATCATTCAATCCGGGAATCCTCGCAAAGTACACTGCCCGCACCAATACGATGAGATACAAGCACGGCATAGGGGTGATAGGGTCCAAATCTTAGATCCTATATCAATCTTGTTATAACCAATTCTTATTTTCTAGATCTTATAATCAACTCTATTTACATTTGACCCCGTACTTGAACTACCCTGTTTTTTCGATCTAGCTCTAGGGTTAATCATATTTTTACTAGAACCAGTTTTGCAACAACCCAACATTCTATACGACTTCAAATTTTATATTAATACGCGAGAAAATAACGTAATCTTCCTAATTTGTATTAAAACATTAAGCACTTGTATTATATTAATATGCGAGAAAATAACGTAATCTTCCTAATTTGTATTGAAACATTAAGCACTTATAATCAATAAATACATGAAATTTTTTACTAAACGAAAAACTAAGGATCCATAAGGCTAATGATCATGAATAAAATCAAAAGACAACAAAAATCATAACATTGCATTAACATTAGCAACAAACACGGGTCTAAAATACCACCAGCCATGATGACTCCGTTGATCCTTCCCCAAAGGTGAGGGGTTCGAAATCCAGTGGAGGCGTTTAGTGTCTTAAGTGTGACGTCGGGGTGGTGGTTCCTCCGCTAGCGTCACCCCGAGTTTACGCTGCATGCCGCCAGGTTGTACGGGAGTCTCGAGTCATAAAAAAAAAAAAAAATATATATATATATATGGGTCTAAAATTATTCTCATTCCCACAATTACTATATGAAATTGTTCATTTATCTAAAATAGTTAACAACGGCGAGGGAGGGAAGGAGCGTCGTGCGTGTCTGAGAGAGTCGAGAGGAAAAATGCCGTGCAACTGTAGGAGTAAGAATAGAAATTAAAGGAGAAAAAATAAGGTTGTGGACCTTTACTTACAAAACCGATTTCCAAACTGGGTCTAGAAATCATTTGCTGGATGAGTAATCACTCGGAACTAATTCCTAAACCGGTTCAAACCGATTCCGAATTTTTGGAATGGATTTCCGGACCGGTTTCAATGAGAACCGATTCCTGACCCTATTTTCGGGGTGGACCGGTTCAGTGCTAGTATACTTAGTCCAATTGCACACCTCAGGTACGGCGTACGAGCGTCCCCTGTTTGCGGTCCCCGATTCTCCACGCAGCCCCCCTCTCGCCGACGCTCCCTTACGTGTCCGAATTTGACACCACTGTCACCTACCCAATATGCACCTTTCAGTGAGCGACTAAACACCCCCTACCACCAAAGGGGGAAAAACAAAGAAACAGCATCGACAGCTTTTACGGTTCAGATTTGCTCTCTCCAGTGAGTCAACATTCCTAATAGAGGGTCAGATCTGCTACAAAACCCAAAACTGTACCAATTCATATCAAAATTGTCACATCCATGCACAAACATCTCTATGCAGAGATGAGATTAGCTATTTTCTTCTTCAACTTCTCTTATCTTTCGGGGGTGGAGAAACAGTGTAGTGAATTATCGAATTATACAAAATTTATCTACCTTCTCTTTCACCTGCTGTTTCGGCGCCGGCCTTTGCCCAACCATGCTGCTGTTCCTCTGCGGAACGGTCGGCAAATTCGTAGAGTGCAGACAGTCGACGATACCAAAGGACAGAGACTCTCCAGGTGCTTGAAGCCTTCGGACTTCGCCACCGCTGTGAAATTTCAAACGATTCAAAACATCGGCTTGAATGGTAAAGGTGAGCTTTTGGTACACTGTGGTTTTTCTAGGCAAGAACTTCGCCGCTGCATTTCTACAAAGGCTCTCCTCCCAAGTTTGCCAGGTTTGCAGCGAACTTCAAGCGTATCGCCTTCAACTTGTGGAACCGGTGCTGATCGGCCAGCACAACTATTGTCGCCGCCGTTTCAGGGGGAGATCTGCTTGCCCAGCTTTGACTCGGATGGTAATCTCCAGATGAATATCAAACGCGGGCCACATGTTTCCTCGGTTCATGAGCGTGCGCGGGCCCTTCGCAGGGGTTCGGATCAAAATGGGCGTAGACCAGGTGGTTCTCGTTCCCGCTCTGGTCCTCCAGCCTGAGCTCGAACAATGCCCACACTCATCAGCGCGACGAAGGGCGACAAGTACTTGCTGTCCTTCGTGTTCTTGCCGCACGGGTAGAAGCAGACGGCCCAGTCGTGGCCGCCGGCGGCAAACACCTCGCTGGACATGAAGTGACTCTCTCCCCGAGAATGGGCCTCCGAGAAGTTGGCGATCATGAATGTGCACGAGCCGTTCACGATCTCAGAGACAGTCGCGGTCTGGTCATTGGTCGGTTCTTGGTGGCGGGTGAGCGGCGGAGGTTTCAAGATCGCATTTCGTAGAAGAATTTGTGGGGTTGAGAGGGTTGGGGAGGGGCCGGTTTGATTTCAACGGTCGTCGAGGGTGCGAGCGTGTGCTCTACGCGAGTAAAACATTCATGATATGGATTGTTTTATTTTTTATTTTTTATTTTTTTTATCGGTGTTCTACTCTATTCCTATTCTAATTCTCACTCTCAAATTCTAACTCTCACTCTCATGATTTTGTTACGCTGCTCGCAGAAATAAATCAAAACCAACACGAGTAACACTCAACCCCAAAGAAAATGGGGATTCGAATCCCCACCCCCTTCCATGTTAAAAAGGTGGCCACAAACCCCAATGGTTGGATTGAAATCACTTTTCAATTTTTAGTTTTTTTTTATTCTTCTATTTTCGGTGTTGGGGATTTTTTAGATTTCATTTAATACTACCTCACATCTTTTCATAAATCGTAATTTTGTACATGCAAATTTCATTTGAGATCACATTGTAATGAAAATTGAATCTTTGCTTAGGGGATTTTTATTGGGTCCGCCGTCATCGTAAAGAATAATCTATTGTTGACCGACGTATGAAAGAATTCAATTATAAAATTAGTTTTCTGAAGACACGCGTTATTTAATCAAACGATGAAAGTTTTAAAGAAATTATCGCACTGGTGATGGGCTTAATTGTTTTCATTGCTTTTGGAAGGAAGTGAAAATGACTTCTTGGTTTTGTAGGAAAGTGACAATGAATGCATTTCACTCAAATAAAAAAAAAGAAGCAAAGATAATAGAAAAAGAAAATTGTTCGCCAATCAAAGACGATGATTTTGGACCTAAGCAGATCTTTAAAAAGGCTCAAGGGTCCTCCAGACAAGCGGGAGAATCGCCCTAGGGTGAGAAATCCCGCTTGGCTATGGCTCGTATTCTCTACCAGCCCGAGAAGAAAATATCGGGTTGGCTACAGGGGGAGTCAAGTGCCATGTTCCCGAGGCTTTGTATCGGGCGAAGTCCAAGCAACCCGCCACCTCTCCTTAGGACGTGGACATGCGTTAGTAGACCTGGCTAGGGAGGCTAGACCTCCCTCGTGTCATGGTAGAGCCCACTTAGGTGAACCTTTAAACCTAGCTTAGGTAGATAATGAAGTCATGGTACGCCTCGGTTTTAAAGGTTTAAAGGTGAACCTTTACTACCGTTGTCAATGACAAGGTTGTGAGAGGGAAAGCATAAGGAGGACAAGTGTTTCTCACTAATCAAATTGCACCATTTTTTTTTTCCAATAATAAAAGGGTCAAGCAGGTCGTATTTGTACAACCGTATATCCATTCATATATCAGAATATACCTACTAAGTAATGCAAAAAGAGGAACATCGAGACAAATGTGATTTTGCTCTAGAGTATACCCATAATGGATAAGGGCATTTTATATTCATCAATCTTCCAAGGCAAGCAATTAAATGCACACTACTTAGGTTGCAACTTGCTCAGGAGGGACAAAAAAAATGGGCATTGTTAAGAATACAAAAGTGACATTGCACATGCTATATATGCATCACAATGAGATCGTAATATAGTTTTTTATTTGGAAAATGAAGAAGGAAGCTCAATTTTTTCTATTCAAAATGGGTGTAACTAGCAGTAGGTAATTTGATTTGCATGGTAAGCTAGAATTTGAGGCAAGCCTTCAATTTGCAAAATGGAAGTAATTTTTGCCAACATAATACCAAAGAATGTTTTCTCTAGATATGAAGAAGTAGGATGTACTACTTCTGGAAATCAATACACTTTTCTATAGTCAATTCTTAAGGTGGACTTATATTTTTATCATGATTGATGTAGTTTTTTCAATAGTTGTAATCACAATACTCCATCCCTATCTCTCTTCAGAGATGCATCACTTAAGATTAGAGAGCGCCACTATTGTTGCCAGCATATTGGCAATGATCTGATCACCCAACTTTGAATTGCAAAGTAGTCTCGATCGATTGAGACTGCAGTGGTCAATAGCAGCCACTAGATGCAGCACTACATCGGCATATGCAAAAGGAGAGATTGGACCCGCAATTTCACTGACGTCGGGAAACTCGTTGCTGTAGATGAATTCCAACATTGCCTGCAGAAGGTTTTTGAGCGCATAAGATGCTCGCAATGCTAGTCCAAGAAAAGTTTTATATCCTCACCAATGCCAGTGTGCGCAAGGAGAATAGTAGTTACCTTGAAAATAGAAGGATCAACGTCTTCCACGACGAGTTTTTCTATGCCGCGGTTGCCAATAGGACCATCTCTCTTTAAGAACAGATGGTATCCCCTGCAATGGCACAGAATCACAAAACATGTCAATACGGATCTATTCAAAAGGATCGAATGTGAACCAACTATCAATATAAACAATCAACTTCAAACAAACAGTGATCAATCATATGCATTCCACATGTATCGTCTCAGTTCATGCCGCCAGGGTAGAAGTAGAAGGCCCAATCATAGCTGCCGGTGGCGAACACCTCGCTGGACATGAACCGGCCCACTCCCTGATAACAGGCCTCCAAGGAGTTGGTGATAATGAACGTGTGGGAGCCGTTCCCAGTCTCGAAGACCGTTCTGAAGTAATCCTCACTATGTCCGGCAGTCACGGGCGGAGGGTTGATGGTCAGATCTCGGTTGTGGGCGATCTTGAGAGGCTTCAAGGGTGGAATATGGAGAAGAAGTTGTGCGTGGGGAGCAAGAAATGGGGGTTGAGGGTTGGGGGTTCTTCATCAGTGATGAAAGGCCGAGGACTAATATATATATATATTTAATTGAATTGACATGACTTTTCGTTTTTCGCTGTTTATTTTTCTAATTTTTAGGGCTGGAAATCTATATTTTATTTAATACCGAATGCCTCAAACCTTTCGAAACATATAATATTCGATATTGAAATTTCATGTGGAATCACCTTGTAAAGAAAATTGAATCTTTTTTATGAGATTTTTATTTAGTCCATTGTCGATATACAAAAAATAATTTACTTATGCTTTGCTTGTTTGACGGTCGACATGTGGAGAAATTCAACCACAAAACTAACTCCCCGAAGACACATGCAACCTATTCATTGATGAATAAATTTAAAAGTTGTTACGCTGGCGAGTCATGATCTTGCTTTCGGAAGGAAGCGGAGGCTACTTTCTGACTCCGTGGAAAAGTGAAGACGAATGCGTCCTGATCAAATTAAAAAAAAAAAAGCAAAGATTATAGAGACGGGAAATTATTTACCGACTGTCGACAACGACCAAAGACGGTGGCTATCGTCGTCGATGACCAGGACGTGAGAGGGAAAGGATCGGGAGGATGGGCATTTCTCTCTATTCAAATCTCACTACTTTTTCTTTCTACGAATAAATGGGTCGGGGTAGGTCCTATTTATACAATCGTGTACCCATACATATATCGGAATGTATCTAAAAGTACCATTTAAAAAAAAAAAAGACAAATATGGTTGTGCTCTGGAGTACACTTATCATGGATAAGGGCATTACATTCTCATCAATGGTTTTGGGCAAGCAATCTAATGGAAATTACTAAGGTCATAATTTGCTCCGACAAAAGAAAGAAAAAAAAAGGAGTTGCTGAAAAGGACAGATAGCGAGATCTCACATGCCATATATGCATGACAATTCATGGCACATTGTGAGTAAGTGAGATTGGAATAGTACTGTAGGATCTGTATTTTCTACTTCTAGAAATAAATATCGCTAGTACATTTATCTATAATGAGGTGGATCTATATTAGCGTCATGAATGACGTAGTTTTTTTCAATAGTTGTAATCATGATATAGTCACTTTATAAGAATTAATTTTCAAAAAGACACCCTAAATCTCAAGAGAAACTCTACATCCTCTTAGGTTGTGTTTGGTTGTCCAGATTTGAATTGGGATAGGATAGGATAGGATAAAGTAGGATTTGAAATCCTTTCAATATCCTTCAAATTGTGAAAAATCATATCCCGTGTTTGGTGTAATTAGATAGAATATTTTTAAAAATCTTTAAAAATCTTCCAAATATCTCTCTTTGTATCTTCTCCAATCTCCGGGCCTTCACTGTTTCGCTAACGACAGGAGGAAGCTCCTCTCTCCCATAGCCCATTGAGCGAGCAAAATCGCCTCACATGTGGGCTATCATGAGAGAAGGTCTCTTCATCTCTAAATCCATCGACACCAACCTTCATTGATAGTAATTACATCTTTTGCAAGTTAAGATGTCAATTTGTAACCAAAATTTTGAAGGTCGTGATAAGAATAGTGAAAATAAGAAAGAGAGAAAAATAAAAAAGAGGAATTAAAGACACTAACAAGAAGGGTCTCCCATATATGGTGGATTCTCCCAACTTCTTTTCAGTAGGGGTGGAAAATCCAGACCAAAATCAAAACCTTGATCACCATTTATAGTGAAGTAGAGTGGATTTCAGGGATTTTTCATAGCTTTCTTGTCTTCGTGTGGTGGTTGGTGAGTGGTGAAGGTGAACAGAGCAGAAACAAGTCGAAGAAGAAGAGGGAGAGAGATGACGGGAAGAGAGGGCAAAAGTTACATGATAGCATAAGCTTTTGTCAATATTCTAACATTTATTTATTTATTTTTAAATTTTTTTCTAAATTTTACATATTCTATCCGGATCTGTCCCACCTCTTAGGTGGGATTTTTTTATCCGGACTATATCCGGGCTATATCCGGTCATATCCAGATTTCATGTCACTTCAAACACCGAATAGAATAAAAGTTATTATATGCAGAGTTTTATTCGGCCCACCAAACGCAACCTTAAAGTTCTTTGGTCAAAGTCGATCCAATCACTCAAGCAGCACAAGGAGAAGCCCTTACCCTTTTATGAGAGCCTAAGACAATTAAATTGCCAAATGAGAGTTGAGTTTTCAAGTCAAAACTGTTCCAAGTAGATAAATGAGCTGAGATCAGAGTTCACGGGAAGTACTGCTTATCGCCCAAGCGATGATCTATTGGCCCAATTTTAAGATATAGAAGTCGATAGAATTAGGAATTAAGATACTAAAGCCCACAGAAAAAGATTCTCATAAAGAAAATTGGTTGGCCTAGCCTCCTATACAAGTCTTATAGAATTTACTTTGTTTCGAAACCCTTTTTATGGACTCGGGTGTTTCTACTCAATTGGCTATATGAATAACAATGTCCCTTTGACAAAAAATTTGCCTCCTAATTTAGGAAATGTATAAAGTCCCTACTAATTTGCCTCAAAGCACGTTCATTACGGAAAAGAGGACGTCCTTTCATTTAGTCATTTTGAGCAAGCAATGTCCTGCGCACATTATTTTAGTTGGGTCCTGCAAGATCCGGAAAAATGAGTAATTTTCGGCCTTCTACTCTCTAGGAAGCAAGGGTTGCACATACCAGAAGCGGCAACTATTCTAATGTGTCATAAGTAGGTACAAACCAAAGTGGAAATATTCAATTTGCCAACTTGACAACACCCATTGGTGCATTTCTTCCAAAATGGGTGGTCAAATCGGTTTTTGATTTTTGATTTTCCATTTGGCAATGTGGACATGTCATTTCGTTGTTGGTAAACATGATTGTCTCGAATTTCCAGCATGTTGGTCAATTGAAAAATTACTAATTTGCTGATTTTGGTACATAAGCCAATGTTGTTTTTAAAGATGTCTTTATGTAGATTGTCTCTTTCACTTTGTCTTTGATTTCTAACCCTTCATTAAATATTTTTTATGTGATTATTGAGGAAATGGACTACCCTCTTCCCTCCCTCACTCGGCCTTAATTGTTCGCTTAATCATTCTTCGTGTTTTTGTAGACTAAGGTCATTGTAAGTGTAGGAATGTTGATTATCTTGAATTATTTTCAAATTTATATCCACGCAATAATGTCAACCAATAAAAAACCATATGATTTTTAAATTAACAAGAGTCTGTGAGATAGGGTTTCAGAAATATATAATATTTTATTTCTTTTTTATGCATTACAATTTGAATAGCGGATTGGTAAATCACTGAGACACAATGTAGATGCCGAATAAGGGCATCCCACATTCAAATCTATATAAGAAAAATAAAAGACCAGCGACATTTCCAAACAGAATCATTTGTTATATTTTGTTAACATTTTTCAATTTTTTTGGGGTATGTAAAAGGGCTAAAAGCCCAATACAAAAATTATTCAGGAAGCTACGAAAAGAGAGTAGTGTCTAGATAGAATGATTAGCACCCCAATCAACAGAATAATTTTCTTCTCGAAAGTCGTATTACATTTAAAACTGAAAGTGAGAGTTCAAGAGTCATCTAATATCTTTAAGGAAATTATAACCACTATCATCAACCATCTTGTGAAATTGCGAAATTGAGTCCCAATCACAATACGCACAATTTTCCTTGTGACGACATATTTTAATGAAGGTGGCAAAACCACCAAGCCAACCGCTCACTTCGTTTCTAAATAATTCTCTATGCCTACTGGGTTGCCTCAAACCCCCTTCAATAGTTCAACCGTACATTAAGGAAATCATCAATGCTTCGTCTGTGAATAACTCAAAGGTTAAGTGGATTACGCACTTCTCTAATTTTGGTCGGTTGGCAACATTCACTTTCGGGGTGGATTAAACCGATTTTAAGTCTTATAAATGTTCACTCTTACTTATTGTGAATTTTGGTGGGACTACATTTAGTTATTTTAAAAGCTTAAACTATTAAATGAAAACGTGATTTATTATATAAATATTCCATCATTCCCCCTCACGAGTAAACTAGACTTTGGCCTTAGCCTAAGGTGTGGAAATATTTGATTGGAGAGGCAAATAGGGATTTAGAAGATTTAAACTCATGACCTCCTAACTTTGATATAATATCAGATTTGATGGGACCACGACTAACTATTTTAAAATTTAATTTGTTAAATGAAAGCGTGATTTATTATATAAATATTCTAACGCTCATACAAAAGAATATTCGATGGTATCGTCATTCAACCCATGAATTTTAGCAAAGTGTACTTGCTACGCAGAGGGTCAGATCTGCTACAAACCCAAAACTGATACCAATTTCATATCAAAATTGTCACCCTATGCACAAACATCTCTGTGCAAAGATTCAACTATTACAACTTTATCTTTCGGGGTGAACAAACAGTGTTATGAATTATCAAAGAGCACAAAATTCTCAGCCTTCTCAGCCCTCCTCCTCCACCTTCCATAAATGGCATTCTCCTTTCATATATGGTTTCGTTGTTCCGGCCTTTGCCTGACCCATGCTGCTGCCGTTCCTCTCCGGGTGGTCGGCAAACCTCATTGACTGTGCTGGTTGCCGACGGCCAAGAGCAGCTCTGACAACACCAAAGGGCAGTTCCCCTCCAGTACTTGGAGCCTTCCGAGTTCAGCACACCTACGAAATTTCAAAAGATTCAAAACATTTACTTGATTACTAGTAAGGGCGTGCTTGGTAGATAGTTGTTTAAATAGAGAAGAACTTCACTGCTCCATTTCTACGAAGGCTCACCGCAAGTTTGCCGGATTTGCAGCGAAGTTCAGGCATATCGCCTTCAGCTTGCGCAACTGGTGCTGATCAGCCAGCACGATTATTGTCGCTAGCGTGTCAGTAGTGATCTGCTCGACCAACTTTGACTTGCAGAATAGTCTCAATCGATCGAGATCGTGGCGGTCAGCAGCAGCTAATAGATGCAGCACTAGACCGGTATATGCAAAAGGATATATCGAGCCTGCAATTTCGCCGACGTCGGGATACTCGTCGGTGTAGATGAATTCCAATATTGCCTGCAGAAAGTTTCAAAGCGCATAAGAAGCTCATCATGCCAGTCCAAGGAAAGCTTTATATCCTCACCAATGCCAATGGAAGCAAGGACAATAGTAGTTACCTGGAAAATAGATGGATCGATGTCCTCCACAATGAGTTTCTCTAAGTCACGGTTGCCAATAGGACCGAAAAATCCAGAAAGTTGAATAGTCATGTTTTGTCTGTTTTATTAGATTTGGCATGCGCTAAGTGATTTACCCCAACAGTGTTGCTCATTCACACTTGTCACATTCGAACCTGTGGCTTTAGAATGCTTCAATGAGCTCCTTTTCTATTTAAGGTGAATGTTGTGCAAATAATTGTGAATTAAGTTATGAAGCTTGTCTCCATTTGTGTATGTGTGATTTCCTTCACAATGAATCATAAGAAATTCTTATCATTTTTCTTTGCACAATTTCAAATTCATTTACACCAAATAATTGATATGAATATATCAGATTTTATTATTGCAATTTATCTAATAATTGATAGAATATAATAAAATTTCTGAATTTCATACTCTATTATATTCAGTCATATCCTTACTAAACTTCCAGAATGACCAAATGCAGCCGGAGTGCACCCTATTTTGATTGGATCTTGCAAAGACCCAAATAGATCTTTAGGCTTCTAGCTTCAATTTAGGAAGCAAAATCTTGCGTACGCCATGGGCAATGAGCTATTAGTCTACCTTGATTGAAAATCATCACATAAATTGCGAGACCCGCGACTTGTGAAAATATTGTTTAATGACCATATACGACGATGGTTATTATTCAATAGAAAACATCACTATAAATCGTCCCAAAACCCACTTTTCAAGCAAGAATAGCACTTTAAAAGGACTCATTTTTCGAGAAGACGCTCCAAACCTCGAGAGAAATTCTATTTGCCCCCTATAAGTTCCTTGGCCCATGTCAAAGGTCCGGCAAAGTCAATCCATGCAACTATCAAATTCTAGATTAGTGACTTTGAGCAATTTTTAAAAATTATTATCGTAGTTGGTATGTCAAAGTATTTGTACGCAACAACATTTCTTCGGTCTAATTCTCGTCATCAAACTTGATGAGACCACTGGTCTATGAAGAATGGTTATTCCTTTTTTCTTATGATATCTTCTTATCGTCACTCATTTAAATTTTAATGATGGTATTAATGCTGTCAAGTCATTTTGAAAGATAGAAACAGATAATGCGGCAATATCGAGTGATGTTGAGCAGGAGGAGAAAGCTTAAACATGCAAAAATGATTTTGTTCCAATGGAGAAAGAAAAGCAAAAGAATATCTATAAGGGAAGAGATTATTTTAAATTAAGAGCACATTTAACCTAACAAATGTTGTTCAAGAGGAGTATGATTGTTAAAATTGAAAAAAAAAAGGTAAGAAGAAATTTAAGAAATAATCTTAAGCTCTAGACTTATTCTACATAGAATATGAAACCAACCCGTTGGAGTGGGTTTCCCATTTTTTTGAACCTATAACTTATTCTGCGGGAAAAGTACCAAAAAAGTTCTAAACATATTGCATTGATACCAATTCAGTCCTAAATCTTTTAATATTGGTTTCAATTCATCCATCCAAATGCAATTTTGGTCGGTCGACGCCGACGTGGCAATTTTTATGAATTTTATTTTATTTTTTTGAATTTTTTATTAATTTTTTCTTTTTTCTTTTCTTTTTCATTTTTTTTCTACCTTCTTCCTTGCCGTGGCCGGCAAGGGCCGCGGCCCTCACTCGGCCTCTCCCAGGGCCGCCGGCGAGGCGGCTTCGCCCGAATCTAAGTGAGGCCAGCCTCACCTTGGCCTTGTCGCGGGTGAAGGCAGCCTCGCCTGCGGCCGACGAGGGTTGCGTTTTGGCCTTGCCAGCCACCGCCAGGAAGAAGGCAGAAAAAAAAAAAAATGAAAAAGAAAAAATTAATAAAAAATTCGAAAAAATAAAATAAAAATCATAAAAATTACCACATCAGCATCCGGCCACCAGCCGACGTCCACGTCAGCGCCGGCCGCCAAAAGTAGCCGGATGGACTGAATTGGTACTAATATTAAAAGGTTTATGACTGAATTGATACCAATGCAATAGGTTTATGACTTTTTTGGTACTTTCCCCCTTATTCTGCATACCCTAGCACCTAAAACTTGTCCAGTCACAGATTCAAGTGCTTATTCAAGTTCAACTTGTATTATTAATTAAGTGTTTGCAATTGAGCATTACCTTTTATTATCACCACTTGCTGCTATAATCAACTAAACATAATTTATACTAGTGATTTTAAGTTATGTACTTATCATCGAATCTTTATGAAATGTCCAAATCAAGAAAAATACAAGTTTCTAGATTTCACCTAGAACCCAAAATCTGTTCATTGAAACTGACTCTTCAATTTTTGAAATTTGAAATCTATCTTGTTGGAAGTTCCCATGGATCTAGTTATCAGATTTCAATTCTATTTCGCAACCATGCTCAATAAATAGAAGGCGGGTCAAGTGCCGTTATTCCGGGAAGAAAATAAAATAAGATAGCAAACGACGACTCTCCAAAAGCGGAACTCGCCGCGCACGCAACGCAGTCTGCAAGCAAATCCGCGCGAATTTTGCACCGTGCCATTGCGATTCCCGCTAATCGAAATCGCCCCGTGCGAAGCTGGACGACTCTCTCCGCCTCCCCCACGTGGCCGACGTGTCTGCCATCCACGGCGGCTTCACCGAAGATCACCGTGCAACTCGCGGTGATCCTATCAAAGCAACGCGAAGACGAAATTCATAAGAGTCCCGACCCGATCAGCTCTACGGGCGAAATCGAAGCGACGGTGCTGTGCTGTCTCTTCAACCGCGAGTCGCCGTCGCGAGGACGGAACGGCGATCGCAGATCCACTGACACACTCTCTCTCTACTCTCTTTCTCTCTCTAGAGGGGGCCGAATCTCGTCGGCCCGATCCCGATCATGAAGGCGTTCGGCAATGCGGATCTGCTGAGGACGCCGGCGATCGTCCGGCTCCTGGCGTTCGCCTCCGTCGCCTTCGTCTTCTTCTACTTGGGCAAGCACTGGTCCGAGTCCGACGGCTACGGCCAGCTCCTCTTCTTCTCCTCCTCCGCCTCCGCCTCCGCCTCCGCCGCCGGCGGCCGCGGGACGACCCCCTCCGTCGCCCTCTCCCCGAATTTTAACAAATCCTTCGACGTCCCCTCCCTCGTCTCTCAGAACCAAACCCTAGGCCTCACGCCGCCGCCTCGCCCACCGTCGCTGGAGGAGACCCCCGCCGCATCGCCTCCTCCTTCGCCGCCTCCGCCTTCGGAGCCGGCGATCACGAGGTTCGGGATCGTGGACGAGAATGGGACAATGACCGACGACTTCGAGGTGGGGGAGTTCGATCCGGAGTTTGTCGACGATTGGGGGGATAATGCGACCGATGTTGCGGGGACGGGGAGTGAGGAGAGTGGGGCGAGGGTTAAGGTTCAGAGGTACGAGCTTTGCCCGGAGAGCATGATGGATTACATACCTTGCTTGGACAATGTGGAGGCCATCAAAAGGTTGAATTCGACGGAGAAGGGCGAGAGGTTCGAGCGGCATTGTCCGGACAAAGATAAGGGGCTGAGTTGCTTGGTTCCGCCTCCGAAGGGGTACCGGCCTCCGATTCCTTGGCCAAAGAGCCGGGACGAGGTAAATCGTCGTTTGGTGACTTTGGGTTGTGCTCTTCTTCTTCGAATTTTAGAGAAATCGAGGCACATGTGAAGACAATGCACAGATTAAAGAATGCTGGTTCGCAGTTATAACGCTTTTGGAATTTGGATTGGTGCCATTTTCCGTTGCCTTTTGCATTCAGTTTTGAGATGGACTTAGAGAAGAACACTGTATAGTCTCTATTCTTGGAAAACAAAAAACTTTTTAGCACCTTGATTGTGTTGCTAATCTACGTCTGTCTTAACTGTGGAATTCAACAATTGGATAATAAGTTTTATCACCTTAAACAGTTGCCAAATCCTTACTGAAACAGGTATTTGAGCTCCTTTTGGTCCTTAGTACGGTAAATTCATTGCAAAGAAATTTTCTGATTTTCAGGTTTGGTACTACAATGTTCCACACACTCGACTGGTTGATGACAAAGGTGGTCAGAACTGGATCACCAAAGAGAAAGACAAGTTTAAATTTCCTGGAGGTGGTACTCAATTTATTCATGGAGCAGACCAATACTTGGATCAGATTTCTCAGGTTCTTAATTTGTATCAGTTACTGTAATGAAAAAGGAAATCTGAATGGGGTCTGTGAGAACAAGTGGTTAATTCTTGTGTGACTGATGTTGAATTTTCTACTCGTACTTGTAGATGGTGCCTGAGATTGCTTTTGGTCGACACACCCGAGTTGCTCTGGATGTTGGATGTGGTGTTGCAAGTTTTGGTGCCTATTTGCTGTCTCGAAATGTTGTAACTGTGTCCATAGCTCCAAAAGATGTTCATGAAAATCAAATTCAGTTTGCACTTGAGCGAGGTGTGCCTGCAATGGCGGCAGCATTTGCAACTCGACGCTTGCTATATCCAAGTCAAGCTTTTGATATGATACACTGTTCACGATGCAGAATAAACTGGACTCGTGACGGTAGTGACTTGTGTCTCTTACCTTCTTTTCTTCTGTGGTGCAATACCGAAATAGATAGTTGCTGTAAAATGTGGGGGTTTGCAATTGTCAATTGAGTATACTAGCTGACTTAGTGATCCTTAAAGGCAAATTTTCCCCGTGCAAGTCAGGATAAGGTCTGTTCCCATGTCTAGTTTTAGAGACATCGGAGGAAGAGAGATGAATGTGACTCAATTTGCTTACGTGGTTTCATACTCTTGAGTCACTGAGGAAAGGCTTAAAACAGTAATTATTTTCTTGCACGCATATATATTGCTCGGTTCAGGTGAATATGCGGAGCTTTGAGATTATCCTGTACATAATACTCATGAATGCACATATTGCATATTCTCCTAAAAATAGCAAAGTGAAAGAAATTATCTCTTATTCCTCCATATTCTCGTTTTTGATACTTTCTGCTTTGTGACATGGGAGGAGAGGTCATTACTTCAAACTTTTGGAAAATTTTCTCAGTATGTTTCCAATCTACATGGCAACCTTTTAAGATAAGTTCGTTTATTGTTTTACACTCCATTTAGTCTTCATAAGGTCTGATTTTGATCTTACTCTCTGCATCATGCGGTGAAGATGGTATTCTGCTTCTTGAGGTCAACAGGATTCTCCGCGCTGGAGGATACTTTGCCTGGTCTGCACAGCCAGTTTACAAACATGAGGCTATTCTAGAGGAACAATGGGCAGGTAGTGCACAGGGATTTTCTTTTCTCATTTTTTAATTGTAGGATGTTTCATGTTTTTCTGTATGATTTTTCCTAACTGCTAGAAGCTGTTCACTTGAATGAGCATGCGTCTGCTTCCACTTGGGCTATATTGAAATCTAGTAATTTGTCTACTGGTCCAGTAAAGTATCATTGTTTAATGAGCACGAAAGATGAATCTGCCGTTGGGTATTACCTTATCATCTTGAACTTTTGTATGCAGAGATGCTTAATCTTACTACTCGTCTTTGCTGGGAACTTGTTAAAAAGGAGGGACAAATTGCAATATGGCAAAAGCCATTGAACAACAGCTGTTACCTCAGTCGTGAGCCAGGGACCACGCCTCCACTTTGTGAACCTGAGGACGATCCTGACAATGTCTGGTATTGCGCTTTCTTTGTTCTGTTGTGATGCTATGGTGATCCTGGTGCAGTTTACACTGTTTTGTGCAAAAAGAGGAAAGGAGATACTGTTTCGGTTTTAGAGATGATTTACTCGTGTGGGCTGAGTTAATCATTCATTGGCTAGCCATGATAATTATTTTTGTTGTCAAGTTGGCAGAGTGCCACTTTGATAATATGTGGCTTTTTAACTGCCATGCTGCCAGAAACATGTGGGACTTCAAAATTTTTAGTTTGTCTCACCGTTTACTGGCACTAGGTAAACTGTGTGACATTTAACAATTAGACATACAAATGTTGCTAATTTAAGAGCAATGTTAATATTGGATCTTTCTATTCCTACTTCTCCAAGATGCCATCGCAAAAAGTATAATTGTCATTTTGAGGGTTATGAAGAGATTTGAATTTCCAACACTGACACTTCGGTCTTTGGAACATAATCTCATATTCTGTTCTTTATCAGGTTAGTGGGTTGTAGGGGTATTGGTTGGGGATGTAGCTTTTTTTAGCTTAGGCCCTATTTGGTAACCGGCTAAACAATGTATCATTCTATTTTTTTGTTCCTTGGAATAAAAAAAAAAAAGAATAGAAATCCGTTTGATAATTTTTTTATTCCGGAGAATAGATTTGAAATAGAATCAAGAAGTAAAAAAAAGTTGGTCTTTTGTTCCTAAAAACAACTTCAGAATCAAGACCACTTTCTTTTTTTCTCGTTTCTTTTCTTCTTTTTTTTTCTTTTTTCTTCTTTTCTTCTTCCTCCTTTCGCCGGCCACTGGTGAGGCTTAGCCTCGCCCAAATCTAGCGAGGCCAAGCTCGCCTAGCAACCGATGAGGCTCATCAAGCCTCTGTGAGGCCCGCATTACCCAGCCAAGGCGAGGTTAACCTCACGGTTGGCTAGGCAAGGCCTTGCCGAGCCATCGCGAGGTTAGTGTCGCCCAGCCATGGCGAGGTAGACCTCGTGGTGGCCCAGCGAGGTGACTTCACCAGTGGTGAGGCTGAGCCTTGCAGGGGGCCGGCAAGGTTGCCAGCCATGGTCAAGGCCAACGACTGGCTAAAGGGAGAAGAAGAGAGAGAAAAAAAAGGAAAAAAATAAAAATGTAATGAAATTATTAAAAAATTGAAAGAAATTCTAATTCACAAAAGAATTCAAGGGTCATACCAAACGCATTTTTATCTCAAGAATAAAAATTTTGGACGATTATCAAATGCCTTCAAATGCTCAAAAATTCGTCCAGGTTACCAAACGCATCCTTACTATATTGTTCTCTTATCATGCCTTTTTCTATGCCATGATGTTCAACACATGTCAAAAATATTTGTTCTGGGGCTTTTTACCACTATGACATTTACATGATCATGTCAGGTATGTTGATCTGAAAGCATGTATTACACGACTTCCTGAGAATGGATATGGAGCAAATGTTACTGCATGGCCTGCACGATTGCAAATGCCACCTGATAGGCTCCAGAGCATCCATATTGATGCTTACATATCCAGAAAAGAACTATTCAAGGCAGAATCAAAATATTGGGACGATATAATAGCAAGCTATGTACGAGCTTTACACTGGAAGAAATATAAATTGAGAAATGTGTTGGACATGAGAGCTGGCTTTGGAGGGTATTGTAGCCATTTTCCTCACCTTATTTTTCCCCTTTTTGAGTAGTTGTATCTCGATTGTTTATGTGTTGATTTTGGCAGGTTTGCAGCTGCACTAATTTCTCAGCGACTTGATTGCTGGGTTCTGAATGTGGTCCCTGTTAGTGGCCCCAACACATTGCCTGTCATATATGACCGTGGCCTTATTGGAGTTATGCATGACTGGTACTTGACCTCCACTATTCTATATATCTCATAGTAATTGTCAGTATATTTACATTCCAATTTAGATATCCTTTTATGATTTCTTTCCATCACAAGCACTACTGCTCTTTGAGACTCAATCACTTGCAATGGCGTTTGGCTTGCAAGCTTAGTGGAGAATTCTAGACAGATAATCTTTGGCTTTTAAACTGCCATCAGCCTCTTTTTACCTAAACAGAAAAAAGTTGCGACTTGTGTATGATTAATTCTCTTTTTTGTGTGGACTACGTCCCATATTTCTGTTACATTATTAGTTCACATGGTGATTATTGGTTTCTTTTATATAAGCGGCGTTGATGGATTTGGTATTCATGGTTGAATGGTTGTATTAGGTGTGAGCCCTTTGATACATATCCCAGGACCTACGATCTGTTGCATGCAGCCGGCCTCTTCTCCGTGGAAAGAAAGAGGTATTACTTATTCTCTTGGTCTGAAAGATGGTAGATGGGATTGGTCTATTTCTCATTCTTTTTCTGGGACTGTTATGGTTTCTTTGTAGATTATAGCAAGTGCTTTCTGAAATCATCCATTCTCTACCTAGAAACTTTGGAAAAATGTGTGAATTCATATCAAGCATCCCTTTCCGAATACTTTTCTGATGTCTTTGTTTTAATGTGTCAGATGCAACATGTCCACTATAATGCTGGAGATGGATAGGATTTTAAGACCTGGTGGACGTGTATATATTCGTGATTCACTCGCGATCATGGATGAGCTTCAAGAAATTGCCAAGGCCATGGGGTGGCACGTCGCTGTGAGAGACACTGCTGAGGGTCCTCATGCCAGTTATAGGATTTTGACATGCGATAAGCACCTTTTGCATGCTTGAAAGCAGTTGGAAGAAAGTTTATTTGATATCTCATCGTTGACCCCAAAGAGGCGAATGCCAACAAATATCGACGGCGAAGATGCATGCAGGAGCACCTATCGAACTGCATACAAAGGGAATTATCTGGTGTTCAGGATATATATATGATTGCGGCCATCTTGGGAGTCCATGACAGGAACGATCGTGGATCATAGTAGGCGTTGGTGCTAACTTGATTGCTTGGGGTACAGCACATACGAAAAGGGTTGTCAAAGAAAAGGGTCTCTTCCTGTAATTTAGACTGTATTCTCATGGTGCTAACAATTTTTTGGTTGAAAGCATTAATTATTTTTCTACTGATCAAAGTTGGAAACACGCGAGAGCTATTTGGTACTTTATTTGTACGATACTTGGCAATGGCAAAGAGCAATTTTTGCCGTGTATCATCAATCTTTGAATAAACTGCAGCCGATGGTTGTACATGTTTCTCTTCCATTACACGTCCTTTTGAAGACATTTCAATTCAAAAGGAGCTTTGGTTTTTCTCTTATCGGTTCATACCATCACTTAATAACCTTATGGACCTTTCTGATCACAACCAGAGATCCATTGTTTTTCCCAGTCTCTGGTTTTTTGGGCTTTCGCTAGACAGTATAATGACTCCCCTAGCGTTTGCCCTGACCAACTCCAAGGAAAAGGTAAATACTGCCATCTTTATTAGTGCTGGGGAACCTAAAATCACTTTTACCATGCTGACTAGCTCGTGTCCGTTCGTGCTGCTCAATAGCCCCCGAGCTAATTAAGACTACAGTGTCACTTGAAACCGCTATCAGACGCACTTCAAGATATTTATGTTCACAAGGCAAGCTTACCACCGAAACATAGGTCTGCAGCAGGGAGAGTATAATTTCCTTTTCTCGGCGTCCAGATCAAAACAGCCACCACAACATGGGGCAAAGAAGATGATACATATCCTTTACAAGTGTTTTGGATCTTGCCAAAAAATTTAAAAGACCTCGGCGTTTTCACAAAGTCCTTGACCTCATCCAACTCAATTATCAATCTTTTTAATCTCTCTTCGCCCCTTTTGAGGTTGATAGTCTCAGAACCTCCAATGACCATTCTGCTCTTGATTTCGTCACACTCAGACGAAAGCAAAACAAAAATAGCCAGAGCAAACCAAAAGCCTGTAGTGAATCCACAGGGAAAGTTGTTCAAGCTCGTTCATCCAACTTGACACCCTTCACTCATCGACGATTTCCCTGCTAGGTAGAGGCTTCCACATTTGCCGCGGTTTATTCTGATGTTGCTGGCTTGGTGTTTGACGGGTCGAATCCTTTGAAGGATGGTGATGTGGTCTGGGTACAGCTGAGTTGTGGGCAAAGCTTGGTGCAGGTCCTTGATGGTTGTTCTTCACTCTCCGCTGTTGATGCTGCACTGGGGAGGGTGAGGCTAATGCTCTCTGATTCCATGACGTATTGTTAAGGCGACCTCCATTGTAACTTCCATTTGTGACTGGTGTCCTTGTCAAAAACTGTACTTCATGTGGCCTGACCAGCGCAGCAAGAACAGCGGGCCGGTTCTGACTGTTTGAAGTAAGCCTATGGTGGGTTATTTCAAACGCTTCTGAGATTCTCTTAAGTTGTCTGGAGCTAACAGCCCTTGCAGTGTTCTCTGGCTGCTCAAAAGGATCCTCAATCTGACATGCCATCAGAAGGGAGATACATAATTAGTAGCAGCAGAAATTGAGAAAATAGATGCTATTCAGAGATAAGTTATGGACAAAAAGGTAGTTACAAATAAAGCATAAGTCTGGGGCATCCATCTCATGTTGTTCTTTATTTCTTCCCACTGTCCAGTATATGGGCAAATCCCAAGCTCTGGTGCCTTCAGATTTAATCCCGAAAACTGCAATGCCCATTTTAAATAACACTTTGAGACTCAAGTCATAAATTATCATGGCCGCCGCCAAGCTTTTCTAGTCATGCATGCAAGCAAAATCATTCCTCAGTGGGAAAAATTAGTATCATTAAGATTCTAAAAGAAAAACACAGAGAAACTAAACATGAATGAAAAAAGGTGAAAAAATTTCTTGCACAGAAAGCTTGGACTGCCTTTATAGAATTGATCAAATAATATGCGAGTGCAAGTGATTGCATACCATTGTTCACTTCAAATAAAGTCTCCTAGCAGTACTTTGACCAATCACAAAGACAGTGTCAAGGAAATTCAGAGGTTACCTTTGCAAGAAATGATATAAAAAGCTCCGACAATGAACTTCGGTTTGGCTTTGATATGCTTGATTTGAACCTAGCTATGTTAGCAGCACAGGTTTCTGCTATTCGCCTTTCTGCATCAGCCCTCACACCTGAGTCATGTTCATTAAATAGTATCTAAAGTCATTAATTGTCTCGCAAGTTGGTAAAGTTCATCCATCCTTTGTGATGGCCATAAAATTGATCTCAAAATGCAGGAAGCCATTACAACTTCCATGCAACAAAAGGCTAGCTGAAGTATGATGCAAGAGAATACTCAAAATATTCTGCAACTTTTCATCAAGATGATAGCTTAAGTCACGAGAAGTTTAAGGTTGTAACTTTATGGGAGGTTCACCAGAATCTAAGGAAGCCATGAAAGTTCCACTATGAAACACTGACAACCCAATTAATTGACAACTAAACATAGCATTTGGAGTGTAAAGAGTGTTTTCCTTAACAGTAAAATTCAATAATCCTAAAAGCCTCTCTGTACATCTCATAACCTAATATCCAAAATTACAGTGGTTGCAAGATCAATAATAGGTTCTTCATCTGTATATTCACTACATTCACTGCCTTAGGTGAGAGTTCTGACTTGTGATTATGTAACCTTCTCAAATTATAAACCCGTAGTAAGTCACAAATGATAGAGTGAACTTTCCATGCACGCACACAAACACATAAAGAAAATCTCTGCTCTCTTCATGCAAACTTCATTTTATAGTACACAAATCAAGATATTAGGAGAGAACACCAAAATTACACACCCAAGGCAAGATGATAGATTCTGAAGTATGAGGAACACAGATGGCCCAACCCATTAGTAAGAGCAATGAAAAGACATTGACTATGATAATAAAAGTGATGCAACTAAACAGCAAAGGTGGAAATACACAAATAAGCTAAGAAAATCAAACTGGTCTTTTATCCAGAGTCAAGCCAAAATACCTTGGAGATCGTCGACAGCACTACAAGGGTAGATGTCTCTCAGAGGAGGTAAAATTGCTGGAGCGCAAGTCTGTAACAAATCAATTAATGACATACGTTGTTAACAACTTTCAAGTTAAAAAGTGTCTACAAGCCATCACATGTTATTACAATTAAAGGTCGCATGTTGGCTTCCTAGTTTATAACCTGTCATAGGGCTTTGTCAAAGAGCGTCCTAAGGGCAAAATTTGTGAAGCACTGCTATGCATAAAGACTTTATTTTCGAGAATCTGGAATTGTGTAGTGCCATGCTTTTGCACTTCACAACTAAATTAAATTTCAAAAGCCACCTGTGTGCTTTGGCGATCATTCTACACATCTTTAGAGATTATACATGCAAAATCTACCCTCTTACATTTCTAAAGCACAATTATCATAGGAAAAGCTCACCTGAAAATGAAAGATCACAAGCAAACTAAGAGCGAAAGAGTTGAAAGTCCCAGTCTTTGGATTGTTTATATCATGACATTTAGCCCATTCCTTGACCTATGCAGGCAAAGAGAAAGAATAGATAAAATCAATAAAAAGAAGACGCATATCAGCAAGTATTGTCTTTTACTTTTTCTAACTTGAACATACAAGCAAAACCATGTCTCGAAAGCGTCCATCAATCTCACTGATCCAGAACAAGAACTTTGACTTAATGTAGCCGTGCAAATTATCAATTGAAATGTCGCAAGAGATGCTCGGGTTTTTGCTCTCAATCTTCAAAATGGGTACCCTAGCATGGGCAATGAACTGCAACCTGCGCCACCCACCTGACAAAAACCACTGCCATTATAGTGAGCAACATGAATATGGCGACAAAATAAGACCAGACTAAGTAGAAAGAGATGTGTCCTCTGAAGAAGTACCACAGCCTAATGCAATGGAGGCAACCTACAGTACAGGTTTGTTCAAGAAAAAGATGTTCCTGACGCTCAACAATCAGGATTTTCCATGAAACGTTTTTAGTAATTTTACAGAATTTAGTCAACACACAACCTTGTTCAACCCAAAACCTATCCTCAGCTAGCCTTTCCAAAAGTAGTGGGAGAAATTTATTTTCTCAATAAAAAAATCTATAGAAGAGCTATTGAATATCTCAAAAGGTCTGCTGCTGCATGCCACCATCACTATACTAATCACTCAAGAATATCAAAGAAAACTGGCATTCTAACTATCACAGATAGCAGAAAGAACCCAACTGATAGTTTACAAAATGATACAATAACCCAGCATGTCATTCTAAGAGCGCGCATGACAACCATTCTATTTCTGTTCCGGAACAATTTTTCTATTCCAGCCTTGTTTTTGGAACGAAAATCCATTTGGGAGCGCAATTTCATCTTTTTAGAAAAAAATTTAGTCTAGATAGATTTGGAACAGAAATTAGAAGTAAAAACTTTTCTCATCGCTCATCCACTCTACTAGTCGACCCCCACCAACCGACCGCCACCGCCACCGCCACCGCCTCCCGAGAGAGAGAAATTTTGTGTTGTTATAAAAAAAAAAAATTCTATTCCGAGAACAGAAATATTCCGTCGTCATCGAATATGAATTTTTGTTCAAAAACTCATCTAGAAATAGAAATAAAAAAATCTATTTCTCTTTCAGAAATCAATTTCTAGCCAAAATGGTTATCATCCACGCCCTTATATACCAATATGTAGCTATAGCTAAGTTTCATCCTACCTCTTTCCTTTTTGATTTTTCTGCAATCAAAAAATCTTTCCATATCAGTGAATTCTCCAATATCAAATTTCAAGGGTAGATTGTCAAAAAGTCAAATTACACTGCATGAAACAAAGACCGTATTTGCAACACATTTTTTTCTCTCACTTCAGAAGCTGTTTGCAGATTTTGATATGGACACGTCAGTTATAATCTAGAGAAAACACAAAACAGTAAGACTCACCTGTCTGTCTCAAGGCTTTCAATAAGTCTCCTAATAGTGCCTGTTTAAGTTTCTTTCCAGCAGCCGAGATATATGAACCATTGGGTAACTGAACAGAGATATCCAGGTCCCCCTGTCTGGTGAAAAGATTAGACACAAAAGACCCAAATGGTTCCACGGTTGCACCTGTTAAAATCACAAGATAAACCGCATGTCACTGAAGAATCTCTTGACTTGTGTTATCTGATGAGGTACTGCCAGGATTATCCCTCTTCTAATTTTCTTTTAACGGTTCAGGGCCATTCACACAGCTGATGGATGGTCCTCTAGCATGATGATTGTACTGCTTACTTTAGAGATGCTCATCCAATTGGAAAAATATGACACACTAGAAGAAAATATAAAGCTCTGCTTCCTTCGAAGGCTTGTTAAGTGCTTGGGTGCTTGATTTTCTAAAGACAAAAGCCAACAGCCTTTACAGTAACTATTTGTTGCTTTAGGACTACAGTCTTGCAGCAGCGGAACCAAAGCAAGGCTACTGCACCTAATCCACAGTTTCTGACATAAACCCAGACAAGTTTAGAGGACAGCAATTTGTCTCTTTCAAATATTTTCATCAGAAATAGAATGCACGGTAGCTGAAGAAAGTTTTTTGAATACAAATTCAAAAGAAAGCAGCTTCTCATCGTTTCAGTTTTTATTTTGCAACTCCATATCTTTAGTGGATTATCTGTTCTTCAGTGGCTTTCAACTTTCCAGCCACATACAAATACCCCCACATTAACCTTAATGCCCTGAGGAACGAGAAAGCAAAATACCGCTTTATTTTGCCGTTAAATCAAAGGCATGCAATGGGAACTAGCTAGAAAGAGGTTGCCTTCTGGTAAAAATTGTTGCCCTACACTCCTCATACATAATCTTCAGAAGTTTTTTTTTCAGTACAGCTATGTTATTGCTCTTTTTTTTATCTTGAGGGGGGTTGGTTTCAGGGTATGCAACAGAAATCATTACCTCTCAAACTTTCCACAGATTCAATAACCCTTCGCAATTCATCTATGATTTGACATCGAATCACCCAATCCTGTTGTTGCGGGTTTACTGCGTTTAGGATGTCGTTGATAACAAAATCCAAAGTTCTGTATGCACCCATTTCACTGCTGTCACAATAAAAAAAGAAAAAAATGCTTTCAACCATGTGAAAAGATGTTGCTCAAGGACGACTTTTAGCAGCACTATGCAAGGATACAACACAACGTACGTACACACAGAACCCACCAGGTAAGATGAACTCAATGGCCAGTCCAAAAGACCATTTTGGATCGCATAACACAATGAGATTTGCAAAGGCCCATTACAACGACCACCACTTCCCGAAAATTATTGTTAGAAAGACAATGTTAATCTGAATCTTAGGGTCGTCAAGACAATGTTAATCTGAGAAGTTCACCGCAATCGCAATATAGGCACGCAAGCTGATTCACCAGTTACAAATGAGTCTGGTGACCAACATTCATCACGAAACTCGCGCGAATCTAAAGTTCTATCACAGGAAAAACAAGTGAAAAAGCTCTAGTCGCAAAATTCGAAAGGAAAAGGAGGAAAAACAAGAACTACCGACTACCCGAGGTTTGCCAAAGTCGGGAAAAACAATAAACGGTAGACTTAAATACACACATGGCAAAGTACTGGAAGAGAGCATTGAGCTGGACAAATTACAGCCAGCCCAACAGAGACACCCATCAAACCATTGAAATCGCAGTAAAAACTCAGCGTCAAATGCTGATATCAGAAACGCGCCACGCACTTCACAGTACCGAGCAGCCAAGCGCCGGCGACCCATCTTCAATTGGACATCCATACAAACACCTAACCGGCAATCGAGCGAAACCCATATAAAGAAAGGCACTCACGTCAGCTGCGGAGGATCGATCGCTCGCTCAGGAGCCCGATCGAAACCGACCCAAATGCTCTCATGGGTCTCGGGTCCCGGCGAAAGTCGAGCCCCTCTCTGCCCACGATAAGATTCTCGTCACCGAATGGAAACGCGGCCACTGCGAAACGAGTGAATATTATGAAAGGCGAGTGGGGTCAGCTTTACTTAGCGAGGTGGGTTGTTCGCTTCTTCATCGCACGCCCCTTTTCCTATTCAGGAATCAGGACCGAATCGTAAAGACGGTGCCTTTCGACATTATCGATAATTCTGGGACCTACCCACTATGCAGGACAGCAGGTACGGCGGGAAAATTGTAGACGATCAATGCGGAACAGCTAGAGAGAGAGAGAGAGAGAGAGAGAGAGAAGAACATAAAAATGGAGTCTTGAAAGGGTAAAGCGAGGGGCTTTCTTCGGATTTGGGCTGGCTCCGGTGATTTTGGAGATGTGCCCTGATTGGAATTTTGAGCGTCGCTTCGATCTGCAATTGAAAGTTTCGATTTTTTTCTAGGAAAATCTCGACCACCAAGCGCAATTTCTCATTCGCATGTCACTGCATCCATTACTTTCGTCTACCGGTTTGCAACGGGAGCTTTTCAGTCCTTAGACTTCAAATTAGAGTTGCTATTGGTCACGTTATTCATCCGAATGTCGAATTTCATGCGATAAACATCCCTATCGTTGTCATTTTATATTTTTATGTCCATTGACGCAAGGTTAATTCGATTTTTCTGAGCACTAATCGTCAGCTTTCAAGTGCACATCGAATGATGTTGAAAGTTAGACGTGTAAAGTAGTGTATGGCATTTAATATAACTACAAGATAACAATTATAAGTAGGTAATTAGTATATATCAAACATTCGTGCTAACAACCATGCGAATCCAACCATAAATATAAGAGAGTTTCTGCAAGCTCACCTTAGAAAAGAAATTAGGGTTTGATTCTCCAAGCCCCGATCAGTTGATGAGTCTTCGACAACTCTCAATCTGAGTGTGATGGCGAACTCGAACTGAGTCCACTTAGCACAATCTCAGAACTCTACCATCACCCTTTTGAAATGTGTTCTTTACATGCGCATGCAGTTCCAATCCTAGATACATGGGTCGGGGAGATGCCTTGGCAACGTGATAAAGACGGTGACTTTGGAATGCTAATCTCTTCCAACGTCTCCTTTCATATTCGAGCTTCCGTCAATAGTCATTTTAAATTTCAAACTGAAAATGTAAAAGAAGAATGATCAGCCGGAGTATTACTCCAAACCACATCAAGGCATTCGATCACATTAATGAACAATTTTTGTTCCAATACAACCTAGATAGCTATACGTTAATTGAAAAATCTACTCCGTTAATTAATCGGATTGCTTTTTGTGATCTTTGCCAGTTAATAAACCACGACAAAAACACCATCACATCAAATAAAAGGAATGCAAAAATTGATCACCTCAGTTTCGTTTTAAATTTCGAAGTCTCCTGAAAATGCTATTGCTAATCATTCCATGGTTCTAAAAGAGCTGTATGTCCTTCGATGTGTGAACAGGAGTCCAATGTTTTCAGGCCTGGGCCTCCTGAGGTTTCTGGGCCCATGGTCGGGCCGAGCCCCAACTTGGGCCTCAAGAATCACGTCGAGGCCCGCCCAGTAGTCGGGCCTGAACGGGCCTAGGTGGAACCAAACCCAATTCGTGTTCAAATTACTAAGCATATTGACAGGGACAACTCCAGTGTTGCGTTTGCAGAAACATTAAAGATCTTCCGTTTTGGTATATTTTTCGCAAGATGTTGACAAGTCTCGAATACTGCTGGTAAAAAAGAAAGGGACTAGAAAAAATGTTTATTTGGCAACTTGCTAGTAAGTTATCAACTCTTATAAGAAATTATTACCGAGTTTATTCATGTGATTGAAAATGACCGATTTTTTGGGTCAATTATCGGTTTTTATTTATGTTAACTTGTTGACTTATCTAAGTAAACTAGCTATTATATGAAACTACCAACATCTGTTTTAGCATTTTTTGGGTCAATTATCGGTTTTTATGTATGAAACTTGTCAACTTATCTAAGTCTACTAGCTATTATACGAAATTACAAACATTTGTTCTAGCACTTCGCCAACCTTTCTCTGATTAAATTATCAACTAGTTTCCATTTGCTTACTGATTTTACTTAAGTTACCGAGCCTTATATAAATCACCAATATTAATCTGGTTGTTTGAATATTAACAATGCTTATTTGATTGTATGAAAATTACTAGTCCTATATGAATAGCTGATGTTTGTTTGATTCATTTGCCAACATTTATTAAGTAGCGCAAATAAAAGATGGTAAACCAGAGGAAAATTGGTGAGTCACTTTACTTAAAGTTGTTAATGTCGTAGAAGAATTGTTAAATTTTAAATTGCTGATTATTTGCGCTAATAAAATTAGTGAATTATCAAAAAAGTTGATAATTTACAAATAAACAAATAAACACTGATAAGTAACTCATAAGTTACTCAATTAAAGTCAGTAAATCTGATATAAGAGTTTTTAAACTCAAAATATTGGCGAATTATGCCGATAGAAGTTAATAAGTTTTTTGGCAAAAGTTGGTAATGCACAAGCAACTAAATAAATCTCAGTAAAATAACACAAAGAAAAGTTAATAACCTAAACTACCCGTAATTTAAATCAGAATGGAAGAATTGGTAAATTCACGCAAATAAAAGTTTGTACGACATACGAAAATTTGGTAATTTACAAACAAGTTAATAAGCATCGGTCAATTCCTATAGACAAGATAGTAACTAACTAATAAGCTACTACCGCTCACATTTCTCTAATCAACGACACTTGAAACTTACCTATCCTTGCAAAAGTTAATTGAGTAAAGACGGATATTCCCATTTTTTCTTCGACGCAGGAAAATAGAATTTGGCTAGAGAAGGTGGACACACGTTGAAAAGGACATGAAGAAAAGCTGGACGAACTCTTTCATGCCAGAGAGACAGTGGAATAAAGAGGGAAGGTGATTGGTGATGGTGTGTCTTGGCCCGGATGGCATGTTAGTAGCAAAGGAATCAGATGCGGATTTTGATGAACTGGAAGGGTCAAAATGCTTAGTCCAATCGGGCGCTTCGCTGGCTCCATCATCTGTCCAATTCACCAGTAAAAATTTAGGTGGAGGGAGGGCGGAAGAGGAGCCGACCCAATGTGATGAAATGCAAGCTAGGATTGCAACTTGAGGAATTTTCCCAAGTCTCAATCTCAGTCGTCACCCAATGAAAGAGCACCTAATCAGAGTTGTGGCCAAAATTACACCACCCCCCCCCCCCCCCCGAATGTCGTTGCGTCATGCCATCACTTAGTTTCATTGTTATTGACATACATGACTTTTCTATTTAAATAAGGCGGGGCTTGTTTTACATTATATTATATATAAAAGAACCATATGTCAATGAAATGCACAATGACATCTCGTGGACCCGGTAGTACTCGAGCCGAAACTCGAAATGAATAGCAGGAACACTAGATTGTTTGTATTTTTGGTTGCGTAACATATTCCTAGTTCACTCACACACATATGTTTCTAATATTACTTTACCACGATGCTGCGGGATTGCTCAGCTATCCTTCACCTTCGTAGCCCTCCCATGATCTTAATCGATGCTTCTGTATCTCAAAGGCCATGAATTGATGTGGAGGCATTAAGAGTTTTTTTTTTTTTTTTTTTTTTTTTTTTTTTTTTTCTGCAGGGTCGAAGGAGGCAATTAGAATTGGAATTTTGGAATTCGAATCTCTCCGCTTGATTTGCTTTGCTTCTTCTAATTCAACATCTCGTCCAACAGTACTAATTCCTTTGTAGGGTCTCTCTTGATAGGGACGTTATGCTGGCTTTCTCAATGCAAGGCATATTAATTAGTGGTTCCTATTCTCAAGAAACCACTTGAGGGAAACCAGAAAAGACATGTCAATACACATACATCGCATATACCCTTTATGCATATATACATAGGTACATAGACATCATCCGATCAAATCAAACTGATCAGTCTTGATTTTAACATTCAAGCTAGGGCAAACTCGAACAATCGAATCTCCTTTTGAAATCGACCCCATTATCTTGGCCAAGGAATTCTCCAATCTAATTATTAGAAGCTCTTCTTTTACCACGTGTCAAATGATAACAATAAGCTTTTCTTTTACTCTTGTGTTAATTCCCCGGGCAAATTCCGCGAGCATGATGAATGCACATGATGTTTTGGCGACATCTATGGCATACCCAATTTTTCCACCCTCTAGATGAATGAATATCAAAAGCGACGAAGATCAACTTGTGCGTAATAATGCGTGGAGAGGTGATCCATTGAATGACAAGCAATGGGGTTTTAGGCAACAGAACGTGACGGCAACAGCGGGAAAAGAAAGCAGGGGTGTCCCATCAGGCCAGCCGAGTCCCCACCGATACGCCAGCGACGGGGCACGTGGCAGCGGCACTCCTCGGATCGATCGATGGCCAAGCAAAAGCAGGGCCAAAGCGCGCAGATATTTCCTCCGTCGCTACTGATTTCATCACATCACCTGACAGGACACGATCGAGGTCGGGTCAAATCACTGTAATGTTTCGCCCTAACGCCATGATTTGCTCCGAATTGCCAGCTATAAGGTTAAACAAAAGCCTCCTCCACCTTCTCCTCGCAGGGCATCCGAAAAACCTCCTCGACACGTAATATTGACAGCGGCGTGTGAGCGTGCTGGAGTCGGCACGAAAAGGCAGAAGAAAAAATAGAAAAAAGAAGAAAGCAAAAATCCCGTCCTCCAACACAATGCCACCCGTCCCCATCGTATCTCGAACAAAATCTCACAGCTAGGCACCGCGACGGCTCGCGAATCACTGCCCCGACGCCTGGATCCGGGACGGGGACGTGTGCCGAAGCGTCGGCCGCTGCATGACATGCTTCCGGCGAGCACCTCCCCGTCCCGCCCCCGCTCCCCGACCGCTTTCGGTCCGAAAAGGCGGCGAGAATTCGTATCCGACGGGAGATATTCCCGTATGGCATTCGAATCTTGTTGACCCGCCCCGCCCTCAACTCGGTCATTTGAATAACGTGCTCAATCAAGTCACGCAAATTCTTACATAGGTCGAGAGCATCCCGTCGATGACGAGTGTGGTAGGAACACTTTGTCGGAAAGGAAAAGAAGAATACCAAATCCGCGAGTTCAATCAAATACGAAATCCGCGAGTTTAATCCTCTTATAATTCGTCGATTTGCAGTCGTGGGATTTTCCAAAATCCCTTCATCGTTATCTCTGTGCACTTTGTAACCGAAGAAAAGTAGTTCTTCGTTGAAACCCCATCCGAGAGGAAAAGAGGAAAAGCTTGAGGATAGGATTTGAACGGTTTCCAATTGCGCATCGCGACCGAAACGAAAGACGGAAAAGATAGGGGGACCTCTTCCCCCGTCCTTTTTGCAGAAAAGGGTCCATCGCTGGCGACGTCTCACGTCGGGAAATCTATAAGACAGGATTTCCTCAGGAAAAGCTAATTACACTCCGAACCGGGCCATGGTCCATACCCTAAACATCAAGAGCAAGAACCCACAACGAAGTTGCGCTTCAGACGTTGTATGGTCAAAAGACGGATTGAGAATCATAGCGTGGGAAATTGTAGGGTTCCCGTACCACATTTGCCCCCCTACCCAATGGGAGCGTGGGCCAAAACGAATAATTGGAAAAAAAAAATTCACGATTTTCGAAGGGGATAAGCGAAATCCTTACCCACAATCCCAAATCTCAGATTCCCTCGGTCCCAACCATTCGTCGCAAAAGCTCGAAGAAGAGGACAAGCAAAATCTTTCGCTCTCGACATGTTGCAATGCAATCAATTATACAAGGCGCGACGTAAATTGAATTTGATTAGGCTTTTTCACCCGGGTAAATTCCAATTCTGTCATTCGCCTGATGTGAAAAACAATTACATCCCCTACTTTAGACCTTTAATTACAATTCGGAAGAACTTTGAAATCTTTTTTTTTTTTCCTCTCTCTCTCTTAAGAGCTTTCGCCAATTTTTTTGGGTCCGCTCCACGGTCTCGATCTACAAGCTTTGTAGTAAATATATCGATGCGGGCTGCTAATTAAAGCAAAATGGGCAAAGTGGGTGCGGCAGCGAGACTATCGTTGGTGGTCTCGCTTCAAATCGACCACCACCACGCTCACATTGTCCGTGCTGTGCCTGGCCAGCGCCAACTTCGTCAGCAGTATCGAGGCATCGGAGCACGCCTTGTCGGAGCTCTCCGCGTTCGCGCCCACCGCCAGGTCGGCGCCGCCGGGCGACCGCGGCGGGGAGGGCGGCCTCTGCGCCCGCAGGCACATCCGGGCCACCCCGCAGGCCGTGTCGTTCGAGACTACGTCCCAGAGCCCGTCGCTCGCCAGGATCAGGCACTCGTCCTCCGCCGTCCGATCCACTATCGTCACCTCCGGGTCGGGTATGACGAACGGTTTCAAGTAGTTGTCGCCTGGCCAGAGAAAACAAGGGAATAAAAAAGAATCAGCCCACACACGTCAGCTACCCTACGTCGAGAATACACACGTGTCGACCGATTACGGCTCGGGCGGCGACGGAGAAAACACTCACCGATGGCTCGCGACATGGCAAGGACCCCGAGGACGCGCGCTCCGTCCCAGTAGATGACCCGGCCACCGGCGTTTTGGATCCGCTCCAGCTCGTCCGGCCGATCCGGCTGTCACCCAATAAGAGAGAAGGAGGTTAGTAATGCGTGAGTTTCACGCGCCACCGCAGCAACGGCGGGGGCCCGCGAAGACACGTTGCGGACATGCAGTGCAAGCCAGCAACTGACCTTGTGATCGGACGAGAGGGGGATGGCGACGCCGTTGCGGCAGAGGACGGCGCGCGAGTCGCCGCAGTTGGAGACGACGATCTTGTCCGGCGTGACGATCGCGACGACGGCCGTTGATCCGACGGCGTCGCACTGCGGGGTCTGGAGCTCGCACCGGCAATTCGAGGTCTTGGCCACGTCACTCCACTCCTGGACCTCGCTGTCCATCCGGGTGAAGCTCCGCTCCATCGCCTCTTTCCACTGCACCGAGGACTCCCTGTAGCTCCCGATCTCCTCCCTCACTATCTCGTGCAGCCTCTTCTTACACTTGATAGCAACCTGCGAAAGCCAAACGAACACCGTAAGTTAGCGCCGGATTCGCAGTAAAGTCTCCCAGAAGTCTCCCAGGTTCTGGGTATGTATTTATCTTTAAAAAGTTCCGGAGGCAATTACATGAGAGCAGCCGTGGCCGTCGAAGACGCCGAAAAGATGCAACCCGTTAGGCTTCTGCGGGCTCTCGCTGCAGAACAACGGTTCGACGGAAACGGCGTCTTCCATGTCTCTTCGCCGGCCGCAGACCGAAGTCAACCCGAACTTGGGACACTCCTGCGGCTCGACCTGCAGGTTATCCCTCGAATTCGTCGACCCATCCGTGACCCTCGCCACCTTGACCTCGCTCGCGCCTTTCCCTTTCTCCTCTTCGACCCTGGCCTTCCTCGCCTCGCGCCCGCTCTCGATCCCCTCGCTGGGCAACA
This sequence comes from Eucalyptus curtisii, assembly GCA_017140595.1. Lineage (NCBI taxonomy): Eukaryota > Viridiplantae > Streptophyta > Magnoliopsida > Myrtales > Myrtaceae > Eucalyptus > Eucalyptus curtisii. Next base: position 37,006,588 of record CM029500.1, on the reverse strand, counting down.
CCTCCACCCTCTGCCTCTTGCGGCCGTTCTCCGAGGTGGGCGGCAGGGCCACGTCGGCGACGAACTTGAACGGCCGGGGCTCCAGGATCCGCAGCCTCGAGCCCCGGGAGCTCGGCTCCGCGGTAACCGACGGCTCGCTCTCTCCGACCAGGCCGCAGCAAATTCCAGCCATCACAAGAACAATCTCACTCCCGATCGACCAAACAAAACCGAACCTTTCCTCAACTTTCGAGCGCGGCGTCAATTCAAAACTTCAGCTCGGGAGCAGCTCTCGACGAACGAACAAGAAGAAGCAACGGAAGCAAGTTGCCGGGGGAGAGAAACGGAGATACGGAGAGATCTGTTTTCAAGGAAATGGAGGACCCGCCATTACAATGGAGGGCTTTGGTGCGGCGACGGACCATTTTTGTAATGGAGGAGGAGAGAGAGAGAGAGAGAGGGGGGGTGCGTGTCCGGGTGCGGGACCCACGGAGGGGGCCACGCCTCTGCCTGTCCTAATAATACTATTTTATCATTATTTCTTTCCACCTGGGGGCCACAGCGGGGGGCGAGGCGGGGGGTGACGGGCAGGCTGCCCGCTCACCGCCCCGGGCAGGACCCGACACCTACAGTTGGCATGACGTCGAACCACTGAACGCGAGATGGACCGATCCCAGCCGTCCATCCCCCCCCCCGGCATCTCCTGACCCCGGGAGGTCACAACGGGTATGATTAGCTTTTTCGTACGTCCCCGACGTGGCCCAATCAGGGCGCGACACCCACCCGAAGGACGTCCTTACTTTACTGACACGCATGTGGTCCTCTCTCTCTCTCTCTCTCTCTCTCGCGTCGCCTTTTCGGGAGTCCTTTCCTCGTTGATTTCTCTTCTCCTCCTCCTCCTCCTCCTTCTTCACACCGTATGATGTCTCGTCCGAATTTTTTATTAATTTTAAATAATAAAAAGAAGAAGGGAAGCGGGAGCTGGTGCCGGTGGTGGGAAATGACCGCGTGGCGAGATCGTAGGGGTACGAGATTCGGGGGCAAGCCAGTCGCGGGACGGATCAGTGAGGAGGTGAGGGTTCACGTTCGGTGGTACCTACTTTAGGATGTTCCCGCCTACCATTTTTTTACAGCAGGAAAAATTTCCCCGATGCCCTTCGAACTGCTCCGTTCCACGTAACGAAAGTCGAAAGCCTTCGTGTCCTCGGGCCATGCATGATTTTGAATCCGAAAGAATAACCTCGAATTATTTAATCTTTCTTTATGCCCTTCTAAACCGGAAAGAGAAAATAGATTAGGCATCATTAGATCCGTTAAATGAGGTGGAAAATAATCCTGACCAAAATAAGCTTATTTAATCCATTTTCATTCATATAATATAAATTTAATAATCCATACTCGATTTATACTCGATCACTATTGTCAAAAAGCCTCTATATTTAACTTAGGTTAAGAATGGATTGAAAATGGTCCAACCTAAATTAACACATTTAACTTGTTTTCGCTTGTTTCTCCATGCAATATAGATGTAGTAATCAACTCGTAATGTGTTTGTATTTAATTCAATTTAGAAACACTCATTATCCAATCTATGAAAAGAGGAGTGCTGAGTTTACTTAAGTTATGAATAAATCTATCATTCTAAACTAATATAAGACTCGTTAATTAAATAAACTAATCCATGCAACGAATCAAACAATCAAATACTAGTTAAAAATTCAAGAGTCGATTTTTAAAATGTTTGGTTTTATTTGATGCAGATGAATCCGCCACGTGCCTCCCCTCCATTTGTCGTGACAGGGGGTACGCGGCGCGTGAGCGGGAGACGCGGAGCTGGCCGTGGGGGGGGGGGGCGAGAGCGTCTACGTGTGATGGAGATGCGGGACACGTGTGGGGCCAAGGCGTCGAATTCGGTTTGACGCCTCGACGGGGAATATCTGGGGTTCCCCCATGACGCACCGCCCGACACGTGTCGCGCGACTGACGTGGAGTCGATGGTGCAGAAGCCCCCGCGGCAGGACAACCCCCTCGTGCCTCCCGCCCGGACACGTTTCGCGCACTTCGCATTGGCCCCTCGCCCCCACGGTCCCCGGATTTAGAAATTGTTAAATTCTGCCGTCCTCGTTTGCAATTCCGAAAATTTATATTCCGACCCCGCCCCCACAACGCTCGCTCGGAAGCGAGCTTTTGCTTGACTCTTCGTAACGTGTCCTCTCTACCTAATACACTTTTAGGCGGCGAGCTAGGGCTTCTGGATTCGAATTTAATACTCCATATGGAGCATAAGATCCTCCCCGTAAGTTCTAAGGCGTGGAGCCTGTGGAACTTCTAAATCATTATGAATTGCCAAAAAACATTGTATAATACTAAAAAGAGATCATAGCTTCTGACGAAAGAATGGAAATTATACATCTAACATAATTAGTTAAGAAAAAGTTTACTTTACCTTTAGACATCAGAACTCGATACACGTGACGAAAAATTCATTAAAGCCTATCACGTCATGAATCTTTGGCAAGTTAATTGAGTTAAGCGACGTGTCAAAATTAACAAATTTTGTGTCTCATCATTGTGCCAGCGGAGTGATATTTAATGAGTATGGACATATATATTGATCTAGCTTCTTCCAATCAAAAACAGCACGGATGAGTCAAATCAAAGGTTCCAGCGTCCGTATTACGAAAGGGTAATAGAACTATTGGCGGATGAACCGAGAATACGTTGATAGATGGGCTTTTGATGCTTATGTTTTTCCACAAATTAAATGCTGATCAAACGAACTCGTGGGTTAATGGAGACTCAAGCAACCATTGCGATGGTTGGCTAAGGCCATTGAGAACGCACGTAATAACTATTATATTTTTTTTATCATAATTATTTTTCTGTTCTTGATAATAGATTTTAAATAGAAAACTATATGATAACGCAATTTCATATTTATATTTATAAAACAAAATTTTTTAATTTAAAAATTGTAAATGATTGGATCACATAAGATAATCGATATTCACAGCAGCGATGTGACCGGAAAAATTATATTGATAAAATTGTAATATCTTATGCTGAATTTGTACGTTCATAATAAATTTGGGATTTTTTTGTTATAATTTTACCCCGGTGCCAGTAAGCACGAGCATTCACGGGACCGACGCATTGCCGGACACCCACTAACAAATCGCCACGTACGCCCACGGGGCGTGTCCCCGAAAGCGACCCCCACGTGACACTCGGCGAATTACTCCCCGGAGACGGCGGTCAGCCCGGTGACGTCACCGGCAACCCTCGACGACTTCCGCGAGCAAAAAAGGAGAAAAAAATATAAATATAAATATAAATAAAAACCGGTGGCGCAGTATTTTTCTAAAACCGCCCGTCTCTTCCCATCCGATGGAAAATCCCGCCAAAATGGGTGAGTAGCCGCCCCGGGACGCCGACACGTGGACGTGGACATGGGATCGGCCGACACGTCACGCGTCGGTCCATCCGAAAAAGCGGTTGCGCGAGACCGTCGATGTTGACAGGGAACATGTCTCTCCGTGGGAAATATGAAATTCTTTTATTTTGGTCAGAGAAATATTAAATTGAGAAGGGGAGATTTTTTCCCCCGCCCTTCCCCTTTTTTTCTTATTATTTTATTTATTTTTTGTTCAGGAATTACACGGGGAGGGGGGCATTCAATGGTGTTTCGCGAGGGTGCAATGTACCTAAAAGGATTAGGTCGGATCTTTGGATATTTTCTCATGTCAACTTTAAATATTATTTTTTGTCCCTTTTCGAAAGAAGTTTCGATTTGGACTTCGAACTTGAGAATCGAAGGGACGAGAAAGAAATTCTTCACGACGGGTGCTCTCTCTTTTTTTTTTTTTTTTTTTTTTACTTACTGAAATAACAAAAGCTCCCATTGAAATAAAAGTGACGTTTTACTTTTAAAAGGGACTATCCTTTTTTGTGCAAAAAAATTATCAATTATCTATGTATATATCTAAGGGAGAAATTTGCCCGATTCCCTCACTTGTGTGTTTTCCTAATGAATCGACCAAACGAAAAGAAAATGTGAGAAAAAAATATAATTTTCGGTTTTTATTAAGATGTAGCACTTGGTAAATTTATTTTGTAATCCCACGTTTGATCAACCTCTTGCACTGTGTGAGAAATTTCAGAATTTTCTCTCGTTTTCAATTATTAAAGAGAATCGGGAAAATGTTCATCTAGTGTTTTCTTTCAAGAAAACATTTTACATATCAAGTAAAAGAACAAAATAATGTCAGAGTTTTGTTTTTTTTTTTTTTTTAAGCATAAATAAAGTTATGAATGGCATTGTTAGTTGATAATACTGTAGAAGGAATTACAATTAATCACGCACTTGCTTCGCCTAGGCATGTCACCCAGTTTGCACTGCGAACATTCCATAAATGGACACACGCGTAATTTAATCACAATTAATATTGAATGCATGAATTCTACATCCTCTTTCGTCCTCGTTGACATTAATATGAATAGTTAGTCACTTTGCTAGAAATAGAACTATCCATATCAATGGTCGAATGTGGAATTTAAAAATAAAATATTTGACTACTTATGTATTCAGAGTGTATCCATTTGATCATTTAAGTATACCTCTTATGTATTTTAACATTTTTTTTTCATCTCACAAAATCTTTGAAAAGAAGGGTCCATCAAATGTTTTTTCTATTATTCATGTACAACAACTGTTCGATCGATGAATAATTTCCCTCTATCAACAAATAATTGGAATATTTTGTAATTAGGCGATTTTACAAAATCGATTAAAAATAAATCTTTTGCATTTTCACTATTATAGGTCTCTGGATATTTTATATTTCTCGAGGAAAAATGAAAAATCAACAAAAAGGACAAGAACTCTACAATTAAAAAAAAGAAGAAGGATATTTTCCATTGCTACGGTGAAGTGTATTTACGATATGGCGGTTGTCATCTTCTAAAGATAGTTTCCCAATTTGGATGATTTCTTTAAAATGCTATAAATTATAAACTGATTTAGTTTTACTCCACATAATCTCGATTTAGGGAGTGCTTTTTGTTCTCGTTCTAAGCCAAACAAGCAGCTTCCTTTGGATTTTCAGCCAAAATGGAAAGCACTGCTTTAATTAGAAAAAAATCTTGAAAGAATTTAAAACAAATTCGGATGTTGCCCACATATCTCTTTATTTATTTATTTAACGTTTAGGATTTTCCAACATTAAATAAAAGTACGATCTAAACCTTACCAAACACAAGCAGGCAAACGCCTACCTTAGCTGGCCAAACTTTGAAATTCTTCCCTCGAATCCCGGGCCAAATCATCTACCGCCTTCTGTTCATTAAAGTCATAGTAAAATCACGATCCTGGATTAGGTTGACACATCATTCCAGCCCGATTTGACAGATTGAGCATGGTTCGGTAAATTTATTCTGTGAAAAATAAATAACTTTTAAAATAAAAATTCTAAAAATAACCGTTTATGTAATTATATGATTTATAGAGAACTATTTTAATCACTCATCAAAATATTTAGATATAAATTATTATCGTTGATAATTTTTTTATTAATTAATTATTTAAGTATTTATATTTTAGAAAATTATATTCAAAATCAATTATTTTCCACCAAAGAGATGATTTTTTTTTTTTTTTTCTGAAAAAGAGGGTTCAGGCTTGGCATGATGTCCAAGGCTCTCAGCCCAATAATTTGCCATTGAAAGCTCAACGAGGCCCAGTCCAAGCCTGCGTGTTGATTGCGTCTCCTCACCCTCACCAAAGGATCTCAAATCACATATTATAACTAAGACATTCGCGTGCATATCGCTCGAACTATCATACAACCCAAAATTAAAATGATTAATATCCCGAAAAATCCCAAATTGATACACGTGTGATAAATTTACCCCAAACAAATTTTTTGATAATGAAAAATCCAAAACTGATATACATGTGACAAATTTACCCCAATTGACCATAAAAAAACTCCAAACTGGTACATTTGTAACAATTCGACCGCCAAAAACTCCAAATGATAAATATACCCTCCATTAAATTAGATTTAATCACAAAAAACCATAAAAATTGTATAACCATGATGAACGGAGAGTAACATCTTAAACTAGTACACCAATCAATTATCACGTGTCATTCAAATTAATAATTTAGTAGTAAAATTTAACGAAAATTAACAGAAAGTAAATTTACCACAATTGTACTAATTTTAAATAAATTCGTCAAAGGTGTATCGTTTTGAGGTTTTTCAGCTTATTAACCCAAATTAAAATGGCAATGACAAGTACCACGAACACAACACCTTGTAAAAAGGTACACATGAAATTAAATTATCAAGGTTCCAAACAACTCATATGTATAACGAAAATTCACAAGTACGTATGGTTACATCATATCAAATAAGTTATATACTATTTCTCCAATACATAAAAGCATCGCAAATTGTTGGCTATTAACAAATGAAAGAAAAACTTTAAATTAGTGTTTCATTTGTTTCGCAAAAAATGAATGATTTGAAAAATATCCTTATAAAAATAATTGCTTATATCACTTAAAATAATTAGCCAATAAAAAATATTTTTCTTTTCAACAATAATTCATATCTAAACATTTTTTAACGATGAAATATATTTTGTTTATTCATTTGTCTATGCAATATAAACGATCACTTTCAAGAAAATGAATATTTTTCACAAAACAAGCATAGTCTAAGTTCTTATGCCAAAATGAAAATATTTCCTATATGCTTAGAAGAAACAAGAGGGATTCAACAATTCAGAGTCATAAGAGAGAATTCCTGGTTTGCAGTTCTTGATACCAAAGCGAGGGTTGGATAAAAACCAGCATGAGAGAGAGTATTATGGACGAAAACTTCAGGAACATTGGAGCTAAGTCGAAAACAAATGTCACAGCAAGAATATTCCTGGTTTGCGGTTCTTATATCAACGTTCAGATAGAGAGAGAGAGAGAGGGAGAGAGAAGGAGAGAGCGGGGTCCCTTGTCGGGACCATGCCATTGAGAAGCAAATTGGTTCGACCGATCAATTTAACGACGCAGTTGGGTAAAACCCATTCACAGTCATCCCTCCATCAACAGAGATAACCTGACCCGTGATGTATGATGCGGCCGGCAAGCAAAGGAATGCAGCTAGTGACGCGACCTCCTTGGGTTCTCCGACACGCTGAAGTGGGGTCCGAGCTATTATCCCATCGTAGAACTCCTTGTTCTTCAGTAGCTGCAACGTGAATTCGTCAAATGTGAGACGGTGAGAATAAGTTGCTGGCCATAACCACAAGACGATGAAAGACAGGGTAAAGGTTCAATTACATTTTCCACAAGCGAGGTCCTGATATACCATGGAGCTATGGAGTTGCTCCTAATGTTGTCTTTTGCCCATTCACAAGCCAGATTCTTTGTAATTTGGTTAATTGCACCTGACAGAAAAATAATGAAGGGCATTTGGTTTTTCAAGATTCGCAATCTTTTCAATAGCAATGTTGAAGCGAAAGGAGGAGGAAAAAATAAAATCTAAATCAAAGTTTCAACCTTTAGTGGCAGCATAAACAGATCCAGTGCCTAAACTTACGACCCCAGCAACTGAGGAAATGAAGATAATGCTACCAGCTCCTGATGCTTTCAGGAGAGGATGAGCAATTTGGCAAAGATGATAGGCAGAATCAAAGTTGGTAGCCATAATTTTCGAAAATTCTTCAACTGTATAGTCAACGGTTGGCTTCCTAAAATTCGTCCCAGCATTGTTAATCTGGCATCAGAAACATACATAGCGTCATCTCCAGAGTCCAATAAATCAGCTTTTTTCAAACAAGATGTACAATTAAATGATAAAGTCATCTCATCTATCAATTGATCATTTTGATGTTGTCATAGGCAAAGTTTGCATTTGTGCATTTAGTGAGCATTAAGCTAAGGAAACTAGTCATTGCTGCAACAAAGAATATCATAGCTGACTTGGGGAAAAAACTGAAGGGTGATAGTTTTGATATCTGGCGCTGAAAAGTGCAATTTGTTAAAGTGGGAAAGCAAAAAAAAAAAAAAAAGAGAGAGAAAAAAAGTGGGAAACCAGAATTCATATCAAAAGATAGCCATAGCAGAGCACGAATGCCTATATTTTGTCTGTAACCAAAAGAGTAAAATGATGAAACTTAACAGACCATAGAATGTTTCAATTTCAGAAATCTTAAAAAACAAAGCAAGGAAGAAATTGAGGAGAAAAACTGGCAATTGAATGGCTAGTGTTGTCTCGATTAATTCTTTCTTATGAAATTGCCAAACTCGACGAGTTTAGATTATTCACAAGAAAAGTACACAGATACCAAAGTGAGACATTTATGAGAAAAGATGACATAGAAAGAAACAGAGAATAACATGATTTTGTGCATCACTTGTTTTCTTTCCATGACACTTTCCATTGCATTGCTTATAAAAAAAACAGAACTCGTTCCTTACAAGGAACCATTGTCCAAACACTTCTCTTTCTTATAAATATGAAAGTCAATCCTTGAAAAGTTTGTCAAGCTTCCTTCATTCAGTGTTCACATCTTACTTGTAGAAAACTTAGAATCCCCAACTCTCCGTGTTACAACCAAGCTTCTAGCCATGTAAGATATTTAATACTAAACTCCTCTCATGGAGGTATTTCTTTGCAAGAAGGCTCTGTCACAAGCTTTACCATCACTCGACTCACTCGATTAATCATCGTTAGATATGGAAAGCATGAAGCATATTAGTTAAAGCGACTACATGCAAGGCATTGACAACATACCTTTGCAACATCGCAGAAGTAAATTAAACCTCAAATACCTCACCTAAAATTTGAGACATGTTGTAACTGGGACGTGTAAGAAGCATGTGCACATCACTAATTCAGCTCAGTTACACCATATGCTGTTAGATACAGCTGACTGATGATAACCACCAGCGTAACCACATATCTAACCCTCTATAGTTCATTTATTTTTCCCAACATTTCTTCTTTTATGTTCCCCGAGACAAGGCGGGAGCAATTTCCCCAGAATATGGAAGCCCGTAAGTTATATAAAACCAATGAATCACACGCGCGCGCGCGCACAGTAAAGGTGAAAAAAAATCAACAAGCTGACCAGCAGTACTCTAAAGATACAGTTGCCCTGATCATCATCAAAGTAAACGATCATTCCATATATGTAAAGCTGCGAACTTCGATTGTTATCCCTAAGAAACAGAACTGCCCATTGCACGTGGGCCTAGTTTATTCGACGCCATCATATAAGAACAATGCCTCACAACATGCAGTATCACAGCAGCGACAAAATCACCATTAACAAAAAGAAATGAGAAACTTCCCCTAGTCGAAAAACTACACGCAGCGTAACTAGCCTCAAGTGACCGCTACTGCAGACAACAAATACGAGCACAACAATCAGAACTTACGAGAATGTTGAGCCTGCCGCCGAACTTAGAAGACACCTCCTTGACCAGATTCTCTCGCTGGTCACGAGAAGACAGATCGCAGACCGACCCGGTGACCGCAAGGCCCTTGCCTTCCCATTCCTTCAAGCACCGGCTCAGCTCCTGCCCGTTCCTCGAGCAGGTGTGCACGGTGGCACCGAACCCGCTCAGCTCCTCCACTATCGCGTGCCTGAGGCGGGTTCAAAATGCAAAACGACCAATGAATTCGGAGCTGTCCAACGATTTAAGCGGAGAAAAGAATCGAGAGAGAGTGAGAAGACAAGGACGAGATTACCCGATTCCGCGAGTGCCGCCGGTGACGAGAGCGGTCGTGCCTCGGAGAGTCCAGCGCGATTCTCTGTCGTTCTTCTGCGCCTCCGCCATTGTTTCAAATCTCGAGACTCGTCGCTCTGGTTTGCGGGTGGGAGTGGAAATGAGGTGGTGGAAGTTTCAAAGAGGAGAGAGACGTACGAGACTTGGACTTGGAGAGGCATTCGCCATCCAAAGCCACGTCATGTGAACTTCCTTCTCTTCGCTTTTCTCCTTTGGATTTTGGGTAAACGACACGGAAAAGAGTCCGTGGTCCTTCAACTTTCATTTAATATATAATATTATTATTGACATTTTAATTTATTGAACGAGATCTCTAATTTTTTATATATATTCAATTTAGTTCTTTGATTGTATAAAAATGTTCAACATTGTCGCCGAACTAGAAAAAATTGAACCAAGATATTAGACATTTTTTATTTAAGAATTAAGTTTAGGGACCGCATTAAATAAATTAAAAATTTAAAAATGACATCGCACATTAATTTAAAGTTCAGGGAGTAGGAAGAAAACTCTAAGTGAGATTATACAAATAGTTCCTAAACTTTTGGATTAATACACATTTATCACGCATTAACCCTTGAACTTACATTTTGTTATTATTGTTAACTTAACCATTCGATATATTTTCCGTTAATTAGTCACTTCTAAGGCATAAATGGGTGCTTTGGTCTTTTTTATTTTTATTATTTACAGAAGCCTTCCTACACCCATGATTTTTTTAAAAGACGTGAAAAATAAAAAAAAGATGGCGAAAACTAAATTAACTAAAACATGATATCACATAAAATGAGTATCAATAATAATGCTATAAAGTAAAAATGGTTAAAATTCGATAAAAATATCAATTGAGCCGATGAGATGCATTAAGAAAAGAAAACAATTAAGTGAAAAGAAAAAAAAAAAGATGCCTTGATAACAAAAGTTTAATAACAAAAAAATAAAAAATAAATACTCATTCTATATTTTCAAATGGTTAATTAATGCAAAAACATGATAAATCAATAACAAGTATTCATTTCTTTATGAGTTACGGACGTCATTTTTCGATTAGTCATTTTTTTTATGGGTCAAGGACTTCATTTCCTTTTGAAAATTATAGTTCAAAATGTTGGATAGTCTTGAGTCTCTCTAATCCCAAAAGCTAACTTAAAAAGTGGGATTTTCCTCACACTTATAAACTGATCACAAATCCTTTCCACGGCCGATGTAGGACAACCTCAACACAAAAATTATGTAGATATTTTCAATTAATAGTACTTTAGTTAATTTAATCTCTCTCATTTTCCATATTTTTCATTTTTTATGGCAATCGAGAGTAAAAGATAGATTTTCATAAGAAAAAATTGATGTGAAAATATACTTTTTCCCCTGAACAATAATGTGTACTGCACATGCTTATAGAAGAAAAAAGAACAGCAACAAAATGAAAACTTAGAGGGATATTGTGTAAAGGTTGAAAGCTCGGGGGTAAATGTGTATTATCCGTAAAGTTCGAGAGGTTCTCAAGTAATCATCTGTTCGAGATATCTATAGGACAATGCATCTCGACAATTCATTGCTTTTGCATTCATTCACTGTGACAGTCTATGCATTTCAAAAGTTTACCTTGAGACCTTTTATTTGGCCAGATTTGCATTTAGACCTTCAAGTCTGGGTGGAAATGAGTTCGAAACCCTATATGAAGACATCTGATGAATGATGACAAAGAATTATCATCCAAAAATGATAAGAATGATCAGCTCTAAGATCAAAGGCATATAAGACAACCTTCTTTAGGTCGAATGATCGAGCTATGTTCCATTTTCGACGATTCGATGCACTGCTCAGTGATGATACAAACCCTCATCTTCCTCCACTCACATAAAATGTAGCTTATTGAACAGGATACGAGGGAGAGATTGTAAACATCCAGTACCTAATCAAATACATCGAACAGGATCTATGTCAGGCGTGTGAGAGAGATGATTAGGAGCCATATCATCGCATTGAAGACCTATTATTCGAGTACCACACAATATACAGATCGTTTACATATATAAGGAAGCATGCCCATCCTTCCTGCTTAAAATACAGTACAAACTCAAGATCTGGAGATCAATAGAAATCTCAGCTCCAACGAATAAGGTCGAGCTATAAACCCTTTCTTTCATTGCCGTGATATGTACCCAAAAAAATTGTCATGTGATTAATTGCAAAGCAGTGTCTCACGTGTTGCATTTCCAGTTGTAGGATTCACCCTAAAAGCAAAAAAAAATGCAGTCCATAAAATTACTCAAGCACATATGCCAAATTTAACCAACTCCATAATAGTATCTTACCCATCCGCGACTTTGCAAAGGTACTCTCGTTGATCGTCTCTCAGAGGCACATCTGTGAAGTCTGCATGCATATGGAGTCAATAATCCAAACATTGCAACTAAGAAAGTTATTCCAAAACTGGGGCATTCCCTGGAAGTCACTGAATATTAAACAGATTTCTCTCTTTCATTGGTCTTGTTGGATGAAGAGTGAGAGTAAATATAGAGTTCATCTGAGTCTTGTGATATCGCGAGAAATATTATTTCTCTGATTTCAAGAGGTGCTCAATGGATCAAACTCAAAGGTATGTAGTGGCAAACAAAGACCAGATATTTAACTTGGCAATGTCAAGTACTCAGGCATGCAAGCCCCAATTTAGCTTCTCCCATGAGCTCAAGGATGGAAAATTAAAGGGATAGGAGAATAAGTGAATCGAGAATTCACATACCTGCACCTGTTATGTTTGATCCCCTAAAAGACGTGTTTCCTGTTGCTAGTGCACCTTCTAAGTTAGCATTGTTTAGATTCACCTGCGGGAGAAAAGAGGTGGTGCTTACATTTCACAGGAGTCTCATTGTTTACATTACTGGCAGATGTGTTTAAGTAGTCTCAAAGAAGATTCAGTCATGGCACGGTGACATGCATAAATCACATCTTTGATCAATCTTTGTCATGAAATCCCATCATTGGATTATTCTGATGGCCATCAGAATCTATACACTCTTCAATGTGGCAGTCAACATGGTGGCAACAGATGTCAACAAAGCACTGAGACTTTAGCGGATTACTCAGATACTTCTTCCATTTGCAAAGGTTTTAGCAGTTCAGCCCTTTTCTATTTACCAACTTTCATTCCATTTCCTTCTTCAGAGCACGAAAAATACTGGCTCCTAAAAGTTAAGCCAAACCACTCGACAAACTCTGGAGGTAGTCTAGCCCCCCTATCATCAGTTCCCTCAACAGTCAACACTTGGTTAGTTAAGGATATTGAGCATCCGTGGAGCTTTTATTGAACGGGTTTTTACAGGCATTAGATATAACAGTGGATAAACAATTAGAATATTGAAGTGGACAGAAAAGATATGCAAAAGGTGCACCTTTGTTACATTAGCCAAGGAAAAGTCGGCACCTCTGAGATCAGCATCTGAAAAGTCAGCCCCTATACACCAGATAAGAAGCAGGATATTTTGCCATAAGCGTCATGAGGAAAGGAAGTATAGAGTAGAACAATCTCTGTAGTAAAATGTTCAATGTTCATGATATCGACCCCAAAAAAAAATGTTCATGATATCACCCTGTAAGGTCAATTCCTATAACAATTGGGACCATAGGCTGAGTTGGTGAACAGAAGAGAGTTTCACAAACCCGTTGAAGGAGACGGTAAGTTTTATGGAAACTCAAGAGTATTTCTTACTCTTGCAGGATAAGAGCAAACAATTTCAGCAAAGACTATAGCTCTTCACTAACTGAATTTTCTACAATCGCGAAATGCATTTGTACACTAAAGTGCATGAAATCATTAACCACTTTTCCAAGAGAGCCATTCAAGCATCAAAATTTCTTACTCTTGCAGAGAAACAGGTTTCTAAAGTGTCATATACTAGTACTTTATTATACGTGTTCGTCAGGTGCATTCCCTCAAATTAGACAACTCATCATTGATAAGTTATCAGTGGCAAACCAAAGAACACTAAAGCAAAGAAGTAAGATGAAGAACCTGTCAAATCAGCATCGAAGAAACTCGCACCAAGTAACTTTGCACCTTTGAAATTGGCTTGTCGGAGTATGGACTGAGGCAGAGAGTTGCCTTGTCGATTTAGAAGAATTCAATCAAAGACCACCGAAAGCACTTGATACAAATTATCTTAGGGGTACCGTTTTGAAGTCTTGTTGGATCAGAGTCTTGCCACTAAAATCCTTGCCAGTAAGATCCTGACCCCTCGTAACTCCCGCACCGTACGGACCTCCTCCCTTGCATAAACAACTCCATAATCTCAATTCACAAACCAAAACACTGAACGCCCAAACATGACAAAGTAACTAAGAATGACGTGCAGATCAAACACAACACTACTTTCATCGCTCCACTTTGTGTTCTTTAATCTCACTGGGCTGAATCTTCACTCAAAAGACTTCTATTTGACAGGAGGGGCATAAGTCTTTCCCCGCGCAGTGGCAACCAAACATGTAATTTGACCAAAATTTTGCCAAGAAAAGGCTCACTTGATTCAAATTTCAATCTTGAGCAGAATCAAATGAAACCCAAGATTCATATACATAAAGAGGCAGCTCGAAATTCGGGTACCTTGAATGCGAGCGCAGGATCAGCAAAGAACAGGGAAGCGGACAAGAGGGCAAGCGCGCCTGTTCTTGCTACGGATTCGCACAACGCCAAAGGCGGGGCAAGATTCCGAACCTGTCACATTGGAAGCACCGTAATTGCGTAACGATTCTTGATTATCACCCAGAAGGCGGAACTTTCTTACCAGTGGAGGAGAATCAGAGCAAATGGGCAGAGACGAAATCTGGAGAGGAAGAGATTTGGAGGGAAGGAGTGGGGAATTTGGCGGGACTTTGGAAGCGCACAGAGAGACGCCGAGAAGCGCCATTGCATCGATGGAGAGAGGGGGAGAGCGAGTGCGCTGGTGATGGAGAAGAAGACATGCGATTTACTGGATAACGTTGTCTGGATTACGTTAGAAAAAAAAGGTAAGGAAATGGATAAAGTGCTCGCAATAAAAAGTTTATCAACTAGTGATTATAACTACCCAACTCCAAGAAAATGTATGAACGTTCTCATGCGACTTGTTGCATTTTCACAGCATTTTATTTAATTCTAATGACGATGATTAGAGATTCCGAGACTGTTTATCGAGTGTCGTATAATGTAAAGTAATTGTCAATTGAGGAAAGATTAGTGAAAAGAATTGCTGCTCTCTTAAACATTGGATGAAAAATTCAAGACACATCGATTGCGAGTTAGACACTGATGCTTCCTTTATTCACATTTTTTCTCCAATGAAGTCATTGGTGATGCATGCCGTATAATATAAGTCATTCTTAGTCCTATATCATATCATTTTCCCTCCTTGAATAGAATATGAAAAGCTTAGGAGATTTTTTCTGCGAACCATTCCTATCTTATCCCGACTCGTTAACTGCAACCTAGCTACATATACATGGGATTCTTTACATTAAACAGAGCAAAAAAATCCTCATTTTCAGCAAAACCATCACATCCCCACTCCAAAATTGGCTCCGCCCCCTGGAGCCTAGAGGAAGCCAGTGGCCATGCAACAACTGTATAGATTGCCACAGCTCAAAAAGCTTAGAAGCTTCTTGGGACATCACTTTCCTGAACCATTTCCACCGTTCAGCCATGAACAACTGCTGAAGGCCTCACGGTCCACACCTTCAAAAAGTCTCTCCAGAAGATTTGGGTAATTGTCACAGAACGGATTCTGATCCTCCCAACCATATATAGGAGGGAACTGTTCGTTCATTGAGCTTTCCAAGGCCTGGAGGTTGGTGGTGGTAGCAGCTTCTGCCTGAGGAAGAAGTGGGTCCTGCTGATGGTTCAGATAGAATTGCATGTTCATGGCATCAATCCCTGAGAACTGTGGACCAAAATCGCTGGAGTTACCAGGAACAAGTGAATTTCTCCAGCTGGGAACCCCAACTCCAAGGTTGGCCATTTGGGTCCCTAGAATCTCTATCTCTTCCTGCAGATTAGCCACCTGCATGTCCCATTTCAAAGATAGTCAGTGTTCTTAGGTATTACTCATTCAATTCTGCTGACAAGACATGTTCCTCAATTTCACTTGAGACCATATAATAAGGGATGAAAAGTTGGGGGGATTTAAGGTCGAATAGTATAATTACTGTATCGGTCACATCTAGAAAGTCCCTATTAACAGAATCAAGCCCTAGTCCTGACTAGGGCATGAGGTGGATGCATGAGAAGAGTTTGCATGGTTCATAAAATAAAGGCATTAGCTCCCTCATCGCAGGACAAAGCCACAAGGAAACAGGACAGACTTGGTGAGAGAGATAAAAGGAAGACCTGCTCTTGGAGTGCAAATATGTGAGCCACGCAACCATAGATGGGATCTCTCATCCTGGCCAGGGCTTCATAAGAAATGGTGATTGCAGCATCACTCCGGGTGTGCACTGGCAGGTGCAGCAGCAGCTTGGACACATTGCTTGCACCAAACACCTTGTGAACAGCCGCGAAATGGGTCGAGGCCTGGTCGTAGCAGAAATAAGGAGCGAAAACACAGTCACTGGTGCACTTCCTCCTCAGGAACTTGCATGCACCACATGAAGAGCCAAGCCCTGTCATTTTCCTAACCCTCTTTATAAAACCAACAGTGTCAAAATGGGTAATGTTTTCGAGAGGTATTACTCAAACTTTGGAGGAAGAACTGGTTTGTTTAAGATGAAGAAGCAGTTGAGATTTGCTCTTTATAACCATCATTTGAATAAGGGGATAGTGCATCAGAAATTTCTTTTTAGCTGGGGCCGAGACTCAAAGAGACATTCTCCCTTTAATTAAAAGTGTGAGCAAACTTTTAGGTCTCCTTTGTGGCCTACATTGTCATTCTCAGATATGGTAACCTATTCTAAATTATGCCATAAAAGGGGCTCTTAATTCGTGAAGATTCTTCACCTGCTACACCATCAGGTAGAGTTCATCATCTTTCTGATAAATTGGGTATTTTTAAATGGAAACAGTACATGCAATTGGTCCTTTTTCAAGCATTTCCTACAGTAAACAAGTACAACAACTATTTCTTTTCTCTCATAACAATAATTCAAAGTACCATTTGCCCAAAGATATTTGATGACAAAGGGAAAAAGATGATAGAAAGGTCTCCGCACTTCCCAAATTTAGAATCGGCAGCTTGAGGGGGTGCATTCCAAGATGTTGATTTGCGCAGAACAAGCGTACAACACAGAACTGAGAATGAGGAGTAAAACTTTTGTTTGGCAAAGCTCAAGACTGGACAGTCAGGGGCATCATAGTCTTCTCAAGCTAGAATACTTTGAAACCAGGCAGCCTTCATTGATGACTATGGTTCTTCTACAAACTGCTGAGAAATCATAGTGCACATCGTTTTCGACTTGCATCAAAAGGGTCATGTTGGACAATGACAGTTCTTTAGTTGCTCAATCTGAGCACTGACGGGACCCATCAGCTGTCTAATAAACGTGCCGAAATGTGAACGAAAAACTCCCATCCACAGCATGCAGATACCAATGTCATACTTCTTTTCCTTTTGTCTCATGAGGACTTTCAATCGGAATCAACTGACAGACAGGTTGGTGCATTACGGCTCGTGACATAAAAAAATCCCATCTTTTTAGCTGGAACAGTGTCGGAATTGTTTCCATCTGCAGGCTTGAAGCTTTCCTAGCTTAGGGATTGGGCAAATAGAGGGCATGACTCGTGACGGCTATTTGTCCGGACTCAATTAATTCCTCCATTATCATGCATTCTTTAACCCACCTGGAAAAACTCGATGAGGTTGATCGTCCGTGCATTATTTCTCAGTTTTTTAAGGAAAACCCATTATCAGGTTTGGCTGTTGGCCACTCAAAAAATAATGTGCTGGGTGTGCTCATCGAAATGGACCCCCAAAAGAAGCAGAGGAGGACATTGAAGCTGAACAGTTCACACTGGGTGTCAAAGGCCAAAGTGGGCGAGAAAAAAGAAATGGGATAAATTGGACTTCCTGTCCTTGTGCTTCAAAGCTCTAGGAACGAAAGCAAGGGATTGGTAATTCGAGAGAGAAATGAGGAGGGGACAGATGCTGTTTTGGGTAACATGAATGGCCCCGACTTTGTGTCTTGTCACATAGACTGGTGAAGGCCTCAACCTTTGATTAATCTTTTCTGTTTCCGCGCTGTTCCGTGGAATGATGAAATGCATGCATGGGGGAAAGGGAGAGAGGGGCTGGCTACTAGTGTTCTGGGAATGGTGGAGAAAGTGACTTTAGGTGGCGAGGATGACACTTTCCAGATTAACGATGAAAGTGTCTTTCTCTATCATGGATCAATTATCAGTCGTTTTCTGTCACGCTGCAAGTGCTTAGGTTTTTGCGGGCTCATGGCTGGTGTCCACATCTGCTTTGTCCATCTACCCTAGCCGAATTGTTCCAACAGAAGCCAAGTCTACACTGATGGGTCTTATCTATATGCCTTGGTGGCGTTAACAATGTACTGATTGTTTATGAATCAACAGTTCCCTTTAAAACGGGATAATTACTAAAGAAGTCTTTAATTCAGTTCTAAACATTTTAATTTAGCCAATATAATCATTAATTATTTGATGATTTTCCATTATAGTTATTTTGGTCTATTTTGACCGGAAATTGCCTATGTGGACGATGGTCTCTTATATGGCATGGCCGTCGATTGACGTGGATAACTTTTGAATTTTCTTTTTATTTTTTCTTTTCATTACAACCAATTAGGCTTGCAAGCGAGCCGGCAAGGGTCATTGCCCCTGCCCAGGCCCTCATCAATTGCAAGAGGGAGCGCAAAGGCCTCGCCAATATGTCGGGGAAAGCAAGATGGACTTGGATCAAAGCGCCTAGTTTGGCTTGGTTCTCGCGAGTCAATTCGATTTCTAGTCCTTAAAAGTGGACCTGGGTCCAAGCGGTCCAGTTTCCAATTTCAAAGGGGGAACCATACCGTTTTTTTTTTTTTTTTTAAATGTCTAGAGAATGAAGGATTCAAATCTGCTACCCTAATTGTCCCTAAATATGTACCTGTCTTCTTTCTCGCACATAGTATTGCGATACGTTTCCCTTTTCATTTAAGTTACATTAAACCGTATCAAAACCAAACAGAATGCTGGTCTCATTTTGTTGGTCAAGCTGCAACAAAGGCGTCGTCACCGTCCTCGGCCTCCATCGTGTCCATCGTAGCCAGCAAACCAGCGGCTCCTTTAGAACCTTGCCGACGTTCTCTCTCTCTCTCTCTCTCGCATCTCTGTTCTAATCTCATGGAAGAGGTCACATCGAGTTCTTTGGTTGCATAGCCCTCAACGCCGCACACGAGCTTGGCATCGCCTCTGCAGCCTCGGAGGCCACAAAGGCCGCGCCGAGCCTCTAGATTTGGAGGATAGCTCGAGCCCTCAAGGTCCATGATGGGTTCGGCAGCATTGCCTTCTGGGTCGTTCTTTGATATGGAGAACATTAGTTATTCTAGGTCTCCTTGCACCTCTCATGAAGTTCGAGACATTCTCTCATTTGAACTTGATCGGTTTCACTAGACCGACCGACTAGTCCAATCACGTCCCTCGTTTCAGGAACCAATAACCCTTTACTAGATCTGGGCGAGGTGGTGACCCTCGACGGCTATAATGAAAAATATATATATAAAAAAATCTAGCAAAAACTTTTAAAAAATTGTAAAACTCGTCCACATCAATAACAATTGTGTCATGTAAAACAGTTGGCGTATTCGTCAGCTATTTCTGACCAAAATTAGCTAGAAAGAGTTTATTAACAAATTATCAAAATGTTTATAATTGAATTGACATTTGTAAAATAGATTTAGGTTTTTTTTTTTTTTGATAATTTTCTTTGGCATTTCTAATATTTATTAATACCGATACCAATTCTTTTATGTGAAAAAATTAATGAACATATCAAGGAATTTAGGAATTTAGGATAAGGTCGGAAGTTATTTTTCCCCATTGAAACTCTCTAAACACGTGATTAATAAGTTTTACATTAAAAATTAAGTTTATCTAATAACAAAAAAGCAATTTCTTCATACTTGATTAGTAACTTTTCCATTATGAAAGTAGATTTCGTGATCTATATAGAGGTATGTATCATTAACCCCTTCTCCATGTTGATGGTAATTTTCAATACAGGAAAGTAAGTTTGAAAATATCGGCAACTAACTTATATTTAGCTGGCAAAAAATATTAAACATTTTGTTACGCTACTATATAATAGTAAACAGGATCTTCTACCCTCAAAACTTAATTTTAGTCATCTTTCATTGATTTCGATTTTAAATTTGAATATTTCATACACGGCAACAACCTTTCACAATGACTTAACAATTATTTAATTCATTTCATAAACTAATATATTTCTCTCCACGCATATTTAAATTTTTCTCCTCTCTTTTCCTCGCACCCATACTCGCTCACTCTTTTGCTAGTTAAAGCGAATGACGAGTTCCTATCAGAGGGGACAACGTGTGAACAGTAAGTTCTTATTACCTGACGCGGTAATTTTTTCAATTGCAACATTCGTACTTATGATTCTTCTCAAAGTTATCCATGAATTTAGGCTTTCAGAAATCTGATATTGTCGCTAACCGAAGTGTGTAAAATGGGAGCTTCGGGCCTTGATAGATGATGAAATTGCCGGCCCATGTATCCCTTAGGGCCCAAAACTACAGCCCATAGATTCCTTGATTCTTCAATTTTCGTATCATGTTTGGGGCTTACCTAAAGCAATGAGCTGACATTTCTCCATATGATGAGCAAGCCATCCAGGGCCGGGCTGAAGGGCGGCATGTGGTGGCGACGGTCGCGGGCCGCCTGGTGTACGGTAATATTTTCATTAACTCTTTTTTTTTTTTTTTTTTCAATTTATATCTTGTAAAATATGTATCAAAATGAGTTGTAAACCAATTTCTTAATCCATATTTGATGAGATAAAAAATAATACGAGTCTTAAATGGGTTCACAACTTAACTTTCTAGGTATGTGTCGGATCGATTATGGGTCATTAAATTTATATTACATGTGGGTGGGTTAAATGGATTAATATGGGACATATTGTTTTCTACTTAATCCACTCGTTTGGCGAATCTAAATCTAAATCTATATATCTCGCTCTCTTCGTGCTTATATTACTCAAACTCCTTGACGCACCTCTTCTAAGTTTATTTATTTATTGTTGAATCCTCTTTTAAGTTAACAATTTGCAGTTTTCGTTGACTTGATTTAGTGTCGTCTTTATAGCAGTCATATGACGGTATCATTACGTATTTATTTCCATAATAATCAATAATTGATTACGTATGCCTATACGTAACCTTTTTACTTATGAAAATCACAGGATTCGCAAGAATATAGTCAATCCCATGTCATAATTCCTATGAAATTCCCAACTTCCTGGGCCATACACATCTTCCCATCGTGTCCTAACCTCTTTTTTTAGAGAGCTCCTAGTTAAGAAGTATGTCTTATCCACTCGAACTAACCAAACATTATAATTATAATTATAGTTATTATTGTTATTATTATTTGTGGACTGCCGGATCATTTGGGATTGGACATTTGAATTATCCACGTTTGAATAAACACGCACACACGCAAACGTATGTCACCACATACCTCATCCAAAGTATCTTTTGGAAAAGGCAATTACAAAGAAAGATCCACGTTTGAATAAACACGCACACACGCAAACGTATGTCACCACATACCTCATCAAAGGTATCTTTCGGAAAAGACAAGGGACAAAGAAAGATGCCCGCGATCATGGCGGTGGTCACCATGACCTCGAGCCCAAAGTTGGCAAAATACTTAATATAAACCATGAATATATAACTTCAAAATTCAACCTCAAAACAAAACAAACGACATCGTTTTAAATTGAAACCAATCCAAACTTTTTGATAACCCTTTCTCAATAAATTTATACGATGCTTGGAGAACCAATTCGATTTCGTTTTGATTTTCTTGCTTCATTGCTCTGCAGCGGCAACGTTAATCATGATAACCACAAAAAGGGACTCATCATTAGTCAACGAATCGAAGTGGAAGGGTCTGAAGCTCATCTAATTATAATGTTAATTAGGCTCATCATCACTCGAATCTCACATGCTTTATATACATAATTGCGAGGGTTAAAGGACGATTAGCGAGACTCAACGATCCCGGATTATGGACGTTGTTCACGACCTAACGCAGCTCCTTAAGTCAACTCTCCGCTGAGACTTTTTGTCTTAGCTTTTTTCCAGGGGATTACAGGTTTGGTCAAATTTGCTGCTTAAGTTATCTGGAAATCGCCTGAGGCTTTTGTCTGGCCTTTGACTTTTTGGACTCCTGGCCTTTTTAATTAGTGTTAATACAAGATTTTCTTCCGCACTAAGCATCCACCAATAGTGTAAAAGGTACGAACGCCGGCGATCAGAGTGACCTCAAATACTTTTATAACGTTTTTCTCATCAAAAAATCGTTTTTTTTTTTTCATTCGGTTAGAAATAAATCGAAAGAGGATTTGCTAGATGACCCTTTTTTTTCTTTGTTGAACGCTGACTAGACGACTTCAAAGTGGGAGAAAATCTCACTCGTGCAACTGCTCCTCTCGCGCTTAGAAAGTGCAGGAATTGCGAGCGGGAAACTATTGGCTGAATTAGCAATCGAGAGAGTGGAAAGTGGGGGGAAAGATTTATGATTGAGCGTGCTGAATTGGAGAGCAGAGCATGTGAAAAGGATGGCCACGCACGGCTAAGGCAAAGGGGCAAGGCACCCAGCATCTTGAAAACAGTGTTCGTATGCAATTTGAACTTTGAAGACCTGTCCGAGCATCACGCGGAACAATGGTCTGTGACTATTACCAGCCAGACATGTCGAAGAAATTGACCTTAAACAAGGTCGGTGAGAGAGAGAGAGAGATAGAGGTCGGTGAGGGAGAGAAATTAACTTCTTGTTTGGAGTACGAATTTTGACTCCTTAATATTGGGATTGAGCTTTTATAACCCGGCTTCATATGAGATTGAAGAGACGCATCTCTTACTTTTAATGGAGAGTCTCATTAATAGGTGAGACTAGTCAAGACCTCTAAAAATATTAATAACACATGCCAACACATGTAAAAGGTTGCACATGTGAAAAATATAAAGTTTTCTTTTTCGAATAGACATATATGCTCCTAAAGCATAGCTAAAATCCTTCAATGAGTTCCTTAGAGACACGCTTAAAAAGAATTGCACGTTTCAAGAAAGTTATCTATTTCGAATAGAAATATTATGTTTTCCTTATACTAATATCACTCGAGTTATTTAAAATCTCTAAATCTAAAGGATTTCATGTGGCCTGAACATTATTGTTGAGAGAAGGAGAAACCACTAAAAAGTTTGTTATTTTTGGGGTTTAATATAGTCAAAGCAATATAAATGAGATACGGCTCTTTTGACTTCATTTCCAACGAGTTTTACGATATAGTTATCCATATTAAGTTGGTAATCTTGCATTCGCAAAGTATCTCACTATCCTCGTGGATCAACCCCGGCCTAAGTATGAAGATACTCATGTCGACACCATTCCATGCGCCTAACCAGGCATACAAATCTTTCCTTAAATCACAATAGTGGCCAAATACATATGGAATATTCTTATCAAAGGTGTTAGAGATTCCGAAAGTGCACTAGAAGTTTCTTAACTAATCACGAAACTACAATTTAATCATAAAACTTTCAAAAAAATTCACAAAAGTCCTAAAACTTATCAAATCGATAATTTTGCTAACAAACATGGCCTCTTTAATTTGTTTCTCCATCCTAGGTGGCTAATATAATCTCTGAATAAAAAATTTATTCAAATTATATTTAAAAAAAAAAAAAAAAAAAAAAAAAAAGCAAAATACGGAAAACAAACAAAAACCACGACAGCAGGTTTTAGGGGTTCCAGCACTAATCCCTCATCCATAATAAACAACTGGAACCGTGTGTGGAAGTGAGTGGCATAAGCATTTAGCAGCATTGACAGGAACAGGAAAGCCTTGAAAAAGGCAACTAAAGGGAGTGCTGAGCAGTGCAGCCTTCACCTTCACCAGTTCCTGTCCATCCCCGGTGGGTGCGGCGGGGCAAGTTCCAATCTTTCATCGCCCTCTCTTGGCACCTTCTGGTATTTCATTCCGTCCAGACCACACGCATTCACAACAGCCCTTGGCCTTGGACTCTCGTCCCCCGCGAGAGGCCACGAAAAAACCCACGTGAACCGAGTGCCGCATTTCCTCCTCCGACCCCAACAACCCAATTGTCCTTCCCCTGCCCTTCCCCTGTTTCCGCAGGTCCTCCTCGGATATAGAAGGCGAGAGGCGTCGGCTTTCTCGGTCCTCTGCGTTCGGACATCTCCCGCCATTGCCCGGGAACTGAAAAAAGTCACATTTTTTTTGGGTTTTCCTTTGCTTCCTGGAATCTTGAGAATTCTCTCTGTTTCCATGGACAGAGCCCTGTTTTTCCTCTGCCTCTTGCTGGTTCTCGCGGACCCGTCTTTTTCTCAGTCCGACGAGCTGTTCTTCAGCGGGTTCGACGGTGTCGGGAGCAACGTGAGCCTCGGCGGCGTCGCGGAGGTCGAGGACAGCGGCGCCCTTCGCCTCACCAACGACTCGCTCCGGGTTCTTGGGCACGCCTTCTACTCGTCCCCTGTTCGGTTCAAGGACTCGAGTGATGGCAAAGTGAGGTCCTTCTCGACTTGTTTTGCCTTCGCGATTGTCCCTCAGTACCCGGAGCTCGGGGGTCACGGCCTCGTCTTCACGATCTCTCCCGACAAGGAGCTTACCGGGGCTCTTACTAGTCAGTACCTCGGGCTTCTGAACACGAGCGATAATGGTAACTCATCGAACCATGTTTTTGCGGTTGAGTTTGACACTGTTCGGGACTTCGAGTTTGCCGACATAAACGACAACCACGTTGGGATTGACATCAACAGTCTAGTGTCTAATAAGTCTGCCCCTGCTGCGTATTACGCTGAGAATTCCACAAAGCAGGACCTTAATCTCAAGAGTGGTGGAGTAATTCAAGCTTGGATTGATTATGATTCACTCAACAATCGATTGGATGTGAAGATTTCGCCGTCTTCCGTCAAGCCCAGTAATTCGCTTCTGTCTTTAGATGTGGATCTGAGCTCGATTTTTGAGGAAACTATGTATGTCGGGTTCTCCGCTGCGACCGGTTTGCTTGCTAGCCAGCATTACATCTTGGGTTGGAGTTTTACGATGAATGGAGAAGCTAGATCTTTGTCTCTGTCATCTCTCCCTTCTCTTCCCAAGCCTGAGAAGAGCGATACGCCCTTAATTATAGCGGTTTCGGTTACCGCTGCTGCTGTGGTTATCTTAGTGGCTGCATTGGCCGTTTTCATCATCAAGAAGATCAGGGATGCAGATGTTATTGAACCTTGGGAGCTCGATGTTGGGCCGCATCGATTCCCTTACAAAGAACTCAAGAAGGCGACCCGCGGTTTTAGAGACAAAGAGCTGCTTGGGTTCGGCGGGTTTGGTCGAGTTTACAAAGGCACTATACCGAACACAAACACCGAAGTCGCGGTTAAGCGGATCTCGCATGAATCGAAACAGGGTCTGCAAGAATTTGTGTCTGAGATTGCCACCATAGGGCGCCTTCGGCATAGAAACTTAGTCCAACTATTGGGATGGTGTCGGCGGCGGGGCGATCTTTTACTTGTCTATGACTTCATGCCCAATGGAAGCTTGGACAAGTATCTCTTTGATGAACCCAAAACCGTTCTGACTTGGGTACAGAGGTATAAAATTATCCAAGGCGTGGCTTCGGGCCTCTTGTATTTGCACGAGGAATGGGAGCAAACTGTAATCCACAGAGACATTAAAGCCGGCAATGTATTACTAGATGCAGAGCTAAACGGCAGGTTAGGCGACTTTGGTCTTGCCAAGTTATACGAGCACGGGGCTGTTCCGAGCACCACACGCGTGGTGGGCACATTGGGTTATCTCGCGCCCGAGCTCACACGTACGGGCAAGCCCACGACAAGCTCAGACGTGTTTGCATTCGGCGCATTGCTACTCGAGGTTGTCTGTGGCAGAAGACCCATCGAGCCGAAAGCGTTACCTGAAGAGCTCATTCTGGTGGACTGGGTGTGGGAGAAGTGGAGGACGGGGGCTATACTGGATGTGGTGGATTCGAGATTGAAAGGTGAATTTGACGAGATAGAGGCCGTTGTGGTGTTGAAGCTGGGATTGATGTGTTCGAACAATGCCCCGGAGTCGAGGCCTACAATGAGGCAGTTGGCGAGATACTTAGAAGGGGAGGTGGCGTTGCCGGAGACAGTGGCCGCACCAGATGCGGATGATGAGAAGAAGGGCAAAGTCTGCAGCGCTAGCGATGGGAATTTTGATGATTTTGTCCATTCCTATCAGTATCCGACGTCTTCATATATGGAGAAGGTCAGCACATGTTCATCCGATGATCAGGATCGTGATCTTGAAGCAGGCTTGGCCTCACCGCTTTCGCATTCCGGCAGTGGGGATGGCAGGTAGCCGCTGGAGAACCCTAATGATATTTTTGTGTTGTGTCGACATTTTCTGTAATCTTGTTTGACTTCAAGCTTTTTTCTGCCTTTGTGCAGTGTACATAATATGCGTATAATCCCCTTTTTCAGTTTTTAGAATTGTCTATGGGATTTTTTGCTTCCAGTCCAGAGGTCATTAGCATTCATCCTTCTTCTGTTAATACTTAGTTCGATTCAAGATATCTTCTTATGCAACCTTCGAGTTTTCTATGCTCGATTTTCATGAATGATAGCGATGTTCTAGCTGCTTATTATGACTTTGTTTTGCTAAGCGGTATTGTAAGTTTAATGCGGCATATTGCCCCTGGAACCTGGAAATTATGGCGAATGTATCGAGAATGGTTGTTATGCTTTGCACTCAATGAAACGGGTCATCTTGTCGCACAAGTTCCTGCCGATTTTCCCTTCTGATATGATGTTAATTGATGAAGACAATGAGTAGGGAAAGAGTGAACAAGTTGTGCTTTTCATCTGTTGTATGCCACTTTTGTTAATGGGGATGGATGGCGATGCTCTCGTTACCTCTTCGGGTGGTGAAAGTTACTTATCCAGAAAAATTGAGATCTTTTCCCACGGGATAAAGAAGAGAAATCGCGTTAAAAGTTAAGAAGGCACTACCTGTGCTCCTGATATTTTCATCACGAGTAGGTGCACCTGCCAAGCCACCCAAGTCGGTTCTCTGAGCAATTATATTCTATGACAACAACATTAGATAGAGACACAACCCAACTGAAAGATCAGTTTCCAATACATGGTCCAATAAGATTCCCACACGTTCAATGCGGCTCGCATGTAAAGTTCTGTACCATCCTGTGGACTTGGTTGTCCACCGAATAATTTCCGGCGAAAAGAGGAATGATAATGCAAACAGATGGTGTGAAACATTTGTGGTCTGTGAACCCGACCGCCTATCCTGTCCATTTTCAATCTATAATGCAAATTAGAATTCGACATTTCCTCGTATTTGCTTAGATCTTGCCGGGTGCATTTCAACCGAAATTTCAAGGCTCGTTCCTTATAATGTTGGCTGACCAACCATGACGAACGGCCAACTGTTTCCTTCAATTCTTACACCTTCACAAAAGCAGACTGCAGATGCATAAAAATAATACATAGAGACAAGGAATAAGTTTAACACGTGAAATGTTTGCTCCTGGTCATCTTACAGAATCATTCAGAGCCACAAGTGGACAGAAAAGCTAGCCTGGAAAAGGACTTTGCTCAAAATTAAAAGGAAAAGGATGGAAAAACGACATGCAATTATTTTTGGTGATTTATTAGGACATCCATTTGCCCATGCCAAGATATGGCACCATCTAAGGCCACAGCAGGAGGGAAAGAATATGCCCTAATGGAATTTTCACAGGGAATCCTAGCCTTATCTGATTGTATAGACTCAGAATGGCACATGGACTCTTTTTGGTAGACAAAGAAAAACGGCTTTTGGCTTCATTAACTCCCTCGAGTACAATCAAAAGACTATGGAACGTTTTTTGGACCGCACACAATTATGACTTAGCAATAATTGCAATAAGACTTTAAAGGTTTTCATCTTGATGAAAAGGAAGACTAATGAAGCTCCACTTATGAACAATGAACTTGAGGAAATCTCAACTCTGCATTACAATTCCGACTAATAAATATGATATGCTAATCCGAGTTATCTTCGCTCATATTCATCCGATATATCTAAATCTTTCCCGGCTATCAATAAAAATGTAATGTACAGCTCGCTACTTCACTAAAAAGCTAGAATCTAGCATCAGTACATATACAGGTGGTAACAACTTAGACCTTGGTACACTGCTCCCACTAATTTGCAGCATTGTCCTCAGCATTGTCGTCTTCTCCATCCTTCAATCTATTCAAGATTTCATAATCGTTGAAACCTGTTTGAGTCATCACAAAAGTTAGACTAAGTACAAAACTTTCCTGTGCTTTGATCAACGGAAATAGATTTACCTGTATCCAAGTCTTCAATCTCACCAGTTGCAGCTCCTAAAAGCAGTGAGCTTGCTGAAGGAGGATCAAGCGCCATCCAATCAGAACTCGAATATTCCTCCAAACTCGAATCTTTACCCACAATCCAGTCCTCTACAAGATTTTGGCTTTCAAAAAAAATGGGGTCCCTGAGACCTCCTCCCACATTGCTGCTGTATGAGAATTAAGAGCTAGTCAGTAAGAGTAGATAACCTACGAAACAGGCAGATGTCTTTTCATTTTTCATTTATATTGAGCTGTTTTCGACTTACACTTTTCTCAGCTGCAAGTTGTAGTGGACATAGAGCAGGTCACTGAGTCGTTGATGCTCTAAGCAATTCCTCGATTCATGGATTTGGTCAAGAGAGAAAAGGTTCCGTTGACTTCCAATTGCACAGCAAGTCTGACTTAGAATTCGGATTGCTAATCGCATCAAATTTGGGCAACCCCCTCCATATGTCAACCACCATTCAGCTAGGGAAGAAACAAGGCAAATTCTCAGGAATATAAACATCTGATAGTGAATTTGTGGAAACATTTAAAGCTGTATCTACTACAAACAAAAGCCTCCTAGAGACCTGCGAGGACAACTGAGAGAACCGAACCATGGTTGCTTTATATGGATTGATTGATTAGCATTAACTGGCCATCCACATAAACAAATTTACCAGAAGAGGGATAATCTTGAATAAACTTTCAATTTATTTATTTTTCACTAATATCTTGTCTCATGATAGCAAAGTGAGGTCTCTTCATCTCTAAGCCCCGCACACACCCAAATGACATGCCCAGTGAGAAAGATAAATTCAGAACAAAGTGGCTATAACAAGTTGTTAAAGAACTCTCACCAGGAAGTATACTTTCTCTAGCTCTAATTGCCACCTTCCTCCCCAAATCTCCAGCAGCATTTTTGTACGAATTTATCTCTTTGATAATTTTATCTTGAACTTTTGTATCAGTGACCAATCTCTCTATGCAGTCAAACATCCCTGAAATGATCTCACTGGGTATATCTCCCTCAATGCTATAGAAAAATTTGGGGTTTAGGTAGAATCCTGCCGCATGAAGTGGAAGACTCCAGTGGCGCTCCCACCGGTGATCTATTATGTCCCAGTACGCCACATAATCTTCCCTTTTCAGGAGTTCCTTCTTAATGGCTTCTTTTGCCTTATACATTCCTGCATAAACATATCCCATTGCAGGCCTCTTCCCACTGCTAACAATTGTAAAAAGCCGCATAAGTGAACTCGTTAAACGGGTGATGAGAATGCAAGAGGACCAGAATGATTCGTTATTTGCATAGTCTAACAGTTCTAGACCCTCCTGTTTCTTTGCATACGGGCAATCAACCCATTCCTGTGAAGTGACCATAGCCAGCAAATTGGATTTAAGATCAACCATCCTTTTCAATGTTGCAAAATTAGTAGCAGAACGACTTCCCGCAATTTCTATTATATCATAACCAAAGGTATACCTTCTCAAAAGATTCAGAACAACGGCATGGTTATATATAAACCTTGTGATAGAACGAGCTTGTTCAATAACTCCACTGATCCATTCAAGGTTCTCAAAATCTTTGAGTATCAAATCAATGCACTCAGCTGCACAAGGACTCCAATAGAGAGTAGGGAAGATATCCATCAATTTTTTCCCAGCAAC
The DNA here is from genome assembly GCA_017140595.1 of Eucalyptus curtisii. NCBI lineage: Eukaryota > Viridiplantae > Streptophyta > Magnoliopsida > Myrtales > Myrtaceae > Eucalyptus > Eucalyptus curtisii. The sequence continues at coordinate 36,976,571 of CM029500.1, read as the reverse complement.
CACGTATTGTTCTTCACCCTTTGTAATCACTTGCAATACATTTTTTACACCCACTTCTTCTACTACCTGCTTGAGCACTTCAACCAAAATATCTGACGAATGCACGAAATCAGTTGCATCAACAGATTTTAGGAACACTGTTCCTTCTGGTGAATAGACAAAAAATTTCAGAAATGTTCTGCCCATCTCCGTGTTCGATTGCTCGACCATCAATGAGCAGCCTGTTTTGCCCCAAGCTGCAGTGTGCTTAGCAGTATCATTCTTGACCTCGTCAAGTACACTTTTCAGAACAGGGCCTCTAAGGTCATTATATGTGGGTGGTAGTACATCTGGTCCACCAGAAGCAATTGCATCAAACATTGGTTGGAAGTAAACCGAGTTTACTGCATCCGAAGATGCCCCTATATCGTACAAGAATCGGCCTATTGCTGCATGAATTTGACTATTTACCCTTTTTGTGCTCAATACCATGGCACTGAGATTCATGCCTTCGGGAGTTGCAGGAATACTCTTTCCTTTGGCTCTCTTTCTCCTCACGCCACTCTTGTTAACACCACCTTCTTGGTTAATATACGATGTCAAATTCAGGTCGGCACTCTCATTGTGAGACTCGACAAAGTCAAGTTCAGCAGGTCGAGTGGGACTCAATGCCTTACCATTGGCATCACTTTGAATGGCAAACGTGTCGATCTCCTCATTAGAAGTTTGCGGATTAATAATCGAAATGACCTCGTCAATCTTCTGCTTCCTCCGCCTCTTCGCGACGACCCCATCCAAGCTCTGCTGCATCTGTTGCCGGACATCCGGCGGGGTTCGCAGGCAAGTGGACGCGTTACCCTTGTGACCCGCAAGATGTTCTTTGATCCTATGAATCCCACCACCCTTAAACAGTTTGCTGCAATACAAGCACTTGAGCTGGACCTTATCCCCGCTCTTGTACATTTGGCAATGCTTCCATGCCGGGTCGGTCTTTTGCCGCGTCAGCGCAAGCGGCACGGGGTCCAAACCGGAAGCCATCTCGGGCTATTCAAACGCTCGCGAAAACCATATTTCCGACTCCGCAGCCGGTCATGCGCAATGCCAAGAGCCTCTCTACAGCGAGCAGTAACAATGCAAATCAAACGAGCGATTCAAGCACCCAATCTCGCATGATGGGCTCGACCATAAAATGATGAAACAAGCAGAATTCCCTCAAAACAACAAGAACCCACGAGCGAACAGAGCATTGCATAAACGATAACAAGAATTCCTAAGCAACTAAGCTTTTAGAGAGAGAGAGAGAGAGAGAGAGAGAGAGAGGGCGTACTCGTCGGCGGGCCCTCCGGCGCCGGCGGGCGGTGGAGAGAGAGACGGAGGAGGAGGAGGGGAGCGAGCGAGCGAGCGGGCGGGCGAGAGGCGAAACCGAGTTAATCGCGGTCGATTGGGAATATATAAAACCGCGAGCGAGTGACCTGACGGACCGGTTAGGGCAGCTGTCAGCCGGTTATCTTTACCGCCCCTCCATTTTTAGCCCCCGTCTCGCCCGTTGACCCGGTCAAGTGCGGAGATCGGGCCGGCTTCTTTAAGTGGGGGCGGAACCGGGACTCCCGGTTACCCGGATCCGCGGCCGATTCGCGGCCCTGACCGGCGGTCGGGCTCGATCCAGGTGAACCGGCGATCTCTCTCTCTCTCTCTCTCTCTCTCTCTACCTGAAAGAGCTGCTCTGTTCGAGACGCCGACTTTTTTGTAACTGAATCCTCGGCAATTCCGACGTTCCGACCGCGAAAGATCCAACCTTTGCATCGATTTCACGCCGCTCGACGCGCTTGTATCCGGGGCTGGACGATTAGGGTGAGGAATCTGATGATGGATTGGTTGGTGACTGGTCACAGGGACTGGAAGACCCGGTTTTGATTGCTCGGCGGTGGGAGTGATGCTGCGATCGAGGACCGAATCGGAGGGGGCGTTCTTGAGGATGATTGGCTTGCGCAATTTTAGATGGGAAGTCGTGATGCTTGATGCGAGAGCGTGACGAGGCGACGCACGCCGATGCCTTAAAAACTCTTCATTTTCATCAGCGGAAGTTCGATTTCTTGGGCCATTCTGTTTAAAAATGGGGACGAAGCTCGTTCTTGTTTTGGCACAAGCAACTCGTCTTCCGATTTTCATGTCACGTGTGATTGAAGGTTGAGAGTGAATGACCGGTTCAGCTGAAGTAACTGTAACTCTTGTTACTCGGCTTAGAAAAGATGCAGAATTCATAGTAATGAAGATCATTTCGTATTGTCCTTCTAGTGATCGATTATCCTTTCGGAGCCAAGAAGGAGAAGATAGTCTTGGGAACTCATCGTCGAGAAAATTTGCTCGAACCCAATCCGGGTTTCGATGATGCGTCGGTCCGGGATTCCCTGAAGGCCAGACAGCAAAAGGTTGGAAGCTAAACACAATGTCTGTAGCGTGCGTGCGAGTTGCTCTTAAATTCTCGCTGTTCATTTTCAGGACGTGTTGCCGGTTTCGGCTTGTGTCGGTTCAGAGTGCCAGGAAGAAAGTCCGAAAGGAATCTCCCAACTCACATAACTATTAGCTTGAAGGAACTCAACCAATCATACTGCAATCCAAAAGGTCAACTGTGTTAAATATAACAGGTTCCGCACAAGAAAAGAATATCCGACGGGTGATTCCACATCCACTCATTGTGAAGCTATTTCTGTATTAAACATTCAAGGTATGCCAAGAAATTTCGACAGCAGTCCATGTCCAATGATCGGATTCTCTTGTGTCCAAACAAGACGAAAGGTCAAACAAGAAGTGAGATTCCCACTTTTTATAGCAAGGAGCTTTTATGTCAAAAACAAGAGTTGCCAGCTTTTTCTTTTAATCCTCGGGCACTGATAGTTGAGACTCATAAACATGGATCCGACTGTGCAAGGTAGAAACGAAAAGGAAGACGAAGTGTCGGGTTTTGGGCGGTCTTTGCCAGTGCCCGGTGGAACTGGTGAGGAATGACTAATTGTGTTCCTGAAAGATACATTCAAGAACCAAAGTATAGACCAGTCGACTCTCTGTATCTCCCATGATTCCACTGGGATTCCAGTCATAAACATGTCGCTTCTTGCTCGAGGTGATGTGGATGAACTCCAAAAACTAGACTTCGCTTGCAAGGATTGGGGCTTTTTCCAGGTAGTCGGTCATCTACACCTAAACCGTCGATGGTTTTTCATCCAAAACAACTTCTATTTGCTTCAATTTTACTATCGCACCAATATCTTGATTAAGAACATAATTATCGGCCCCGTGAAAGACACATTTCTCTTAGTTTTGTGCTTTTCTTGCATAGAATATTTAACACAATGAGCTTATATTCAACTCCCTGGATTGAACTTCTCGAGCAAAAGATGTGTAAGTAATTAAAATAGAGTGAAAGACACATCTCATGGGGGTGAGACATGGATTTTCAATTGAGGAAGCGTCTCATATTCAATCAAATTGTACTGAATGCGCTCTTAATTCTCCCTGCTTTGCAGCCAATACTGCAGAAACTAAATGATCTAATGTCGCAAATCATTGCTTGCAGAAAACACATCATAGAGTTGCAGAGGCGGCAATGAGTAATATGAAGACAGCTGTTGCAACATTTTTCGATCTTCCCCTGGAAGAGAAGAGGTATGCAATGGCAGAAAATGATGTGCAAGGATATGGACAAGGCTACGTCGTCTTTGAGGAGCAAAAACTCGATTGGTGTGACTTGGCATTCTTGATGACATACCCACATAAGCATAAGAGTTTCAAGAAATGGCCAAGTATGTGATCATCTACTTTTTATCACGACACCAGAAAGAGCACAATCTGCTTCACAAGCAATCAATATGCTATTTAAGATTGATTTATGATTGTATTTCCATGAGAAATGGTTTTTCTGCAGATAATTCCAGTTTCTTTTGATTTTTCCTTTCTCCTGATTCTCCATGGAAATCCAGTTGAGAAGGACTCGGCAGAGATTAACAAGTTGGCTGAAGAAGTCTTTGCCCATTTGTCATTGCTGTTGCGATTAGAGAGTCTCCAGAAGATGCACGGAGAGATCAGACTAGGAACAAGAATGAATTACTACCCAAGTTGCTGCCGGCCCAATCTTGTTGTTGGTGTCAGTCCACACTCTGATGGCCGTTCCTTAACTTTCCTGCTTCAAGATGATGAGATAACTAGCCTCCAGATGAAGCACTGCGGGAAGATGGGTCCCCGTGAAATCGATTCCAAATGCAATATTTTAAACATTGGTGATGTTGTGGAGGTAAGTAAATGTCGAAGTTCATTGACCTCTCGTCCATTTTCGGTTGCTTATTCTTGTTATTTAGTCCATTTAGCCAAGCGTGCTGCATGGTGTTTGAAACCAGCCCGACTGGCAATTGCTTCATGTTGAACTTCTGTAGCAAGAACCTGATTAGTTTCTCTAGTTGGTGAGTACAAACATCCTTGCGACCACGTGAAATTGAATAGAAGATGATGTCGAAATCATGGCCCAACTGACCATTATCGACCCCTTCACTGAAAAATACAAAGCCTTTTGTCTACTGCCTGTAAATTTAGATTCAGACATGCTCTACCGCACAAACTCCAGATAGATATCAGTTTTAGAGTATATTAACCTCAATAAATGGGAATGAGACTTCCTTAACTGAGACATTGAAGGTGTGTAATCTCTATCAAGCCAGAAAAAGTAAATATCCAGGAAAATTTATAGACAAGTTCTGAACCGAAATTTTTTTCTATGACAAGTTCCAAACTTAAATCAGTTACTTTCAACAACCATGCAACCTTTCGAATATTCAAAAAGAAAAAATCTTACATGTTCTATTCATACTAATAGGTTTCTGTGCCAGCTTCAAGTACTGCTAGTTTCTAGCGTCACAGCTGAATTTCCAGAGTGAGCATAGAGCACAGGGCTGTCACAAGTAAGTAGAGCATAGAGCACAGAGCTGTCACAACTGAAGAAATCAAGAATTTCAATCGCAACATTTGTACTACCGGAGGATGAAACCATAATAGGTCCTGTATCAAGAGGGGTTACTTCTTTCCTGTCCAAGATGTACAAGAATACTAAGCACGTCGATTACATCAGATACTGGCTTTCAAGAAAAAAGGATGGGAAGGCAAACATACAGCATCTGAAGGTCTAAACTTCAGGATCATGGCTGAACACCATGATTCATATAAGCACTGGCGAATGATTCACACACATGGCACGAATTGCCAAAACAATGCGTTACGCATTTGCCATAATTTATGGAGCTAATGTGACAGTATTTGTTTTTCCTATCTGTTCCTTGAAATAGGAGACTATTTGTCTAATGGAGTTTTTAGATCTACTTTTTATCCAACGGACTACATGCCACATGATGACATCGCCAAGCTTCATGCTCTTCACCCACGAGGCAACACGCAATTTACTTTGCTAGAGATCTACGTGCACAGTGACCACATGGAAAGTGCAGATCGCATTACTTGTTCCCTTAGGCCTGGAATAGTTTCTTCCGAACTGATTTGTACACACAAGTTTGGTTTTGATGAACTAGAGTTAAAACAGAATCAAACAAGGAACCAAACATCATAGTACTCCACTGAAAACTCTCCCACAAAGATGCCTGGTATGCCAAAAGAACTTCTAAAAAGCTCAGAAAAGGACTCCAGAATATAATTGCAATTATCGAGACAAAATATATCTGGAAGCGATGCCTCAGAGGTAAGCAGATAAGCATACAGTTTAATTCTAAAGACAAAACCTCCATGAAGTATAAAAATAGTTCCATTGAAAGGAAATATTAAAATCCCATACACAAGAAAATTTTTGTCGACTCTGCTAGACAGGCTCTCTGCGCTTGGAAACATTTGTACACCCATCAGAGATACACTACTCTCCCCTTTATACACTCTAGAAAGAAACTTGTACAGTAACTTCACCTCCTCGTCAGATGCGGTGCGCTCGCTACCTCGGCCTTAGCTCATCATTACTTCTAGTATATCCTCCAAACTAAAAAGTTTTACATCTATAAATACAAAACCAGCAAATTTTTATTTCAGCCAGCCACTGTCCATTCGAATACATAGACAGAGCTATCATTAAGAGTAAAGTTCGAAAAGAGAGAGGTCACTCTATCCTCAGTTAGCTGTACAGCTTTCCTACACTATGCTAAGCCGGGTGAGGATTCTGAATGCTAATCCTCCTTTCTGCAAAAGATCAAGAAACAAGGTTAAGGTTGCAACTTTCAGGTTCCCAACAAAATAGACATATTAAAAGGTTTATACATCAATCATGGATATGCCTGGACCTCAAATGTGCTAAAGCAGCTTTCCATGTACTCAAAGTATCATCTTAATGCTCACAATCAAATGACAGAACTTACATGAAGTAAGACCCACAGCTTATAGGGTCGTTGACATTGACATCATTGATTACATATAGCAAGAATAATAAAAAATCTTAACTGAGGTAGTGGAGCTAGAAAATAAGATAGCATTCACATCGGAGATCATACCAAATGAAACAAGTACATCTTAAGCAAAACAAAGAAACGAGTACCTCCAGCCGCGACCAGTTTCTCTACACGTGCAACTATGTGCTTCCCGTAAGTATACTTTTTCAGAGCATTCAAATGTACTTTTATACGATTAAGGATCAGTTCCAGTTGCTGGTCATCACAAGTTTCCAGCACTTTTTGTACAACGTAGTTTGCGAACTGATCTTTCATCATCGCCTAAATTCAACAAAAAGAAAAGAGAATGTTTATAGCACTGCCAAACACATTAAGAAATGCATTTCAAACAACATAATTTATCGTAGACATATGGCTACGACGTCCTTGATACGTAATTATCATTCATCAAGTCTATCATATGTTGCTAACATAACTAGGCTGATGTTAGCAATAGCCAGAGAAAAAAGCCAATAGCCAAGATGAAGGTCCTTGCAATAAACCCCAACTACCCCAAAGGAAGAGCCTTCTATACTCTATTTCTCTCTTTATATACAGAATAATTCCATATGTCAGTGCATCAAAGTAAAAACATTTTCAAGTCATTCTGATTTGACAACAGCAAACAAAGACCAACGTCAATTATTTGAAAAATATAATGGTATCGTCATGAAAGGAATCACAGTCTATTAAGTGCATTGCAGACAAGCATCGTTCCCTACCCCGACTTGACCTATAGATAATACAGATGGTGCGATGCACATCAGCTTGAACAAACCTGAAGAGGCTCATTCTCATCAGTTGAGCCAAGCATCTCATTCACCAGGACCTGGCGCTCTGTGGGAGTCCCAAAAGCCAAACATTTTTCAATGACATTGGAGGCAAATTTTTGCTGACTCATTTGAACTATCTGCCCAGTCAGCTTCTTTATAATGGCAGAACGCTCATGCGACTTTCCATGCTCTAGAACATGCTGCAACATATACAAGGCATGAAGCACAAAATAAATAAATAAAAATTAAGGAACAAAATAATAGTTTAGACGTGCATGCAAAGAACACAATCAAAGTCTACAATCCACATAAGGAAGCAATTGCAAGGCTCTCTATGTGGGGGCTCCAGTCACCTCAGATTATTTAAGTCCAAGATATGTAAGAGAGAAGAATATTGGGTATTCAACTGCATATATAATATGCTAATAATTTACAGGGCAATAAATCATGTACAGAAGAGTTCCGCATAGCAAAGTAGATCATAGATTAGAATAAATGTAAAGAGAACTCCTAAACATAACATAGATTTTACATCAAAATAACCAGAATTAAGTCACTAACAAATTTTGTCCTGTCGTCTCACGTGCCTGTAAAGTGTAATCAATAAAAAGAACTTTCATGCTCAAATTACTTTGCTGCAATGGACAGCTTTAAGAGATGATCTTCAAAGACATATTACATATTACTCATTTCAAAGACGCATTTATCTGTCCAATAGCTCATGCCAGAATGGAAAATGTTATGTGAAAGACAGGATGAATAAATAACTCCCTCTCATATATTCTAGTTTGTGTGGCTACTCCTCCGAGTAACCATGATTTCATCGACGATGCAAAAGGTACTAGCTTTAACACTCTCCACTATAGAAAGAAAAAGGAAAGAGAAAGAGCAAATCTGTTAGTATGCTTTGCTTTTGGGATAGGTCAATATTAACGTTTAGATCCTAAAGATGACTGGGTTCCTGGCCACAAACAAAAAATCTATGGTAGACAGGTAATTGAAAACACACGAAGCAAACCTGCACAACATAATTCCCATACTGATCTTGTGCCAGCATGCAAACTGATTGCAAAATCTCATCCATCATTATGCGTTGAGTTGTTGAATCATTGCAATGCTCTAGGACTCTCTGTCACATTTACATAGAATTGTTAGAACAATAGCTCTTATGTACTTTTAATTGGTCAAAGATGTGTAAACATAGACATTCACATGAGATATAAGTGAATTTATTCAGACCTGAATGACACGACAACCATAAGGATGAGTGGACAGTGTTACAACTTGATCGTAGAAGGTGGAGACAATGAAATGAATAGCATCCTCAGGAATACATTCAATACACTTCTGGATGACATGATTCCCATTCTGATCACGGACGCAGCGCATAACCTGACCGTCAAGCTCCATCACCATCTTAGTCTGCTGGTCCAGTTCAACAACCTCGATGGCCTGAAAACTCAAAACAGTTTTAGACCAACCATTTACATTTGAAATCACTCAAAGTGCATGACTAATCAATATTCTAAGATGCCAAAAGATTAAACAAGCCCATTTCTTGCGTTTTATCAGTGAGAGAAGTTGCACAAGAAGCACCAAGTGGCATAAATAATTAATTCTTCAGAAAGCCACCATTTGAGTCTTTGGGATGTTAGATCATAACAGATCAATAAAAAATAATGAGGAAGTAGCAACAAAATATACCCTGACGGGATTAGATATAGAGATGCAGTGACCCAAAGAAGACGATACTTGGAGAGAAATAAAAAGGAATAAAGTAATTGTTTCACCTTCTGGATCACTCGACAGCCATACATTTGCAGGCTTAGAGTCAGCACATGCCCATCAAGCTGATCAGCCAGTTCTCTTATTTGTGACGCACTTCCATGCTCGAAAAACTGAACATGTTATTGACAGTATTTTAATTAGAATCCACATATCATCCAATCTGAGTAACAACTATCTTCCAAGACTACCTTTTGAATGACATAATTCCCAAAGACATCAGTCATCAGTGTTAGTGCTCGCGGCATCATCTCATGGAACACCATGTCTTTCTCTGCTGTCGACGCAGTCTCAAGCTTCTGTTGGATGAATCGGCTCCCATACTGATCAGCACTGTCACAAAGGCACCAAGACAAGGCGTAAAAAAATATTCCAAATCTGATAAGAGTTGAGAGAAAAGGAAGTGCTAGCATCAACTCATACCTGAACTCAACAACATGACCAGCAATTTCAGAAAGTTCAAAACATCTGGTTTTGTTACCCTTGAACTCGTCAAGCAAAGATGACGAGAAGCTCTCATCCAAATTACTACCAGCTTCCGAGTGCCACGCTCCCATGACTCCCCCACCTAAGTTCCTAAGCCCAGAAGAAAAACGAACATTGCGCTCACCATGCCGGACTGGACTACCACATCCTAGAGGAGAACTTGGAAGGAGGGGACTTCCCAATTGGTTTCCAGGATAAGACATGCCCATACCACATGCAAGATTTCCATAGTAGCCGTGATTAAAACTCCCAGATTTCCCAAGGTAAGGAATACCATATTGAGATTTTTGTGACGAAAGCAACAGATCAAGGTAAGCTTTCTGGAGTCCCATAAAATCCATATAGGAGTCGCCCATCCCTTCCCTATCCAACAAGGTGGGATCACCAAGAGCAGCGAGCTGTACTGCAGCATACTCATTCGATCTTGAATACTGAAGATATGAGGGGCCCACCAGGGGGAACTGCAAACCATTACCAGTAGCGTGAGCTCCTGCTCTACTAAGATTTTGTAGTTCAGCCGCTGCAGCCATAGAATTTGGCCCCAAAGGCGAACCTCCCCCCAGTGCTCTTGGGTCCAAACCATTTATGCCCAAGGCTGATGCAGCAGCAACATTTTTGAACAAAGGCGGCAGGTTACCACTTGCAAGCTGGCTTGACATCATGGTTGGTGAAGAGGGATTCATAGCAAGCCCACCTAGGCCATAATTTGGATTAGTAGGACTAGACCTTTCCAAATCGTGATGATTAGACAGTGAGCTCCCTCGGCCATTAAGATTCTGAACGGAATGTCCTTTCAAGAATGAGCTCGAAGCAGAAACAGCAGGGTTCTGAAACTCATTACTTATGAATGATTGTTGCTTGGTTTGGTTCTCATCATGAAAGTTGTAAAAATTATTGTGATCACCAAGGTCATGTTGCATTTGCAACTGAGGGTGATTCTTATCATTTGTCATTACATTTGTCGACAGATTCAAGCCAGATAGAGCGGCAACGAGATCTCCTGTTTCTCCCATATTAGGCGAGACTGAAGAACTCAACGAATTTTGGCCATTAACACTTCTTTTATCCATCGAATTAACCCTCCCAGCTCCAACAGGCGGTATTCGAGGCGTCGGAGCCCGGTCAATAAGTTGAGGGTCAGGAGTGGCGCTTCTAGACAAGGAGCCACCAACAGCAGAAGCATAAGTATGAGAAGCACGCCCGCCAATACCATGGACAGCAGACATGGCACTTGTATTTGCAGTGGACTGTAGCGAATCCATATGTTCCAATTCATGATGCATTTGAGGAAATTGGACTTCAGAAGCTTCGGTGCTTTCATCAAATGCATTTCGGCTGGCTGGACGAGAAGGGTGGCGAGAGGCTGACGTTGCATAACTCATGTCATCCTGCATATAAAATGTAAAGCTTAATTGCCAAATGTTGAATCAAAGATGAAGCAAGACACTAGACATATCTATTTCATTCTTATGTCCACTAAAATGAGGTCGCGTAAAAAGTAACAGAGACATTACACTAATAAAAAGATTTCACATCAATGCTGTGCAAAGTAGAACCATCCAATTATATAAACCTCATCGGAATAGGCACTAGCAGTTTGCAGTGAGCTTCGCTACAACTCGCAACTCGTATACCATGCAGAAGAATTTTAGCAGGATCGTATTAGCATAAAAGCATCAGCTTCTCCTAATCTGGACCCATAGCCTGCTGAAGCTACAGAGATATTCTAAAGAGCAATTATGATGGCGTCTCATCTGCGACATACAACGAGTGCATCCTTTCAAGCAATAAGCATTGAGAAAATATGATCAAACAGGCCAAAGCTTTTACAGAGACCTCCAACCAGTGAGAATGATTTAGCTTTTAGTGGCAACAAATTAAGTGGGTGAGCTTCATTATTTCTAGAATCGCCAAGTAATGGTTCGTCACTTCCGGCCAAACAAGATGCAATAAATAATAAACTGCCTGGAAACAAGGATATCTTCAATCTGAAGAAATATGCCACGAACAGTGCTATAAAATCATCGGATCAGGCCATATCTATCATCTTTGCCAACGAAAAAGTGCTACGTACCAAATAAAGAAGCAAATAGCGATAAAAAATCACAAAAATCAAACTAAAAACCTGAGGAACAAATAGAAGAACTAAGTATGAAATCTCCAGTTATTCATTTCACCTGAATGATCTCTGCAATGCTTTTTTGTCTGCTCCCAAACCCCAACCCTGGCAAGCCAATCAACCCATCAACGCCCCACTCACTCCTCTTAGCCTCCATTCCACCATTTTCTTCTCTCTCTCCAGCTCTAACACCGCCTCTACTCACTTTCCTCCTATCACCAATCCCTCCTACTCCTCCTCCTCCTCCTCCTCCTCCTCCTCCTCCTCCCCCACCACCACCACCACCACCACTCAATCTCTGTGCAGACCTCCAATCTTCTTTAGACAACAACGGCGGTGGTAACCTCGGATTCAGATTAACATTAGAATAGTAGTAATTCACATAAGCAGGATCAGCTCTCAGTTCCTCTTCAGACACAAACCCTTTCCCATCGCTCCTTTTGGCATCAAACAAGCCTCCCACGGCGGTCAGAGAGCCCTCCACGGTAGGCGGCGCAGACCCACTCCGATGGATATCGAGCTCTTCAGAGTAATCTGCTCTGTTCTTGAGCATCGATCGCATTGAAATATCAGGCATCATGTTGGGATAAGTATCGGTGATCATGGCATACAGTGGAGGACCAAAAAAAACGAAAAATTTACCAAAAAGAAGAAAACAAAATTTCGTAAAGATTGAAGCTTTGAGCTGAAAATCAGCTCAAGATTGTCAAGAATCAAATGGGCTTTGCCTTAAAGCTGAAAAGGAGCTGATTTCTTGATCAAAGAGACAGCACCCATAATCCTGAACTGAAGAAACAAACGTAAAAATCCGATTTTTCCGGCGATGGTATGTCCCTGAGGGAATTCTTTCATCAACGAAAGATCAGACAACCTCAAAGAAGCTTTGGACAGATTGACGAGTTAAGCCATATCGAGATAGAGAGAGAGAGACAGAAGGGGGGCAAGTGACGAAGTGGGCAGTGATAAGCACGAGTGGTGGAGAGACTGGAGCCGTCGGATGCGAGTACGGACGGCCGAGATCGGTTGCAGTTGGATTTGTAGTTAGGAGGGGAGGGGCTGCGCCTAGGGTTTTTATTTCCTTGTATTGAAAACAAGATTGCAGTTAGATTTATGTGAATCTTTATTTCTATTTATGATAAGTAAAACAGCCTTTATTGGCTCCTTTCCATTTATAAAGGATTTGGGCTGCGATTCTTTATTGCTAGGGCAAAGAAAGGGAGCGGCCAATGGCGTTTATCTGAGGAAATTTTCATCATCTTCTTTTTTTTCTGAATCCTTTAATTTGGGCACTCGTTCTTCACGTGTGTCTCTGATCCTTTGCATGTGCATCTTTCTTTTTACCTGAATTTCTTTGAAAAAAGGAGTTCCGTGATTATTATTTCCTTTGTTAGCTAATTTTCAATAGTCGCACTTGATTTATTTACATCTATTTCTTAATAAATATGGCACGTGTATTAGTTTATTTAGGTGATAAAGCGATACTCGTGATAATCACGACTTTCATATACCAATTCAAGATACATTCAGATCTCAACATTACATTTGATTTTAAAAAATCTAAGACAATCGACATTTTCGTGAATTCGAAGGTTGTTTCCTATACCAAGATATAAGTTATGGTACTAATCAATTCTCTTTCCTTTTTCCATCTAAATTTTGATTGTTTCGATCTATTTTTTACGTCTCTATGTGGTGATGATGTTGAGGACATTAAATAGAAGCTTGCACTGGGCAAGCCATATGATTGTGGTATTGAGGATGTTGAATATAAGTGTGTGCTTATCACTTATGATGATGCGAGATTCCATAATTAATCGCCATCTGTTCTACTTTGATGTTGAGACAAAATTGTTATCATGGGATAACAACAATGTATTTATCACATCGATTTGTGCTTTATTGTTTTATTTTATTGATTTATCTTGTTCTGAACTTCTCATGTATTATTTTGAGATATGAATAGAATGTTTACTTTCGACAAAAGAAAATTGAGATTTGATTAATCGATGAAACTATTAATTTCAAGAAATGCAATTACCTTATCTGTTGTCCTGCCTAATTACAGTGCATCAAATCCATTTTAATTATCTCTACCGAACATCTTATTATCGAAGAATGATACAAAAGACGATCCATAAAATTCAAGTTTATTATTTAATCAAATCTATTTTCAAAATCCTCACTTTACTTTATTAGCTTTCCTTCTTCTTTTTTTTTTATTACTTTCAATTACGGGGAGTGCTCAATCATTGTCCGGTTATTCTAATTACAATTTCGCAATTCATTAAATGTAGTAAGAAGGGAAAGAAAAAGGGGATATCTGAATTCGTGATATGTGGACTTTTCCAATTTAATTAGCAGCTTAATATGCTTGGAAAAGACCCCAAAAAAAAATCAATAACCATGTTTTACTCGATTTATGTAATTCCTGTGCGCCGAATGCTTTTATTTTTCTGATCTAGACAGTGATTGTAGTATTTTCCGGAAATATAGGGAAAACTCAATTTTATGCTTCAAAAAAAAAAAAAAATGAGAGAAGAATCTGCCTCCTGCTCGTTGCATCGAAGACCGGAAAAATCGCGAGATCGGACGCCCCTCCCCCTCCCCCGGCAAGAGTTCAGGGCTCACGCGCCCGAGGCGGCGCCGGGCCAACGGGTGTCGTACACGTGTCGGTCGACATGATGCGCTCCGGTCTTTAGGGGCGGGTCCCACCCCCACGCTTTTTGACCGCGCGTCGGACAAGGATCTTTCTCTTTTTCAACCGCATCGACGTCGAATGATAACCCATATTTTCCTTAAAATGATGCTGCCGCATACGTCTTTTCTCTTTTCTTTTTTTTTTTTTTTTGAAAAAAAGTTTTAAAATTTTTTGAAAGAAAAGGTTTTTCATAGGCAGCAGCAGGTGACGTGTTATTTTTGTTGCGGCCAAAAAAAAAAAAAAAAAAAGATTTTGCGAGCGTAGCATATGCATTAAAGTGCATATGAGCCGACCAAGGAGACGGTGATGGCATAGATAATGAGCATGATATTTCCAGTAATGGAAATAATCTCATTTTCATTCGACCATGTATAATAATTTCATTTGTGCAAGCTCCCTGGTAAGTGTAAATATACAATATTTTAGGACTTATAATGTGAAAAATTCAATTAAATCTCAAGTAGACATCCTTGTCGACATACTGTTAGGTTCGTGAAATATTTAGTGCCAGCAATGAAAGTGGAATTAAGGATGCGTTTGTTTGGGAGAGAATTCCGTGGAAAAGGAAAATACTTTCTAGGAAATTATTTTTCAAAAAAGTGATTGATTTTCCTATGTCCAGTAATATGTGATTGAAAATGTTTCTCGGTGTTTGATCTCATTTAGAAAATAATTTCAATCTTATGAATTTATCTCACGCAAAAGAAATTGTTTTTAAATAATATATTATTTTCTTTCTATTTCCTTCTTCCTTCTTCGTCAGTCATCGAGCCTCAGTGGCGGCGTGACAAGCCATTGGTGTTGTCGCTAAGGCTTGTGAAGGGTCGACTTGGCCAACCTCAAGTGAGGTCGAGCCTCACCAACCTTGGTTGAGGTCAAGCCTCAGCAGAGGCCGAGTTTGCCAAATCTCGGCAAGCTCAAGTTTGCTAAGCAGAGGAGGAAGAAGGAAAAGATAAAAAGAATAAAACAAAAAATAAAAATATTTAAAATCTATTTTTTAAATAAAATAACAAAATTAAATATTAAAAATTAAAGACGATCCATTTTGGAAAGTGTCTTTTTCTTAAATTTAGAAATTCACTTTTCTAGTTTTATGTATAAATATTTTCCTTAAGCGGAAAATGTTTTTAATTGACTAATCATTTTCGGTGAACCAAATGAGTGAAAGTTCGAAAAACTAATATTGGGAAAACACTTTATTTCAAACAAACACACCCTAACATATTAATGCTTAACTCACTGCTGAAGGGAAACGGGAAAAAAAATCGGGATGTTCATTATTTATACAAAAAAAAAATGGTATCCAATCGAACATGTGAAAAAGAAAAGAATTCTAGTCATACGATAACAAAATATGCCACTGATCGTGTCGTTATATCCAATACATAAGAGTAAAAGTAATTTGTAACGCGTGTTAATAAACTTTAGACAAGCGACAAGTTGTCTAGTTGGTTCCTTAGTTTTCATTTTTCGCTTGCAAATCCTTAATCTGTGTCAGTACCCGATTAATTCATTAAGAACTTTTTCATAAGCATTAATGAATAATGTTCGACCTACTAATGATTGTACCATGAAATGATAAGTTTTGATTCTACATTCCAAGGCTTATGCAAAATGAGGTGCAGACACTTGAAATGAAAAAAACTTAGCACATGAGATACTTAAGTATAAAAAGTTGGAAAATGTACACTTAAGTGTCAAAATTGGAGCAAAATAAATCAATTAAGTGCTAATGGCAAAAGATTTCAGCCAAAATGCCGACATGGCATTTTCTAGCTAGATAAGTGCAAAACAACGTCGTTTTGCATATTGACGTGGCTAGATAAGCCGAAAATAATGTCGTTTTACATGCTAACGTGGCTAGTAAGTGAAAATAATGTCGTTTTGCCTCGAATTTGAATTTAAATATAAATATTAATTAAATTAAATTTAAAACTAAATTTATGTAAAAGAAGGAGGAAATTGTAGAACGGTGAGAGCTGATTTTAGATTTATTTTAGTTAATATTTATATTCAAATCCAAACAAAAGATAAAATAACGTCATTTTGGCTCTTCTTTGCTAACTCAACTTTTCGACGAACCACGTAAGCAAGTTAAATTATTAAAAAAATGTTACATAGGATTTTCGGGACTCTTTGCTAGAGTTTGCACTGAAATGTCCCTATTTTTTCAAAAAAAGAAAAAATGACACTTATATATACATTTGATAACTTTTGGTATTTAAGTATCTCCGTATTAAATTTTGACACTTGCACCGTATTTTCGCCCATGCAAAATTGTATGATATGATAGTAGAAACTATATAGAGATCCTATGCGACATTTGGGTAGTGATTCCTAGCAATCGTAAGTTAGCAACTATTTAGAACATTTTTTTGTGCGTGTCGGAACACCAGGCAGGGCACACGGTACAAAGCAAAACCCAGGTCGACTATTTCTGCACCCAAGTCAAAAAGATAAAATGTCTTCATTCAGACAATTTATCTCTTACGGAAGTTGACTTAGCCCCATTGGAAAGAGTAAAGGTTGCTTACCCATTTTTTGTCTTGGTTAGGTCACCGAGACACCGACCCTCTCCCAATCAATGAATGACCCAAGACCCATTTTTAACATTGCCAAGTCCATAAAAATGGAAATCGATAGGATTCTCTAGAAGATAATGCGACGATTCTTCATCGAAACACTCGATTACCTCGACTAATGTCCGAATAAATGGGTAAACCATCAGCCCATTTCAAAACATACGTCCGAAGTGCGAAAGGGTTACGGGGTTTCCGCCCTAATCCCGTCAAAGTGACTGGAATTTATTAATTTAAGCGAACCCGAAAGCTGTCCCGCGAGCAGCAGCGAAAGCAACAAAGCTATGTGAGCAGTGTCAGTAGGCCCGATAAAGAAGAGGAGCGGACCGCCCCTGTTTGTCTTTCGTCGCCACAGCCGAGGAAACCGGAGGCTTATTTTATGTGCTGCTCCTCATTCCCTTTCGTCAAAGCTCGTTATAAGAAAAAAAAATAATTAAGAAAAGATGCTTGCTTGCCCAATTAAAAAATTCAGTGGGGGAGATTAGCTTTCATTATTGCGATTATGTCAGCTTGTTTCTCATTCTCTATTGTATGTGTTTTTTATTAGGGTTAGGTGGAGCAGCCGATAAGGATGATTTCAGGCAGCAGAGGCACGTGAAGGCTCTTCTACTCGAGAGGTGAACGGCACTCCTGCGGGTCACGTGACCTGTTCCCCATCTAAATATAAAGAAATGGTAAAGTTCATTCCTATGTATATATCTATTGCTAAACTAAATTGTAATACAAGGTATCATGTGTTCCTGAGATTTGTAATACTATGTTGTTGCAATAAATATCCTTAGTATAAAAACAAATGAGTCGGCTTACCGCACGTCAACCCTGTGTTCATGCGGTCCGTGTTTAAGAATAGGTTTATATCTAGCTGAGGATAGTATAAGCGCAAAAAATAAGTTAAATTTAATAATTAGAGTAGAGAATTGTACTAGGGTTTCATGCGGTCCGTGGGTGAGGATTGGATTATATCTAATTGAGAATAATATAAACGCAAAAAATAAGTGAAATTTAATAATTAGAGTATAGAATTATACTAGGGTTGTGTCAACTGCAAAACTTTGCGAATGACATGCACGTGCTGTGCTCTTTCGCAGGATTGAAGAAGGGGGGGAGTTTATTTTAATTTTCATGAATATCAATGAAAATAAAGAGAAAATGGAAATACCAGACCTACTGAGGGCACGCAGATAGAGGGTAAGTTGACTTTCTGTGGAGAGGCAATAGAACGAACGGGAGGAAGCAAATTCCTCGCCTTACCCCCGTTTCGCCTTCACGGAAATGTCTATTTTACCGAACATCTCTTTGAGATAGCATCAAATTGTTACGCTTTTGTGTTACTTCAATTTCGATTAGACCGGCCTTCAAAGAAAGGTTGGATCTTCCGATCGCTTCGCCCAAAGTAAAACTGAAAATCACTGGTTGTAGAAGGAAAAAGAGGAAAACAAACAGCCAGATACGTTATTTTCAAGATTGGGCTTTGTAGTTTCTATCTTGGGGAATCCTATTTAATGTTTTTCAGGAGATATGGTCACCGTACAAATCCCATGTATGGACCAAAAGCCCACCTCTCCAATCCATCCGATCCCCGTTTTACAAGGAAATGACACCGGAAAGAATTATCAAAATAGTCACAAACCTATTACAATTTTTTCCAATTCAATCATAAATCTTTTTTTTTGTCAATTCAACCTAAACATTTTACAATTATGTCAATTCAATATTTGACCAAAATTGTCCTGGCCGGCACTAATATAGATGACGGTTTCTTTGTGCCGTCATTCAACCAACACCGACGTGCATTTTTTAAAATATTTTTTTCGATTTTTTTATTAATTTTTTCCTTCTTTTTTCTTTCTTCTTCTTCTTCTGGCCAGTCATTAGACCAGTCGGAGACTACGGCTGGTGAGGCCTCGTTAGGCAAGGTTGAGCTCGCCCTCGCCCAAGACGACGAGGCGGCCATGCGGCGCTAGGCGAGCTCACCTGCAACAGCGAGGTCTCACCCATTGTTGTGACTATGAGGACGAGCTCGCCCAGTGCCACGATGGCAAGGCCTTGCTAGTGGCCGACAAAGTTGACCTCGTTGAACATAGCCTTTGGCCAGTTTGGCAATCGACCAAAAGAAGAAGAAGAAAAGATAAAAAAAAAATTGAAAAAAAATTAAATATTACGAAAAAATTCCCATGTCAGTGTTGGCTGGTATCCATGTTAGCTCCAACTAGCTAATTTTGGCTAGATAGAATAAATTGACACAATCACAAAAGATTTATAAATTAATTGATAAAAAATTGTTTAAGATTGAATTGAAAAAATTGTAATAGGTTTAAGATTGTCTTGATAATTTTTCCGATGATGCTGTGCTACTCTCCATGAAAGTAGGTCTTTGATAAAATTTTCAGATTGCGTGGAAATATAATTTTGATATCAATAATAATTTTTAATTAGCGATGAGCATGCATTTATGTGAGATATATTTGGTAGAAAATGAATAAGGGAGCAAGGGAAGAGAGTTCAAGAGATATAGGCCTTGGAGTGTAGTTTATTTAGATGATTGAAATGGGTAGCACAAGAAGTTGGAGGAGGTGACGTTGGCGTTGGTGAAGATCTATAGCAGTTTTATAGGCATTTTCATCGACTTAGTACAACCCACTTAGAGGATTCTTTCAGATTTCTTCATAATTAAGCTAGCTGTGTGTTTTTTACTTCGACTCTTCTTTGCTCGCATCATATTTCCACCTAGAGCAATCTGGATATATATATATTTTTTTTTTTTTTTGCGCATACTTGGACAAAATAACTCTTTGACCACGAGCTGAATTAAGCTAGCCACATTCTCGTTCTTCGAGTTCTTGACTTCATGATTAAGCCAGCCACATTCTTGACACAGCTGTAGAGAAATCTAGAGAATTTGGAAAACCGATCACAAATTCCAACAATTCCCCTTATCCATTTTTGCGATATTCAGACATGTTTCTAATGTCTCAGATGGGTCTTTAAAGTCTTTTGGTAGTTTATCCATGCCTTCCCACGGTCTTCCTTGCATCTTCCTTTAAATTTGCATATCTTTTTAAACGAAGTCCTGCAAGTCTTGAGCCATCAAAATGCTCCAGTGATCATAGTTAGTCCCATCAAAAGTGGAGATTTTTTTTTTAGGCTAGTTGGCCATAATTTTTATGTCGAAAACTTTGTTGGCTGCTCTTTTTATGGAGGTTGCAGGACAAATGTCCAATATCAACGCAACGATACCCCTGAGCATTTTCATTTAGAGGTTGGCTAAGACAAATGATTAATACCAACCCAAGGATACTCTCTAATTTTGATTCAGGCTCTAATTTAGGCTCGGACTCTGGTTTTAGTGAAAGATTATTAGGATAAACACCCAAAACCAACTGCATGGACCTAGCTCTATTTTCGCGATCCCTTACGCTTGGCTAAGTGACAAACCTAGGCACACCTGACTCAAATTTTACTGCTTGATTGTGACAAATGCCTAGAACTAAACGATTGTCTAACTCTGAAAACATATTAAAATTTTGAGATTACGCAAAAATGTGATTTTTGATATCAATGATAGCTTTCAATTAGTGATTTGCAAGTATGGGTGGGAGAAAGAGCTATATTCTGTAAAATATGAGTGAGGGAACCATATAGGATATTTTAAGAAAAATAAGCCATAGGATGTAGATTATTTAGTTGATAGAAATGCGTGGCACAAAAAGTTGGAGGAGGTGATGTCGGCGTTGGGGGAGGAGCACAAGGGTATGGGGTTTATTCTCGACTCCCCATACATCTGTACATGAATGAATTGAGGTATGGCATTTTTAAAGGCATTTCCACCCACTTAGCACAACCGCCTTAGAGCATTTTTTTTTTTTTCAGATTTTTTCATAATTAACCCAGCTATGTATTTTTTATAGCAAAAAAAAAAAAAAAAAAAAAAGCTAGATATGTATTTTTTACCTCAACTCCTCCTTCCTTGCACCATCCGTCCAGCTAGAGTAGTTTGGATTGGAATAGGTTTTTTTTTTTTTTTTTTTTTTGGGCACCGACTTGGATAGAAAAACTCTTTGACTACAAGCTGGATGTTCTGGACATCTTTGTTCTTCAAGTTCTTCACTTCATGATTAAGCTAACCTTTTCTTGACGTAGTTGTGGAGAAATTTAGAAATTTTGGAAAATTGATCACTATTTTCATGACTCTCCCTTAATCAATTTTCGTGATATTTTGGACATGTTTCATAATGTGTCTAATGTGCTTAGAAATTCTTCTAGTAGTTTGCGCATGCCTTCTGACAATCTTTGTTGCAGTTCTCTTTTTTCAACGGTGTTCAACGAGCCATCCAAATGCTCCAATGATCACAGTTGTTCCCATCAAAAGTAAAGATCGTTATTTTTTTCTCTGTGAGGCTTGTTGGCCCTAGTTTCTATGTTCAAAATTTAGTTGGATGTTTTTTATAAAGGTTGCAGGACATATGTCCAATATTAACCGAATGACACCCTTGAGCGTTTTTCTTATAAGGGTTGCTTAGGACAAACACTCAATACCAACTCTACAGCACTATGTGACATTGGCTTTGTCTCTGGCTCCATGAGATATAATTTATTTAATTAATAGAAATGGGTAGTCTGGATTGAAGTAGATTTCTTTTATTTGCATAGACTTAGAATAACTACTCTATGACCACAAACTGGAGGTTAACTAGTTTCAGCCGGACATCCTTATTTTTCAAGTTCTTTGACTTCGTTACTGAGCTAGCCACATTCTTGACATAATTGTGAAGGAAATCAGAGAATTTGGAAATTTGGGATCACAATTTTCAACAAGTCTTGCTCTGCCACTGCAAGCACGTTATCAAGTCTACCCACTCGTTGACAGTTGACCGTCATTTTCAGTCCAAGGCCACGTCAAGGTCTTGAACTCAGTTTTCCCTTCAGTGCAATATACATGTAGACATATTTTTCGCTCGATCAAGGGAGTCGAATCGACTGAGCACACGGGACACTCGGTCAGTCGGTTTTGAGCGGAAACTGTGCCACGATGGAGTCTCTCGCCGGAGCAAAAGCTAACGTCACGATCATTAGCTTCCTCTTGTTAGCGACGTTGACCCCCTCTCCAACCAGGAGCCAGACGATGTCCAGTGTCTCCAAGGCACCAAGGAGGCACTCGCTGACCCTGGAGGGAGGCTAAGCTCCTGGAACTTCACTGCTGTCGCCGCCGCCAACGCCTCCACCATCTGTGACTTCGATGGCGTGACGTGCTGGGGGACGCCAGACGACTCCTTGAGATTGCTGAGCCTCCAACTCATGAACCTCGAACAGAGTGGCCTGATCCCTGAGTCGCTTCAGCACTGCAAAAGACAAGTCTTGCTGAGCCTCGCCGGCAACAACATCTCCGGGACAATTCCCCCGCAAAATCCGTGGCTGGTTGCCGTATTTGACCAGCCTCGGTCTCTCTGGCAACAACATCATTGGCTCCCTGCCGAGTGAGCTCGCCAACTGCATTTACTTGAACTTTCTCGATCTGTCAGACAACAAGCTCTCAGGGACCATACCGCTGGAGCTTGCCAAGCTGGCGCGACTGATCAGGTCCTCCATTGCCGGAAACGATCCTAGTGGGAAGATTCCGCCGTCATTCGCTGGGTTCAACGCCACGAGCTTCTCGGGGAACAGAGGGCTGTGCAGCGCGCCTCTTGGCCGGTGTGGACGAGGGAAGAGAAATATGGTGATAGTGGGTTGCGTCGTTGGTGGCGAGCTTCGGGCTCTTGTGTTGGTGCGACGAAGGAACACACGTCTAACCAGAGGCGGCACCGGCGACGGGCAGAGGGATTGATGGGGTTGCTCAAAGATGATGAACCAGCTTTGCGCATACCGGCATCATAATCTGCGGTCATCCGGTCTTCCATGCTACGTTAAGACCATCGACTTTAAAGAGATTGTCAGCGAGCGGACATGATTATTGCCGTACGTAATTCTTGAATAAAAAGATTCACTTGAGATGTCTTACGTTTCAGGATGTCAATCTGAAGTTTATGGTGCTCCGGGAGTTTGGGATGCTTAAACTGGTTGAGAATAACACCTGCATCCGCACGTAACGATAGGTGATCTGCTTTAGGTGCGGTAATTTGCTGTAATGTATATAGCTTATAATGGATGTAGGTCTGGTAAAATCATCCGGGCCAGAGTTTCAACTGGGCTATGTAGGATCAACGAATGGCAAAGTTATATTATTAGGGGCGGACCGGGCCGGGCTGCAATGAATCCGGGCCTGACCAGAATAGAGTTGGCGTACGGGTCCAATTTGTCCCCTTAAATTGGTTGGCTGGGGGTTTGAAGAGGAAAATTATTAGTTGTGATCGGAACATATGAGCCGCTACATATGATCCAATGAATCATACACTCGGTAGATTGCTCCGGCTGCGAGTAATAACTTAGTCTTTCGAAGGTTATAAGTTGTTGGGCTGCTATTGGTTCTTTGTTTGCTTGGGACTCAATCCTTCATGATTCTCAATACCGGTAATGGTGAGCGCGTTTGTCTTTTTTCCTCAACCTTATTCGAATCACCATTGTCCACTTCCTCGAGGTTAGTATAGGCTTGTGTACTCACCCTCTATGCACAGGACATGTTGAATTGATTTATCTGATGACAATTACTCGTGAGCTTAATGAATCCTTCTCGCTTGATTAACCATGCAAGTAGCTTAGGATAATGTAGAGCCTAAACATTCACGACATGTACATGAATAAGTACATTGAAAGTTTTCCGTCAATGTACGTATTCAGGAGCTTGACACGCCATTTCTTATTCCAAAGTGAATAAGACAACCTTGTGCTATCATTTTTGAAGCTTAGCTCCAAACACAATTAGATCCCAATTTTACTTTCCTAGCTCATTTCAAACCAAACATCACCTAAGTTGGAGAGTAAAGCGACATTTCATATTCCGAAGCGAATAAGACCGAGAGCCGAGATTGATCTGCTCCAAAAGATGCCTAGCACATTATAGGGTTCACCAATAAATCTAATTAGCTAACAATTTTCTGACCTACCCTGAAATTTATGTCCACCAAGCTTCGTTTGGCACCCCCCCACATTATGGGTTTAATATAATTCAGATTATTTTCTAACCTACCCAAGTGTTGCGGGTAAGTCATGTAAGATTAGCTTAATTAAGGCTTTTGAGGGTTGTTAATCCTCTTAATGTGCACGACGCATGATTGGCCATTTGAACTGTCTATAGAAATCTGTCTTCTTCTTTTTTCATCATTTTTTTAGCAAAATAAGGGTTATCCAAAAAATTCTCCTACTTTGCGCATCAAAGAAATTTGTAAACTTTCATACAAGAGAAAGATGCAATGTCGTGATCTCAATGTGTAATCTCGATCTCACTTGGATGCATTAGTTTCGCTTTCTCACAATTGATCGGGAGAAATGCGTATAGATAGCGAATAGGCACATGAATCGAAAGTTCCGCCCAGCTCATATATTCTATATGGAATTTGTTAGTAAGTGTTGTAGTGGGACTTATTAACTATCAATATTAAAAAAATTAAATAATATTTCAAGGCACTAACAATGTTCTTGTTATATATAATCAATTCATTAAAGAATGTATCATTTGTTATTGAACAAGCTTAAGAAGTCTTGCAAGGATCGAGCACTTACTAGGCTTATTCAATTAAAAAAAAAAAAGTTTTGATTTTTAACATACTACTTACTCATTATGCGAGCTAAAATCATACATCGAAAGCCAAAAAAAAAAAAAAACACACAACCATCATCACTTCTAAGTATTAATATGTAATTTATATATCTTATGGGGCCTTTCTTTTTATGTATATATGGGCATTTTGTAATTATATTTCTATTTGTACTGCAATCGTCCACTCTTATAAATACATATCATGCAACCTTAATTGGGGTTGAGACACAACAAGCACTTTGTCATTATTAATTGACTCTAAGTATCAACATAGTATTAGAGTAGGAAATCTCGAGTTTAAATCTTTTCGTGCCTTTATTTACCTCCTCGATTATATATTTCCACGCCTCTACACGTGAGAGGGAGTGTTCGAATATTTAAATATTAAATCATTCACGCTTTCTTCTAACAACCTAAATTTTTATGACAGTTGATAATGGTTCCTCAAAATCTTATATGGTATCAAAGCTTTCAAACCTTGTTATTTGATAATAATAGTGAGCTTCTCACGTCTTCGATGTTGTATCGATAAATGGTTGGTGCACTACAATATGTGTCCATGACCAAAATCCAATATTAATTTTGCTGTAAACTTGGTTATTCGATTCATGCATCAACCCAGATTACCTCATCTCTAGGCCGTCAAACGTACGTACTGGTAATTAGCTAGTGAATTCACCCACGGATTACTCAAGCAGTGTTCTCCTCTTTCATTGACTGCTCATGTGGATGTAGACTGGGTTGAATATTTCGACACTCGATAGTCCACCTCAGGCACGTTCTTGACTAGGTTCTAGATATGGTTGGATTCTTGATTTATGGTGGGTGTTAGAAAAAGATTGAAGACAAAAGGAAATCGTCATGATTTATGGTGGGCTATGTTTGGGAAACCCCTCCACCATTCAACAACGAATAAATGCTTTCATTTGAAAAAGGGAACTCTTGTTTGGCTTTTCATCAAAGAGCGCGAAATTTCTTCATTGTCAGAAGAAACAAAGACTTCATGGTCCTTGGCTCATTTTATGTTTGTGTTATCTTGTTGTTGACATTTTGTTTTTAGGATAATAAGTGTGTGGGGGTGTTTGTCTTCATTTTTATTGTAATTCAGGTGTTCTACTATTATAGAGGACGTGAGGGTGTGTTGTAAAATAAAGCCATCATAAAACATTCTAAGAACAATTTCTCCCTCTAAATTGTGCACTTGTTTCAAATTTCGAAAGTTGTCATTATTTTTTTTGGTTCCAACACCATGGCTAAAATTTTTTATGATTACCAGAAGCCAATTATAACATAAATAAATGAACGAACAAAGTGGACATGAACTCAACCAACCAAAACAATTCTAGACCACACCTAAAAGCAACAAAAATTGGACCATCAATCCATTGAACTCAACCTCCACTAGAGTAAGTGAAGTACTATGATAGTCAACAAATACATCCAATTTGACGTGAATGAAGACAAAACTTCACTAGACATAGGAAAATTACTGTGGCCTAAGTATGTCCTAAAATTGTTTTGTCTGAATTTTGGGAAGTAAAATTCAGGGGTATTTCTAGGGGTGAGGGAAGAAAAACTTTCTCTCCAATTGGGGGGACAAGGCGTGCGGACATTAGCACGTTTAAATAAGGAATGCATTCGGGTTGGGCGCTGGGTTATCGGACTACTACTGGAAACTCCTGTCGAAAGCTTGCTTCCTGCTGGTTAGACATGTGCTTCGTACAATATCTAAAACCGACACGTCTAACTAATATCCCTCGTTGTGAAGACAAAACTACACTAGACATAGGAAAATTACTGAAACATGAGGGAGTAGAAAACTACCTGGATCTACAATTTGGACCTTAGAAAATCAATCGATTTGAAACTTCGGCAAGTCCCTCGATGATCGACTTGGCACTATGAACGATGACTGAAAGCGAGAGCGACGAACGGGCACCCTCTTCACTTTGCTATCTAGAAGAGAAACGCGAGGTGGCAGCGAAAGAGGAGTAGCTCTGGAGACGAGGGATGAGACGAAAGAGCACTAAGTTGCGTGAGAAATATGGGAAAGATGATTTCCATTTTTCATTGACCCTTCGATTTTCCATGTCCCAAACACCAGAAATTTTGTAAAAAACACAGCCTTATTTATAGTCGATAGTCGAGCAACTTGATACTATTGACCCATTGGCACTAATTAAACAAGCTAAAAACCTTGTTTCGATGAACTTTCTAGAAATTCATGGCAAATGGAGTTCGATCGAACTCGACTACAAGAGGATGCGACCAAACCCAATTACAATTGTTCCCACATTGCTCAAGTTACCCTAATATTTCAGTAACCTAAAGCGTTTCACGTTAGACAAAATCTTAGGCGAATTGGTCAGCACAAGTAGACGAAGTTGTTGGGGTTAAGTAACCGATCGTTTTAGCCCTAACGTGGCGTACAATCTTCCTGTTCGGTGCTTGGACACATGAAATTGTGGATATTTACACTGGAGAGCTTATTAGAGGAGTATATAAATTGGTGGTTGTGATTTGATAAACCGTCTTTCATTCGGACATTAGACGCAAGTCAACAATATGCTCACCCTCACGACCTTATAACCCCTAAAGACCCTTTGTTTCCCATCAGCATCGCATGCTAAGAAAACCAGCATGTTGTCGATCGAAAGATCCAATATGTTTGAGAGAAGGGATACGAGGGAGTGGGATCGTGCCATGACGGAGTCGACGTCGTCGGTGGTCTCGGAGTTCGAAGGGACCCTGCTGAAGGACCGGGAACTATTCTCCTACTTCATGTTGATGGCGTTCGAAGCGTCCAACTTGCTACGCTTCGCTCTGTTGCTGCTGCTATGGCCCGTGATCTGCTGCCTCGACGCGTTTGGGATGGAAGAGTACGGGTTGAATCTCATGATCTTTGTCGCCCTAGCGGGGGTCCCGGAATCCGAGATCAAAGCGGTGTCTAGAGCCGTCTTGCCGAAGTTTTACATGGACGATTTGAACGGGGATGCTTGGCGGGAGTTCAGCGCCTGCGAAAAGAGGGTGGTGGTGACCAGGATGCCAGGAGTGATGGTGGAGAGGTTTGCGAAGGAGCATCTGAGGGCCGACGAGGTTATCGGAAGCCAGCTCGTCGTGAACCG
Source organism: Eucalyptus curtisii (assembly GCA_017140595.1). NCBI lineage: Eukaryota > Viridiplantae > Streptophyta > Magnoliopsida > Myrtales > Myrtaceae > Eucalyptus > Eucalyptus curtisii. The sequence continues at coordinate 36,948,870 of CM029500.1, read as the reverse complement.
ATTTGGGTACGCCACGGGCTTCGTCGAGGGCGGATTTCACACCGCTTTCGGCCGCGTCGCCAAGCTCTTTGGTGATGAGCAAAAGCCTTCTATAGGGCTAGGAAGGCCTGGTCTTTCATTTCTCTCTCTTTGCAAGGTCTGTATACGACTCACTAGCTGCTTCATACCTCGATTTCATGCGCAGATATTGATGATATCAACATGTCCCATCCGTGTCTAAATTCATATCCTAGCTTGGACACATTTGCTTAAGATTCGTGGACAAATGAGGTTTGCTCTTTGCTTGCAGGAACAAAAGCATCCACCCTTCGCCGAAAAGCAACATAACCTAGAGCCTCCCGAGCCGCTCAAGGTGATCTTCCACGACGGCCGGCTCGCCAAACGCCCTACCCCGTTAATGGCCCTCTTGACCCTCGTTTGGATGCCCTTTGGGATAGTACTAGCCTTCATCCGCATCGTTGTGGGCTTGATCTTGCCTATCGGCATCATCCCAATCATCGCCCCGATATTAGGAGGTAGAGTCGTCGTGAAAGGAAAACCGCCGCCCCCGGTTTCCGGAGACAATGCTAATGGCGTCTTGTTTGTTTGCACTCACCGCACCTTAATGGACCCTGTGATCCTCTGCACCGCTCTTGGCCGCAAGATCCCGGCCGTCATCTATTCCCTCTCAAAGCTATCAGAGATCTTGTCGCCAATACCTACAATCCGCTTAACCCGAACCCGGGAAGCCGACCGAGAGAAGATCAAGAACCAGCTATCAAAAGGCGATTTAGCAGTGTGCCCCGAGGGGACGACATGCCGAGAACCATTCCTCCTGAGGTTCAGCGCGCTATTCGCCGAGTTAACCGATCAAATAGTGCCTGTCGCGATGAACTATAGAGTCGGGCTCTTTCACGCGACAACGGCTAGAGGATGGAAGGCCATGGACCCCATCTTCTTCTTCATGAACCCTAGACCCATTTACGAGGTGACCTTCTTGAACCAGCTTCCGGCTGAGGCGACCTGCTCTTCAGGGAAGAGCCCGATCGACGTCGCCAACTACGTGCAGAGGCTCTTGGGGACCACGCTGGGATTCGAGTGCACCAACTTGACTCGTAAGGACAAGTACAGGGTTCTTGCCGAGAACGACGGAAACGTATCAACGTTGCCGTACGCTTCGTTGTTCGATCGCATCAAGAGAGTGGTAAGCACGTTCAAGCCCTTCATTCACTGAGATGGCCGTAGATCTCAATAAGACTGATCGATTGTTACTGTCTAGACGTAATATTCTCCAGGACGCTGTCGTATCTTTTTTTGGTTTTGGAAAGAAGATAGGGTTTGCATTCTTTCTTCTCCCTTCCTTCTCCTTCGTTTGTTTCATCAAGAAATTTTTATTTAAGGATGTATGGAGATTGTTACCATCAATTGTGAGTTAATCCTGTTTCATGCATCGAATAAAGAGAATAAGTTCTTCAATCTCGGTCATATTTGAAGCTGTTCAGTTAACCGGATGTAGTCATGCATGCATAGCTAAGTTACTGTGAGCTACCTATTACAAAAGTAGCTCTGTAACTTTCGTGAACTTAAGGTTCAAAAAGAGATTGGTTCAGTCTTGTTGTTGATAAGGTCAAAAGGCCAAACTATTGACCGAGTGTCGATGTCGATTACTTAGGTTTTCTTTTAAGAATGTCGAAAGTTCGATTGAGATGCAGTATATTTCGTGTTATCTAGATCACGTAAACATCTCTTGTTCGTTGGCGATCTTTGAAAAAACTTTTCTAAAATTGATTTTCGTCCCATTTCGGTACCTAGTCTTACAAGCATCAGCTTGACCTAGTAATGACAACAAGAAAGCTCGCTCAATAAGGTCGAGAAATCGATCACACGATAGGGTAAAGATTTGAGAGCTGAATAGAGCAAAAGGATCCAGCTCGAAAGTTGCTGTCACTGGTAGGTACGCGTGTGATATGTCGACCAGCCGAGTAGTAAATTATCCACTGTGCATAATTACGTGTTCCTCGAATATTAATCACGTTGGGCGACGTAAAAAGAACATGCAGAATTGAAAAACATGAAATGAGATGACAAAAGCCTCAAGTTCTGTCAATGTCCATTGGTTCCCGTGGACTAGCAGGCCGACATTAATCTTGTTTAGTTTATATATGTTTACTGACGTAGCCATAGTTTCTACATATCGTATATATTATATACGAGATTGAGATCCTCTAATAGTTACTGTTCTGTAAAATTATATGAATTTATCCTTCTAAGATCCGAATACATCAGCAATAAAAAAATTGGAGGGTTCATATCAGCAATACTATTTTCGCTCTTTCTCATTTCACCTTCGCGACCAGCTGTGCAGCTGCGTAGTCACCCAGTCACAATGCACAACTGCAAGCCAACCGTGACCGCAAGTCCATCCGTGCCTCCACCGGCACCGCCCCTCGCCCTGCACTGCCGTCACCATCTCCGTCTCCATTGCCCGTCGTCAAGCTTCCTTAGCCACTGAAAGCGACAGAGCCAGAGCTTTGTTCAATAAGTTCAATATCGTCATACGGAAAAACTAAAAGCAGCAGAGCCATGCCGTCAATTTTCGCCTTGAAAGTTAAGAAAATCGCGGTAAAGATGTGGAAAAAAAAGATAAATTAAGCAAATTACAGAGAGAGAGAAAGGTAAACTGGTAATTTATAATACGTGTCTTATCGGTTGATTTCAGAACTTAGAATTGAAGAAGTGAGGACTCGAGTACATTCATGGAGATGGTATTAGAATTTACCATCACTTGTATTCCAGAGACTCCCTATTGATTTCCACCGTTAGATCAGATTCTAAAGTTTTTATTTTTTTGGTCAGAATTTAAACTTCATTCATTCAATGCTTCAGTTCAGAAAAATAAGGAAAACTAATTTCAAAATAGGGTTTACATAGTCAATCAGGAGGTACACTTTCTCTACAATGGGTTTTCGCAATCCAATCTGCAACTTGATTAGCGTCATATAAAAGAATGGTTTATATACATGGGACACCATCTCCCTTAATTATATTGATCCAAGTACTTGAACAAAATAAGCATCCTCTCGAGACGCTTCACTTCTCTAAAACTCGCTTCCTCAAAAGCGAGCAAGAGGAGCAAGCTTACCGAGGCCAAAAGAGATGAACCAAAGTTCAAGTGCCACGTCGTTTGCAACCCAAATCATCGGCCCCGTGACACAACACCGATCCATTGTACATGCATACGACTACAAGCAATTAAAAAGTCACAGATCGATCTACTAATGAGCTGGTTGTTTCGTTATGTTAGTTTCTTAAAAAAAGTCGGCCATCCACAGATTAGACCATCATCATAATCATTATTATAATTATAATCAGCGATGATGGCGCAAGTACGTGATTGCATTCGGGGTCAAAAGACGGGACGAGCCTTCCTTAGAATCCGACACATTTGCACGCATCATGCATGTTATCGCGACGGTCCGCATCGGGTCATGGCGAGGGGGGAAATTGGAATGTGGCGTTGGCACTTAGATAATATAATCCTATTTTAATCATTAAATTAAGTGCATTATTCATGCATATGGATAAACTTAGGTGTATGTGAATTTTCTTGGGTGGTTACGACGCCTTTCAACCGCACGAACCACGTAGGGGAGAGATCTTTCTAAAGTTTTTAAGTGGGGTGGGTGTTTATTTGATATGGTTTCTTGCCGTTGGTTACAGCATATTCTCCCGTTTTTAATATAGTATTTGAGAAGCACATGTGGATCCAACAAACAGACACATATAAGGTGAGAAATCGTCCAAAAAGTTTTATATTTATTGTATGGTGATCAATTCAGTTTTAAATTTTTTAATTCAATTAATTTAGTCCTAATCTTTTTAATGATTTGCAAATATAACCTTTTTATTGAATTTTTTTATAGGAAATCACTAGCATGAACCAAATTTGTAATTTCTTTTAAAAAAAATTCTAATTTTTTTTTCCATTCTTTCTCTTATTCTTTCTTTCCCTATTTGCTTCTGCTTGTTGTAGAGGTATAGGTTGCCAGCCACAGATGAACGTGCAAGGGTCGTGCCTTTGCCAAATCTAGACTAGGCGTGGCGATGCTAAATTAGTGGGGACAAGTACGTGTACGCTAAATTTGAAGAGCAATCTTGGGGTTCTTTTCTCTTATTATTATTATTATTATTTATTTACTTTTAAGGCTTTCTTGTAGGGCTCGGAGAGTTCAATTATTGGATGAATCCCGAAGAAGAATTCCGATTCTCCTTATCAGGATAAGCTTTTAATAAATCGGGAAAAAAGATCAAATTCTCTCTTACCTATTGCGACATGTTCCAGTCAACCCCCCCCCCCCTTGCTATATAATAAATAATAAAAATTCAAATTTTTTTCCTCTCGATGACTTTGATTAGATACAAGCAAAACAAAATGACACAGGAGAGCGGACCCGCGATCGACTAAATTCCCGGAAAGTTAGGTGTTTGCCTGGGAGAGATGATCATCTTTTTCTATCTCCGAGAAGGAAAATGCCTCATTCATCTTCATCATCAAATCCTTGTCTGGCAATTGATTTGACGCACGCTAATACCAAGGAAATTGCAATTAGCCTAATTCCATTACATTATTGGTCGTTTTGCACCATCAAACCAGAGGTAAACTGGATTACGTCGCCAGGAATTAGGCATTGAAATTGTCAAAGGAACAGATAGCTTGCAAAAGAAGATATTTTCCCGGAAAATAAAAAGAAAAGACGAGAAAATTCCGAATCTTTTTGGTCAGCTTTTCCTTATCGGGGGGTAAAATTTGGGGAGTGGGGCTTCGCATTTTCTCTGCGTTATGGCCACGTTGCGAAGTTCCCCTTCCCGCGCTGCGGTCCAGCTCTTCCAGCTTTTTTTCGATTCTCTCCTTTTTCGGAAGTGAAAGCTGAAAAAGGGGAAAGGGACAAAAAAAGCAAAATATTCAAGAAAGACCCGCAAAATAAAATAAATAAAAATATTCCCTAAAAGGGGGGATAAGTTAGTGGGACAACTTGGAAAAAAACAGTGGGGACATGCTCCGTTTTCCCTAATTTCTGCGAAACAACTGTTGGGTGAGCCGACCTTTAAAATCGATTTGATTAATCGAAAATTATGTGAACATGTAAACCATTTGTCAGGACTATAATACCAATCGCGTTAAAGTTTTCTCAACCATTTAAAAATGATTTTCTAAACAAAATAATCAATTTGCTGACTAAGTGCGGGGTCCACGGAATGGTTCTCAAACTGTAGGGAGCAAAATCGCATATTCCGGGAATATCGATGTCGACTTTGCTTTCGAGAGTCGTCGGTGTAATTTCTTGGGGCTTAATTCGCACGAAGGAACCAATGAAATTGTGTTTAGGTATACAAATTAATATAGTATGAATGGGATTGAATATTTTTATATAAGCTAGCAGCGTTCATCAAGGGGAAATGTTCGCATTGAGTTACTTGTGAATTTTAGTGAGGCCATTATCAACTATTATAAAAAATTAAAAGTGTCCCCCTTGCGTGTAAGTTAAACTTTGGCCTTAACCTAAAACGTGAAAATATTCATTGGGAAGGCAAAACAAGGGTTTGGAATATTTGAACTCATGACTCCCTAACTTTAATATCATGTAAATTTTGATGGAACTACTGTCAATTATTTTAAAATTTTAAGTTATTATATGAATTTATGGTTTATTATTTAAATGTTCTAATAATACTCGTTTGAATTTTGTTGGATTATTTCATAAATTACATGACTCATGTTGATAGGTTCTTTAAAAGGATACATTATGAAACAAAAGAGTTGAATGGTTTCTGAACCATTTAGTTCAATATTAAGGGTATCTAATGTGGCTTCCAATCATGAGGGCTCATATGCGAAGAGGATAATTATCATAAAAGTTGTGAATCAATTGAGTTTAAGCTCAAGGGTATCTAACGAGACTTCCAATCATGAGGGTTCATATGTGAAAGGGATAATTGTCGTAAAAATTGCGAGTCAATTATGCATTAGTCAATTCAGTTAAATTTTTATTTTATTTTATTAATGTTAGTAAATGTAACATTTTCAGCCAATCTTTGCAGAAAAATCACTAATATGGACGACGGTCATCCTATATAAAACAACTACCATGTCAACGATTTACATTCAAAATTGATCGGAATAATTATATTAACGAATTGTCAAAATGTTTGGCAAAACTAAAATAAACTATGACTTTGTAACTTTTATGGCAATTGTCCTCATTTGCGCATGTGCATCACGTTGGTGAAACAAGTTAGAGTTTTCTTATTTTATCCTTCCTTTTACTCTTTGACTTTGAGACTTTGAGTATTCGCCATAGAAGACAAAGATAGATGCGCGGTGACAAGACTCATGTCCTCGTGCGTGTGTTGGAGGCGGACCATCTTGTGCTTCGAATTCAATTAATATGATCAGACGACTCCCTAGAGTCTTTCACCACTTCTTAGAGTAGCGTACGTGGCTAGTGAGATGATGACGATTAGAATAATTAACTCGAATTTATCATTCATTCGACTGGTATCTTAATCAAGGGTCTCTTGTGTTAAAATTGATAATTAGATGAGAATGCACGCCTGCCATTATTATCTTATCGAAGAGTTTGATTAGTGCTCCAATTTATAATTGTTACGGGTGACTAATTACAAGCTCTCGTCCACAACTTCCCTCTTCGCAACTATAGATATTTTCCCGTCACTTTCTCCTAGCTTTTTTCTCCATCTTCGACGATGGTGATCCCCCCACAACGGCAAAAGGGCAAAAAGGTTCACCCCGTCCGATGTATAAGATACAGCTTTACTCCACCCCGCTTAGTAACCCCATGTTTGTTTAGAGGGAAGAATCGATTCGGTCAATTTTATTTATATTTTGACTACTTTCGAATCCCATTAAATAGAAGGGAATTGAGTATCGATTTTATTTATATTTCGACTCCTTTTGAATCCTGTCAAATAAGGGAATTGAGTATTGCCTAATAAATTTATCCTTTGTTCTCACTTATATTCTTAGTCTACACATGTTAAAAAAATACACACAGAGGGTATTCATGTCATGATGCATAACCTTCTTTTTTTTTATTTCTCTACTAACTTTCAAATAACATCACAACTTAGTCCTTCCAAATCAGTTCTCTTTTTTTCTTTTTTATTGTAATTAGGTAAATCCCGTCTTTTCCTACCTAATCGGTCCATTCAAACCACGGCCAAAGACAACAGTTCATGTCAAGAATAATTTAATATTTCGGAAAGTTGGCTTATATATATACATGTGTGTATGTATGTATGTATGTATGTATAGAAATGTTAAATTGGGAATAAGACCAATTGGGTGGCGTCTTTCCTAAAAACGGGGAAGTACTGCACTGACTGACAATCAAGCTAATTCAAAATCCAGCTCCTCCAGTGTAAAGCAAGGAGGCAGGCCCAATCGGAATCGAGATCTGCGTCCACGTGGCAAAAGATTTTGTCTTGTGATCGACTTAAAACATTAAAATTTTTAAAAAAAAAAAAGGAAAAGTAAAAAAGAGGAAAAAGAGACAGAAAACGGATGTAAACGGCGTTTATAGGACAGCCCATGATTGATGATGTCCCCACGCTTCCACCGAACACGGCCCCACCTGAAGAGTGGGACGGGGGACAAGGGGGCGGTGACGTGTCGGGCGACCGTCCGTGGGCCCCACCATCCACGTCGAATCGCCATGATTCGGACACCCACGCGCTGTCGTCTTTCCCCATCTGAGGGGCGGGCGCGTGGCCCACCGCCGGCCCCCTGGAAATTTCCATTTCCACATTTGTTCGGATGCGGATATGTCATTTTCCCGGCTAAGGAGGTCTTTTTTTTTTTTTTTAATTCAATATTCCACACCGTTATACGGATTAAGAAAAGTGAAGGTAACCCTCTATATTTCCATTTTTGACCTTATTTTAATCAAATTCTACTAAACATTTCCAAGAGAAGAATTCAAATGATGATGTTTTTAAAGCACAACGAGATTACGGCGTGTCTATTTGTTGAACATGCTTCTAATCCTACTTTTCGTGTCAAAATCATTGCAATTACATTTCTTATAGGCATCTCTAATTAAATGAAAGTTCAGTTTTATTGATCTTTCTTCTTTCAATTTTCTTAAGAAGATGCAACCCGAAAAAGTCGCTTTTTATTGCTCAACATGATTTATAAGAAGAAATTAATTTTACTAATTGAACTTATCAGTATAGTATATGTAATCTCGTGGGAATTGTAAATGAGATACTCGTGCAACCCTTGGGTAGATTATTTAGTTGTTTTGGAGTTAGTCCATAGATTTTAATATGTTATCGTTCCGTTTTGTAGAATCAAATATTGCAATTTTGAAGATTTAGTGTGGTTTTCCTATGCTCCCATGTTTTTAGCAACGTATTCAAAAATTTACTTGAGGTACAATAGTGACATACAAGAAATTTATAATAAGTTTGAAAGGTATAAAATATTTATGTAAATGTTATGTCGTATATCAAGTGGCTAGAAAGTGACGGCTCTCGTGAATTCCCACATGTCTAATAAAATTAGATCTGCACGAAAACGGAATTACAGCATTTAATAAACGAAGTGCCATTTTGGAGGCGTGACTCGTGAGTGGCCTTTTTTATTTTTCCTTTTTATCGTATTACCGAAGGCCCCGAGTGTAAATCCAACTCAAACGTCCCCCGCACGCCAACGCGCCGATACGAACATTCCGCGGGCGCGTGCGCCTCCGCACCCCGTCGACCGGCTCGTTACTTAAACAAAATAAAATAAAAATAAAATAAAAATCGAAAATCGAAAATGCTATTGACCGTGACCGAACTCCCGATCTAATCGCCGGGACCGAGCCGACGACGTCGTTTCAACCCTGCCCCGCACCCACGGCGGATCCACGTGTCCTCTCGCCAAAGGGCTTAGATTACACGCTAACAGATGATAAACGCGTTTTTGCCGTTTCTCCCTCGTATTCCACGCACGATCTGTTCTTCTCTCTTTCTCTCTCCTCATTCGCGTCCCCCTCTAGGGGAAAAAAACCAAAGAAGAAGAAGAAAAATTCGATCTTTACTCTCCTCGAATGATCTCGAGCCTCTTTTCATGGAGTTGATCCTCTTCTCCGGTCTGGGTTCCGCGAATTAGGGTTTCTTTCGCCTCTCTGCGGGGCAAAATCGGCTCGGAATCGCCGGCGTTCGAGCCGAAAGTCTTGATTTTTAGGGTTGTCTCGGGTTGGGGTTTCTTTGCCTCCTTCGGATCTGCAGGAGGAGGAGGAGGAGGAGCGGGGGGGAAGATTCAGGGGCTCGATCGGCAGGTTCCCCGGGGGCCGTTAGATGTCTTCGGCGACGTCGTCCTACTGGTGCTACAGGTGCAGCCGCTTCGTTAGGGCTTGGAGCCCGGATTCCATCACTTGCCCCAATTGCGACGGTGGGTTCGTCGAGGAGATCGAGAACGCCGCGCCGCTCCCGATCCCAGGCGATGCTCGCCGCAGCCGGAGGTTCCCCACCGCCGCGATGTACATGATCGGGTCGAGGGCGAACCAGGATCAGAGTCCCGACTTCGGCGGCGGCGGCGGCGGCCTGCGCAGGAGCCGCAGGAACGGGGGCGACCGGTCGCCGTTCAATCCGGTCATCGTGCTGCGCCGGCCGTCCGACGGCAGCGGCGACGGTGGCGAGAGGAGCAGCTACGAATTGTACTATGATGATGGTGGTGGGTCTGGGCTGAGGCCCTTGCCTACGAGCATATCTGAGTTTTTGCTCGGATCCGGGTTTGATAGGTTGCTCGACCAGCTGTCGCAGATCGAAATTAATGGTATTGGGAGGTTTGAGCATCCGCCAGCGTCGAAAGCGGCAATCGAGTCAATGCCCACAATTGAAATCGGTGAGGACCACGTGTCGACTGAATTGCACTGCGCTGTTTGTAAGGAATTGTTTGAATTTGGGTCTGAGGCTAGAGAAATGCCCTGCAAGCACTTGTATCATACCGATTGCATATTGCCTTGGCTGTCCTTGCGCAATTCGTGCCCTGTGTGCCGCTATGAGCTGCCGGCAGATACCTCAGAATCCCAGGACACGAATAGAGGTGAAAATGGTAGGTCAGAGGATGAGGACACCGTAGGTTTGACCATATGGAGGTTGCCTGGTGGCGGGTTCGCGGTGGGACGGTTCTCCGGTGGAAGAAGAGGTGGCGAGAGGGAATTGCCGGTTGTTTACACAGAAATGGATGGTGGGTTTAATAATGGAGGAGTGCCCAGGAGAATTTCTTGGGCTGCAAGAGGGAGTAGAGGTAGAGAGAGCGGTGGGATCAGGCGCGTCTTGAGGAATCTGTTTGCTTGTTTTGGTGGACGGTCAGGATCATCCGTTGCGTCGAGTTCTGGGTCCAGTTTGGATTCAGCTGCGAGAACTAGGTCGATTTCGACCTCTAATATGTCTTCTTTGAGGAGGCAGAGAGCTTTAGCTAACGCTGCAAGCAGGAGATAGGGCATATTCTTTGGGCTAAAGCGCCAATGCAGAAGGGACTGAATATTAGTGGGGGAAGGATCAATGTAAATAGAAAGGTGATGTGATGTTCTCTCAATACTTGTTCTGCTGGGATGCCGAGTCGATCAGTAGATTGATGAAGAGTGAAAAGCAATGTGATGTTCTGTCGATACTTTTTCTTGCGGGACTTTGAGTTATCTTCTGCACAGAAGGATTTGGTGGGGGAAATTCGTTCCCGTATAAATAGTCATTATCTGTTCAAGCAAAAATTTAATGAGAATCACTGTGAATGAACAGACTATGCAAGAAGATGCAAGAAGGGATTGTGTATTGTGGAGAAGAAGTGAGTCCACAATCTCATGTACCCCATGTCTGGTCCAAGTCACGTCAGTTTAGCAGGATTTATGGCAATCTCTTTTGTGTATTTCCCTTTTCTCTATCTGTTTAGATAGGATGCATTTTGTTGTATTTGTCGGTGTCATTTTTTTTTCCCAAGGCAATATGATAACTCTTATGCAGCGGAAGAATGAGTTAGTGAATGCCTCTTTCTACTAAATTATCGTTTTCTCCTGGATGAGTGATGAATTTCTTCACAGAGTTGTCAACCTCCACCGATGTATTTCCAACCGATATCAAACTTAATTCTTAACTTTTGTTGATAGGTGAGAATTGAGATCCATTTAGCAACTTGGATTTACAATGATGGTAGAGAAACTCATGTTTCTGGTATAGCAGATCACCTAACTAGTCATCATGAGGTTTTCCTAAGTTTTGTTACACCAGCACTTGTAGTTCTGAGCAGAGGGATGACTAAAGGGGCAGTGAACAGAGTGATTTCTTTCCGGGGTCTGGTGGGTGCTATGGAGTTTGTTACCCGAATGTGGTGATCTACTTTGTAATTATTGATAGTCATCTGTTGCACCGTAATTTATGAAGATCTGTTGATTATTTCTTTGTGTTTGTCGTCATTGAAAGTCTGATCAGGGAAACTTTTTGTGAACAAGATGCGCATGAATCTAGCTTTTTTTTCTTTGTTCCCTAAAGTGAAAGGTCTTCTGTGGAATTTTATCTTTCACCGGGCGATGGGAGAATAGAGATGAGAATTGAATCCCGGACCACTAATCAGGGTAGATAGAAACTGTGATTTGTTTCCGTCTACTGTCCAAATCCTCACCACCACCCCTACCCGACTGGTAGTATGCAGATTTGAATGCCTGCAACTTTGAGACTTGATTCACTACAGACCTGCCGAATGAGCAATTTGTCGTCTGGACTCTCTTTGCTATATGTCCCGCGATTCCCATCCAATTGCTGGGCAACTGAAGTTGTATTGCATTCCACAAGAAACAAAGGAAATGAGCGTGGAAAGGGCTGTAAACGCGTGCCTCCATGACTAATTCCTCCTATCACTTTTCCGGGTGTCTAGTTATTCATACGGACATAACCAACTATATTATTTAGTTGAGTTTGCATATAAGTGATGCCCATAGTTTATTAACCATAGATCGTAAGTCCTCTAATCAGGGATAGAGAACATATAGCCGTGACGTTGCATAAGCCATGCAATTGCCAGTGCCAGATCAGCTGGACAGAGAGAGAGAGAGCGAGTCCCATTTTCTGCAGGGTGACAGGGCTTATAAGCAATGTGTGGTTTGTTGAGGAAGACAGTTTGCAGGGCTTCCCTTTATAGGTTAGTGCCTTTGTCAGAAATGGGAAGTAGGGAACCTTTCGCAGGAGAGCAATGCTCTGCCCCAACTGCCCTGTTTCTCTCGTCTCTTTCTTGGACCCTAATGGGGTTCACTCTGTCCTTGGTATTCCTCACGTAAAGCGCAGAAAAAGAAAACGTTTCTTTTCCCTCTTTGCTCGTTTCCTTAGGTGCCAAACAAAGTGGCATGTGCATTCCGATTGGCAATCTTTTGGACTTTCGGAACATCCCGGGAGTCTGCCGTGCGAAGTGTCATTTCATTTCTAAGCAACTTTCAAACGTTCGAATGATCATCATTGAACCGTCGAAACAGCTCATTCCCTTCTGTAATTCTCGTCGTCTGTGCGTTACGATCTTAAAAGCATCATCGACATGATGACTGACCTGCGCCCATTTTCAATGCTTTCTCTGTCGTGGCAGGTGTCCAATCACCAAAGTTAAGGGGGAGAGAACAGTGATTCGCTGGTCTCCTCTGCCTCTTCTCCACTCACTCAGAGTACGGTACGTAATGTATAAATGAAATTTTCTGGATTAGATGCTTTCACTGGCACCGTGCAGGAAGGTTGCTCTGCGTCATTTATTCGTGCCCTGTTTTCGGTTTGACTTCACATTGGCGGATGCTGTCATATTGCTATCGCTTGAGAATGACACTGATGATCTTGAAACATTTGGAGGACGACTCTCTGTATTGTGGAACCGCTGATTGCTCAATCACCCGACCTAATTCCTCCTCGTTTGGTCACAGCTGTGTTCTTGAATTTTCCGAAACAGCTAAACTTGAATTTAGTCGGGTGTTCGCGATAGACAAAGTTACATCAAATTTCACGGAGCGAACCCCACGTAACCCGTCCCTCGAGTCAATGAATTGATTATCATAAGGTTTGCATAACGTGAGATTATAAAGGTAATAAGACAATAGAGATCAAGAGAGAGAGAGAGAGGGAAAAAGACAGATGCACACAAAACCGAAAATTCAAGACTGATTTAAATGTTTGGGTTGCGTCTGCGTGGGGTAGTCCCGAAAGTGGTGCTACTACAGTGCAATGCTTGGATTCAAGTTTCATCACGACCTGCATTTTCTTCTCTTTGAGGGCGAAATATCACCAAATTTTTTGTTTGCTACTTATGATCTCTTAAATTTCCTATTTCAAATTGGACTTCGTAGTATCTTTACCATGGCTTGGACAGCCATCTTTCTTTTGCTTTGCTATTATTTTTTATTAGGTTTAATACTACGAAAAAATCCTAAACTAATATACCGGCGACTAACTTGTCCTAAACTAATTTTCTGATAATCAAAATTTTAAACCGATACTCCTGTGATCAATTTACCTTCCGTTAGTTCCCATTTAATTTTGTAGTCAAATTACTTAATCCGATGACACGTGGCACAAATATACTAATTTGAGATTTTTGATAGTCATAAAATTGGTTTGAGATGAATTTGTCACGGTTATTCTATTTTTGAGATTTTTGTGGTCAAAAAAATAAGTTTAGAATAAATTTGTAAAAGATGTACTAGTTTAAGATTTTTGATGGTATTAACTCATATTATTTTTAGAACTTAAGAATTTATGGCTGATTGCAATTATCATATTCAACTTTGATCCCCAAGCATGACCCTCTTCAAATTTCAAAATCTATATTTGGCATCTTCACGACCTAAACATGCCTATTTGAACTCATGCACATAGGAAAACTCCGTCGAGAATTGAAATTCAGTGTTTTGAATGGAGCAATTCGAGGAAGAAAATAGTAATTTATATGTGTGTGGGAGTTACCATTCGACATACGACGCAAAAGGTGACCGTGTTTTTAAAATGCAACGAGGGTATTTAATATGAGGAGTAAAGTTCGGGAATGGTATTAGCAATAACAATGATATTCTAGCTAGCACTTATCCCAATTTACAGTAGATTGAAAAATAATAACGTATTTCGAAAACGATTGAAGCGATTGAGGTCTCCGATTTTGGCACGTCAGATATTTTTCAACCCTCGTGGATTTTGTTCCCATTGACCTCGGAGACAACGAGACCAGCTGTCCATTTTGTTTTTTTTTTTTTTTTTTTTTTTACTGTCGAAGCCATCGCATCCATCGTACAAGCGCTGAAACCAAACAATTTTCTAGAGAAATAACACTTGGCAATTATTTATTTCTATACAGCGGAAAAAAATATGTAATATATATATATATATATATATATATATTCGAGTAAACCATGAACTGGACACCATATGGCACGTCAATCAAGGTCAATAAAGACATCGAGGGAGGTCCCTCTGATTTTCGAAGTTTGGTGGCTTCCCACGGCTCGGATTCTCCATTGGCCCAAACTTGATAACATCGATTAGGTTTATGTATGCTCTCTGTTAGGTTGATATATATTTATATAATACGGAGTGATGTCTTTCAAATGTCCGAATCCATATTGAATAAATATATATATGTATTCTTTTTTTCGATGAATTCGAAGCTGGGAATTTTCTTTGGTGGTTGAGAAATGTGTCTGAGTTCTCGCGATGATTGTACAATCGACAAGACACTTTTGTTTGGACGTAGCATATCATTTTCTTGTATGTTTTCACAAGGTTCCTTTTGAGGGAGGCGAATACTCACACTTGAATTATCTTTTATCTTATTTAAATGGAAGAAATTATCTAAAAGAGTCATAAAACCATCATATTTTTATTGATTCAATCATAAAACTTTTGATTGTACATTCGACAATATACACTTTTGTTTGGACGTAACATGTCATTTTCTTGTATGTTTTCACAAGGTTCCTTTTGAGGGAGGCGAATACTCACACTTGAATTAACTTTTATCTTATTTGAATGGAAAAAATTATCTAAAAAAGTTATAAAGCCATCATATTTTTATTAGTTCAATCATAAAACTTTTGATTGTACATTTGACAAGACACGCTTTTGTTTGGACGTAGCATGTGATTTTCGTGTATGTTTTCACAAGGTTCTTTTTGAGGGAGGCGAATACTCACACTTGAATTAACTTTTATCTTATTTGAATGGAAAAAATTATCTAAAAAAGTCATAAAGCCATCATATTTTTATTAATTCAATCATAATGTTAATTTTATATTTCCCAATTACAATCTAGCCACTTTTAATCGGAAGTTGCCAATGTGAATGTCAACAATGTTACATAGGATGATCGATCTCAATGTTAATTTTTATATCTGTTGCTTTTTTTTATATTTTCTCTTCATTCGGCCAACTTTTATTTTATTTATTTTTTCTTTGTTTTTTCTACCAAGTTTGGTGAGGATTAACTGACCCTCACTAACCATCGAGCAAGGGCCGACAAGAGGAGGGTTGGCTGGCCCTCACTGACCCTCACTAGGTTTGGAATAAAAAAAAAGGAGAAAGAAAAAGCAAAAAAAAAAAATCAATAATAAAATAATAAGAAATTTTAAAAAAAGTTCACTTCTAGCCTAATTGTACTGCGTAGGATAGTCACCGTTCATGTTAACGATTTTTGACAAAAATTGGTTTTGACTAGATGGACTCAATTGGTAAAAAATGAAATAAGATTTAAGATTTGATTAATAAAATTGAAAGATTTATCACTAATTTGGCACAAGTACAATAAATTTAGGATTTTTATTACAATTTTTCCAATATACATGTATTATTAATATATTGTCGAGAAATAGTAAAGTGTGTACCACAATAATAGTATTTGTTCCTAAATTATGTTTGCCAATCCTATGTTAATACATGTCATTTATCGAGCCATTTATGTACTTCCAAACTTATCATGCAAAAAAGGCGGTCATTAATTATTTATTTGTAGAAACTAGTTTAGCATCAACATCCCTGATGTTGATAAGAGGCTCTCCCTCGTGCCACAATTAAAGATGGTAACTATATTTTGACAATAGATTGTTCCAAGTACCAACTATTTTTCGGACAACAAAAACGACGTGGAACATGACACAACTTTGCGAAGCTAGGAAAAAAGTTTCAGCTGAAGTAATTACAGTATAAAACACCCATCGATGAGGCACGAACTCAGTTGCCCTCGAAAGTAATCGCACGTTGAAAAGTCGGCCATTGTCCAGACGACACGAATACGAACACGTACGCCTGCATTCTTGTCTACTTCGTTACCTCTCATCTTCCATCCATCCAGAACCAGAACCAGACCTTTTTCCCTCCCTCCATTAAAGGACCTCCTTCAAAACCTGTCCATGGCCGTTCTCGACCGTCGCTCCCGTCTCCACCACCTCGCTTTCCTCTTCTTCGCCGCCATCTTCGACTCTAAGTGCACGCTTTCTCTGTCGCCTCCGACGCCAAACCGACAACAACAACAACCACTCCTACTCACCCTCAAAACCCAGCACGTCCCGCGCCTCTCCTCGTCCCTCCCGAGGACAAGAGCCGCCGCCGCCGCTCCGCCGGCAAGCTCCCGTTCCGCCACAACGTCACCCTCACCGTCTCCCTCTCCGTCGGGTCCCCGCCGCAGCCCGCCACCATGGTCCTCGACACCGGCAGCGAGCTCTCCTGGCTCCGCTGCACCTCCCCGAGCTCGCCCTCGCAGCCCGTCTTCCGCCCGCTCGCCTCCAAGTCCTACGCCCCCGTCCCCTGCTCCTCCCCGACCTGCTCGGCCCGGACCCGGGACCTGCCCGTGCCGGCCTCCTGCGACCCCGCGACCAAGCGGTGCCACGTCGTCGTCTCCTACGCGGACGCCTCCTCCGCCGAGGGCGCCCTCGCCTCGGACGCCCTCCTGATCGGCCCGTCGGCCCGGCCTGGCTTCCTGTTCGGGTGCATGGACTCGGGCCAGAGCAGCAGCCCGGACGAGGACTCCAAGACCACGGGGCTGATGGGCATGAACCGCGGGTCCCTGTCCCTGGTGACGCAGATGGGCCTCGCCAAGTTCGCCTACTGCATCTCCGGCCTCGACTCGTCGGGCGTCCTGCTGCTCGGGGACGCGGGCTTCCACTGGGTCGGGCCCCTGAACTACACCCCGCTGGTCCAGATCTCGACCCCGCTCCCCTACTTCGACCGGGTCGCGTACACGGTCCAGATGGAGGGCATCAAGGTCGCCGGCAAGGTCCTGCCCCTCCCGAAGTCCGTGTTCGAGCCCGACCACACCGGGGCGGGCCAGACCATGGTCGACTCCGGCACCCAGTTCACTTTCCTCCTCGGGCCGGTGTACACCCAGCTGAAGAACGAGTTCGCGCGGCAGGCCCGGGGCGCGCTGCGGGCCCTGGACGACCCGAACTTCGTGTTCCAAGGGGCGATGGACCTGTGCTACCTGGTCCCCTCGGCCCGGCCCGAGCTGCCCGAGCTGCCGGAGGTGAGGCTGGTGTTCCGGGGGGCCGAGATGAGCGTGCCGGGGCGGAAGCTGCTGTACCGGGTGCCCGGGGAGAGGAGGGGCACCGACTGGGTGTATTGCTTCACCTTCGGGAACTCCGACCTGCTGGGGATAGAGGCGTTCGTGATCGGTCACCACCATCAGCAGGACTTGTGGATGGAGTTTGATTTGGAGAGGTCTCGGGTCGGGTTCGCTGAGGTTAGGTGTGATCTTGCTAGTCAACGGCTTGGCCTGGGTTAGAGCCTAGAAGTGGTTTGACCTAGAGTGGGACCAAATACTCCACATTGTTTCTTGATAGGAAGCGCCGTCAATTTATTACACGGTCGATGAATCGATATCATCTGAATCATTATTAGTCAAGGGAGTCTCAACTAGGCGCTTAGCTACTCCAAATAGACTTAGTCTTCGTGTTTTGCAGATTTTTTGATATTCTTTTCCAAATGTGGCTCACTGGTCAGGTGATGCGAGAAGGGGATGCTATTTAGGTAGATAACTTTAACTGTTATATAATCTTGTGTAAAGTTTGATTTTAGGTTATCATTAATGTACGTCACATGCATTTCGGATGATTGTTTTTATGAATCGAGAGTAATCATCTCGGTTATCATTGTAATATGTGTTGAGAGTTAGTTTTAGCTTTATATACAATACATCGTGTCAAATATATTCAAGTTTAGTTTCTAAAGTGATTGGACAGGAAAGTACATAAATACGGTGATTACAAATTTAAATGTTGAGATCATTGTTCTTATTTTTGTCGATTTCTGTAACTCTATTTAATGTGCCGATGGTACACATGTGAGGTCGATCAATCTAAATCATTCAGATTCAGCTTAATAAACAAATATATATATATATATAGACATACACACATACTAAACTTTTATGTAATAGAATGATGACAAGAGCCTATTCATCAACTAAGTACGCCAAAGTGGAACAAATACATACAAATTTATGAACTAATGCATAAAATATGATTAATAACATGAAAAATCCTAAATTAGTATACTTGTAAAAAATTTATCTCACATTAATTTTTTTTTTTTTGATAACCTAGGGAACCCCGATTGTTGTAAATCCTGGGGACACAAATATATAAGTTTATAATTCTTCGTGGTATTAATTCAATTTGATGAAAGGTAATTGACGGTAAATTAGACACAAATATATCAATTTAGGATTTTTGGTAGTAAAAAAGTAATTTTGAGATTTGTGGCGATCAATAAATTAACGATGCATCAATTTGAAATCCTTCCTAATATTAACCCAATGAGATATGTGTCGTTGCATTGCAGAAAAAGCGAGAAAAGGCAAGGAACTGGGGGGGTCCCTTTTTCTGACGGGCTCCGCGAGTCCTCCTCCCCGTCTCGAAAATTCAGGACGAACGCGAACCACGCGTACGTGTGCTGTCGTCTGAACTCGATTCCCACTCAGACCGTCCCCGAACATTTAAAGACCGCGTCTTTTGGCAGTATCACCGCCAGTCGCGCCCGTGATCGCGATGATACGAAGACAAAGCCACGCCCAGTTTCAGATTCTTTCTGTTTCTGTCCTTACCTGCTCCCTCGAGACACCCTCTGACGCGCACGACCCTGGACCTGTTCCATGGCGATCGATTTTTCCAGTGTCCGGATCCTCCTTGAACCTTCCAAACTGGGTTTAATGCGTTGCCTGCACCATGTAGAGCCCGAAGGGTATCCTGCAATGCGTGGATTGAGATCGGCCTGGGCCTAAGTTGGCGGACCAGATAAAGTCGAGGCCGTTGTCTAAACCCATCCATTTGCAGTTTGTTCGGAGAACACTTGTCAATGCCATCGTGCCATGTATTGTGGACTCAACGATCGCTATTATCGAATCGAATGTCACGTCCGAAACTCGTTTTTTCATCGATACTTGTTCATGCGTCGGCCTTCGCGCCATGTTTTGTGGATTCAACAATCGCTATCGTGGAAGAATGTCGCGTTCGAAACTCGTTTTTCTTCACCAACATTTGTTCATGCATCGGCTTTCGCGCCATGTATTGTGGAATCAACCGTCGCTGTCGTCGAATCGAATGTTGCGTATGAAATTCGTTTCTCTCACCAACATTTGTTCACGCATCTTTCTTCGTCCACTAGCCGCCCCACTTCGAGATAAGGACTCGCGAATCCTAATTTTCTAAAAGCTACAAGGCTGGCCACTTACCTTTTCCGTACTCTAATGTTCTAATTTCGTGTCCAGTCAATTCCCCCAAACATTTCAATACAAAATTCTTTGTAAAAAATAAAAGTAATTCCAAACGTGTGGAATCACAAGGATTCCAAGTGAATTAGGTTCACGTCGCGTCGACTTACGAAAGTAAATAAAGGATTATACAATCACGGCGAGTCAATCGCGTCCGTGAATGAGGAGGCGGCGATGCCGAAACGACGTCGTTTTGAAGGCCGCGACATGGGATACGGCCCTAACGCCTAACGGTTTAACTGTTCGCTCCTACCGGACGTACGAGGAAGGCGTCGGGGGTTTTTGTCCTTTGAAGAGGGAGACGAGCCCAGAAGCGCGACTCGTCCGAGCTCGACTCAGATCTCTCTCTCCCGAACTCTCTCTCGACTCGGGCCCCGTCCCCGCCTTGATTCCTCGGAAAAAGTCGAAGCCTTTACGCAAAAGAGTTCGACCGCCCAGAATTCGGCGTTTTTCCTTCTCTTCTTGTTGCCCGGTCGTATGAGCATGATCCCGTGAGTTTTTTTCGCTTCGATTGATGATACCCTTTTCTTGTTCTGTCGTTTCCGTTGATCATTTCCACGCAAGTGTTGTGCCTTGACGGATAAATATGCAAATTTGGGAATAGGTTCTGGAATCGTGGTGAATTTTGGGCTTAGGGTTCTTCTGAATTTAATCTTTCAGTAGCCTTAACATGTTTGGTTTCATGGTTGCTTTGGCTAATGTGGAGACTTTTGGAGTTTCATGGTTGCTTTGAATTTCATGAGCAGCAATCTTGCAGCCCGCATTTTGTTCGTGCCCAATGTACATGAGATTAGGGTCCCTTCTCTCGTTTAAGAAGTCCGATGATTATTATCGATTTCACCTGAAAATGCTCTTCCTTGCTTAGTTGTACGTCATAAATATGACTGCCAAGTTTACAATATCCCTTGATATTTGCAGATAATTGAAGGGACGGTTGGTCGTGCTAAAATTTTTTTACGCATTCGATTATCACTATAGCTGTGACTGGTGCTCTTTGGAAACTTGTACGGAGATGAGTTTTGTGTTTCGAGGTAGTAGACCAGATATAGAGACTGGATTTCCAGAATTTATTCCCGAGCGCCGTGCTGTGGTATGCTTCTTGTACTTTAATTAATAGAGTTTGATGCTACATTTGATTTCATCATGTCCTAGTTGTCCGTATCACTTAATTTTCTCTGTTTGTCCAGCGTCTTCATGCAGCGCGGCCAGTTAAGTCGAACTCCCTAGCATTTCTCGTCACAGGTATTTTTGTTGCTTCGAGAAATAATGTTCTTATTTAGGTTTATTAGCTATGTCAATTGTCAATATTATGTGTTTGATTCGTCTGTGGTTTTGATTGTCACAGTTCTCCTGCTATTCATGATTCTCAACTCCAACCAGATGTCACCGAATTTTTTGGTACTGTCCTAGGCTTTCAAACTGAAGAATTAGTTTTTGTTTACATGCCTTTCCTATACATTAGCAGTTTGCAATTGATTAATGAGGTCCTCTTTCCTCTCCCCTTTCCAACCTTTGAAAAATTCGTGCAGCTCTGGCTCGTGCTTGGTGTCTTCTTGATGGCAACAACCCTTAGGATGTTTGCGACTTGCCAGCAACTTCAAGCTCAGGCCCAGGTCCACGCTGCGGCTGCCAATAGCCTTCTTGGTCATACTGAATTGCGGTTGCATATGCCACCATCCATAGCACTTGCAACAAGAGGACGTTTGCAAGGCCTTAGGCTTCAGCTCGCTCTATTGGACCGTGAATTCGATGAATTAGGTTCCTGTGGCATACTTCGACTTTAATTTTTGGAGATCATCTTTTGCGATTATCATATATTTCAAGATTTTTCATCTTTTTCGTGCTATATGTTTTATTGACATTTGTGAGAGGTTGTTAACAGATAAGTTATATTTGTTTGCAGACTATGAAACTTTGAGAGCACTGGATTCTGATAATGTTCCAACAGTTCCAGCAATGAATGAAGAGGAGATTGATGCTCTTCCTGTCCACAAATACAAGGTTACCGGTCTTCCATGGTAAGACTTCACGGGCATGAGAGATTAATCAAATCTTTTAGTTTTTTTCTGGCATTTGTGTTTGTGGGGTTACTTCTCTCTGTTCTTAGCTTTGGCAGTGATCGGTTGTAGTTTAAGATGGCCTAATTAATGCTAGTTTCACAATGTCTTTATAGCATAATTTCTTGGGTGGTACAATCTATAGGTTTTATTGGTATGCTAAATAGTCAACTTGTTTCTTACAGCAGTGGCTCTCTGCGGAAAATGGCTCATCTTCATTATCATCTGAGGTATTGACTATACCATTTTGTATTGTGCCGCATAACATCTAGAATATCTCGTGGATGTCCCTCTCTATTTCCCCCCAAACATGTGTCAGCCGTCATTTTTCTTGTGATTTGTTATTTTGCTGTGCGAAACATTAGGATGGTTTACTTGTTATCTGAAGACAGTGTACAATCGTAATCTTAAGGCTCATGCGTCTTTATCTTCATGCATCGTTTGAGGTTTGAGCTGTCCAGGATGATGTGCATTGATGACTTTGTTCTTGCTGAATGTTCATGGCTGGATTAGCTTTCTGTGTCCCAGCTATTATAATGGGTTGTGTTCTTTGATCAATGCTGTCAGTGGAGCATGAATGTCTGTTTGCACGTTTTCAGGAGAAAAAGCAAGATGTAGGTGCTGCAGCTGGGAGCATAAAGAGTTCAGATGATGAGCTGATGTGCAGTGTATGCTTGGAGCAAGTTTCGGCAGGAGAGCTCATCCGAAGCTTGCCATGCATGCATCAGGTAAATCCCACGGTGATTAATTTTTCTTTTTGCTTGGTTTACCAGAATATCAAGTTTCGTCCATCAAGTAACTAGTCTGCCAAACATCCTTGGTTTGTCGGAATAAGTCAGACCCACAAAATATAATTTTCCACTAACCACATGTGGCTATTTCGTTGCGAAGTCTTATGATAATTTCTTTTGTGGATTGCATATGAGGCATTCTTGTTGTGCAGCAACAAATTATTTTTTATTGGGATTAGGTCATCGTGAAAATTTGATAGAAATAATGTCTTTATTGATAGATAGGATTTCATACCGAAGGTATCAAGGGGGCACCATTACCACCCGACTCATATCCACTTTATGGAGCTATCAGTTATGTACTCTTTAAGAAAACTAAGAATTTGATGGATGACGTTATTTCGCAGTTCCATGCAAGTTGCATTGATCCATGGCTGAGACAGCAGGGAACGTGTCCTGTCTGTAAATTCAGAGTTGCATCTGGATGGCGTGAAAATGGGCGAGGAATCGACACTACGTTCATGGTCTGATTAGCGGCAGAAACATTGTTGTACCATCATCTGCTGAAGTACTGATTGTATCGTAGATGTCCGAATGGGTCGATTGGGGCTTGTGCCTTCTGTGATTTATAAGTCATGGGCCTTGTGAAGAAGCAGAATTGAGTATTGTCATTTATGCTTTAAATGGCATCAGAGTCTTACAATTACGTTATAACAAAAGAACGGAAAATATCAACAAAGTCCTCATTACGCTCTGTGTTGATGCCTCGGTTGAGTCACATTTATCACCAATTCATACAATCTGCAACACCAACAGCTCTATGCGCTCTGCAATGTTTTTTGCAATTTCTTTGAATACGAGTGTGGGACATAGGGTGCGTTTGGGAACCACTTCCCAAAGCCTTTTGGGGTTCCAAAGCCCAAAGCCCTCGCAAACGCAATGTGTGTGTTTTGGCATTTGTTTTTGGGTTTGCATTCCCCAAATGCCAGCTTTACAAGACTGAAAGCCCAAGGCAGGTTGGGGGCTACCTTGGGCTTTCAGCTTACCGAAAATGCTAAGCTTGAGGGATTAAAAAAAAATTTCTTCCCAAAATACCCTCATTAATTTTTCGTTTGTCCTGGTTTCGCCCTTACTACTCATTGTCTTCTTCCCCGAGCTTCTTCTTCTTCCGCGCGAGCGGCTTCTTCCGCGTGAGCTTCTTCTTCTTCCGCGACCGGTCGCCGGCGAAGGGCAAGCAGCTGCCGGCAACTGTCGCCCAAACGACTGTCGTTGAGGGTGGCGCAACCGACGCCGGGGGTGGGTCGTGGCGAGGTCTGGGTCATCGGGACCCGGATCTAGAGCGGCAGGGTCGCGGAGAACCTTGCCACCCCGATCCGGGTCGCGCGACCTCGCCGCCCCGGATCCGGGTCATGGCGGCGTCCCGCGACCTCATTGCCCAAGATCCGGGGTGGCGAGGTCACGTGACCCGTCCGGGCGGCGAGGTCCTCCCGCGACCTCGACGCCTCGGATCTAGGTTGTCGGAGGTCAAGGCGGCGTCGCGCGACCTCGCCGCCCTCGGATCCGGGTCGCCGAGCCTCGCCGCCCCGGATCTAGGGTTGCTGGAGGTCGCGACCTCGTCGCCGCAGATCCAGAGTCGCCAAAGGTCGCCGGAGGTCGTCGGCGGCCGCTGCCCTTGCCGGTCAATATTTTTTAATTTTTCTTTTGATAATTTTTTTTTTTACCACAAAATTGCTTTGTAAATATAATTCCCCAAACACGATTTTGCTCAAAGTGCTTCACAAAGGGCTTTCAAAGTACAATTTACCAAACACATTTGCATTTTGAAAAACACTTTTAACTCAAAGTGTTTGCATTTTCCTAAAGACTTTCCTCAAAAGTCTTCCCAAATGCACCCATATTCGAAATGAGAAAGCTACCGTAATCAAAATGCCATCCATAAGAGTCGCTGTCCTTCATACTTTCTCCTTTCTAGTCAGTTTTGCTCCCTCAAAACGAAGCCAACAAGCATAATATAGAATGCTTATACAATATATCCAAGCACACCGTCAAGTATGGGAAGTCTGGTCTTAACTTTATATTCCATAATACTCAAGGTTAAGATCCTAGCCAAGTTTAAGAGGCGTATGAAGGAAAACTGAGTTATGATCTACTTGAGTATTCCTTATAAAGCTGTTCATTTTGCTTTTCCCTTTCCCTTCCCGTGACCTTTCTTGGCATCTAGCTTGGCTTGAACACGAGCAGCAGCCGCAGCTTTAGCTTCTTCCCTCCTCTTCTTCTCCTCCTCTTTGGTTGCGGCAGCTATCTCCCTTTGCTTCTTCAGCTCCCTATGGAGGATTTCAACAATTAAAAACGCTCATATTTTCTTTTCTCAAGTACTATCGACATCTTAAAAGCAATGATAATTGAAATTTCAGAACTCCACATTTCCTCAAATACTCGCACAACATTTCCTAATATGACTTACTCAAGCCTAGCCTTGTCTTCTGTTACACTGCTCACTGTAAGGCCCTTGCACGGTTTGCATGCAACTAACTCCACCTCAAAAATAAGGGTTGCACTGCATAAGTAAGTGATAAACACATCATACTATTTCTTCCATAAAAATAAAGAGATTTTTTAAGAGCTTAACAAGTAAAGCTTTCATGATAATGCATGAAGATGCCATGTTCATATATAGTCAGGACAGCCTGTTAAAAGCATCTAAACATATCGAGATTTCACCAGCCCAAAACTCCAACTGACATTCTGCTTTTCTTTTGTTGACGAACAAAATGTAGGGTCGTCATATGGTGGTCATATATAACGGTGAAGAATTAGAAGAGCACAGGCATTACTCTGGTGGGATATCGGGTGGAGAACCCGTGCTGCCATAGGCATACTCTGGCTTACATGTGATTTTCGCAACCTCCCCAACCTTACAAAATCAAGAAAGGACATTCAATGGAGACACAATACACGCTTTCAAAATTCAACAAGTTATAAGTCCTTTACCTTCATAGTTCTCAATGCAATGTCCCAAGCACTGATCACCGAGCCCTTTCCGATCTCAAAGGAGAATAGAGTATTGTCTTCATGTGTTGAGTCAAAGACTTCACCAGTTTCAGCAAGTACTCCTTCATAACGAACTGCTCAACAAAAAGACAAACAATCAGACATTTAAGAGCAGCTTTCCACCTTAATGCAGCTATTAGGATTGTCATTCTTACTTTTCAAAATTATACAAACAGTGTATTGATGCACTCTCTAAAACCAGCATTATGCTTCGTACCTAAGAGGCTTACTGGAAGGCAATGAGTTTGAGCAAAGCTATTATGTTGCTGGATTGTACATAGCATCAAGAAAGAAATAAAGGTTCCTATCTCCTTCCCGATTTTACTTGGTGAAATTACATGCCTCTCTGCTCCAGCAATCAACTTTAGGAGCACTATCACAAGATGGGCAGATAAATTTCCTTACTGTTAAGCGTCAAGGTCTAGCATTGCATTAGTAAATTGTGAACACAAAATCATTAGTGAATTGTCAAAACCTCTATGATGATTGCCACCATCTTATTTGACCAAAAAGAAAAAAAAAGAATGCCACCATCTAATAAGAACAAAACTTTGGCTGCATCACAACTAACTGAAGTATGGTCTGGCACTGTAAGAATAAAACTTTGCAACTTGTTTGTCAGCTAACTGCAATAAGGTATTGTTACTACAAGAAAAGAAAATACCAATATACAACACCGAGACCAGGGTTCATCCAGAAGGTCTTTTCTTGTCTAGGTCAACGTTAAGGATGTCCACTAATAGAAACAGAAGATCAAAGGCACCCTTTTTTCTTATTCCTTTTACAAATGGAACTGTTGCACTTTGCTATAAATTCTTTTTTCCATACATTGATTTTGTGGCTTCATTTTCAGGAAAGTACCATTTCCAGTAACATATAAAGAACTAAAAGGTGGATTTTGACTGAAGAGTACTACTTGATGCCAACATCAAATAATATGTGGAGTATTAATTGTATAGGAAGACAAAAAAGGCCTTAAATAAGGTATTGAATTCATGAACTCGTGTCCTCATATGCATACACAATGATTATCAGACATACGACTATCGTTTTAGTCAGATTAGTTAGTTGCATACCATCAACAAGAGGAAGGGTCTCTGAAGGAGAGACTGCATCAGGTTTCGCTCGTCGCACAATTGTCTTCATGACCCCTCCATCATCCGTCAAATTGATTGCCTCAGCCATGATTTTTATGAAAAGCCTGCTTGTATGGGAAGAGAAACTGAGTTACAGATGCATGCCAAAAGGCTTCTATCGGGTCATGATGTGCTGAACATGCTTTGATCCGAGAAGAAGAGTAAGAAGGAGGAGGAGATGATGTGCTCGACATGCTTTACAACCTAGAAAATTACAGCAAAACTGAGATAAGGTTACATTTCTAGGTACAAGATAAATAACTGAAAAGTTGAACTACACAACCCGTTGTCCGGAACTTCCAAGAAGCATTGCCAAGAAAGTCATCGAGGACTTCCATTAGTTCACTTCAGCTTCAACTAATTAATATTTCACAAATCTCAGCAATCAATGCTTATATTGTCAAATGCAGATTTGAGGATTGAAAAACAAAGAAAAGAAAGGCCCTGCCAGTGTCCCATGGGAAAAAGAAATGAAGGAAAAGCTTACTTGGAACTGCAAACCTTGTGCAGGAGGGACACCCAAATGCTAAACTTTTCAATTCTTGCATTCAAGTACTGAACTTTTTACCCAAAAAAGTGCAATCAAATTCCACAACGTCATCTACGTAGCAGATGCAAATTGCCTACGCTCGACACAGTAGGAACGAGAGCCGTGGCAATCGGGACAGCTTAATTGCACTCTTTACAATAAGTCCACGATTTAGATTGCCCTAATTGAAAGATTCATCACTCCATTCCGCAAAATTCGCACTCTTCCCAAACAAAAAGAACCCTAACTCAACTAATTCCATGCACGAATAGCGACTATACAAAGCTGATTAACAAATCCATCCGATAATCAGAGCCAAGGACAAGCAACAATCCCATCCTCAAACGCCACGCTACCAACAACCCATCACACCCATCCGCAGAAGCTTAAACCACAATCGAACACCCAAACTCTTGCACCAGCACAGATTCATCTCAGCATCCGAACATCACCCTACTACATCAGCAAACCCACGAAAAAAAAAAAAAAAAAAAACAATTGATGCGAGTATTCAACGCAGAAGAGGACAGAGAGAGCGGTAGACAACGGAGCGAAGTGACACGGAAAGAGCGTGAAAACTGACCGGAGCGACGAGATCAGCCGCAGCGATCGGCGAAGACGAAGGAGGAGAAGGAGGAGCGAAGGAGTTGATCGATCGGCGACCGGCGGCCATAAAAGCTGCTACGCTGCTGCTTCGCGGATTCTCTCCACTTTCCCCTGCTTTTTTGCATTTTCAACTGCTGGTCGCGGACCGAACGAGCTCCGTTCGGGCAACGCCACGTGGGCCCACGGAGGCCCGCCGGGTCCGAGGATGTCCGGCAATTATCTTCTTCAGCCCAAAATCAAGACATGAATAAGCAATCTCCAAAACAAATCTTAACATAATCACATATAAGTTCGACCAACAAAATAATAATAATCGCGTATAAATTATTGTTAGGTTCATTATCTATGCAACAAGAGCCTTACAGATTCGCCATCGTATGAATGATATGTCTATTCATAATTTAATTTTGTAAACGAATTCGTCCTCACGTCAATAATGCAGTGATCAATATAGTTGTACTGTAAACTTTTAGTATAACCTACTCTTGTAAATTGAGAAACTTTTAACCTTGTTCTTGGACGAGCCAATTTTCTCTACTAAAATCGACTGCTTTGAATAACGGATTGCTGCCATGGAGAATAAGGATTTATTATTTCAATCTATGGAACTCTTTAAAAAAAATTATTGTATATTTTATTGTGTGGCGCTATTTATAATCTTTGCATGATTAAATTCATTCCTTTTATACCTTATGGATGAAATCAACCTCTTTGGATTTCATATTTGTACATTTTCCCCTCAAATTTAGCTCTTTTTCATTATGAGCTTCCTTTAAATTTAAATCCATTGCTATTTAGGAAATATAACAGAAAGATTATTTCAATCTGAAATGTGAATGAAGTTAAAAATGTCTTTCAAATTTTTTCCTTAATTGAGATAAAGTTTGATTTTATTAAGTTTTATCTTCCAAGTTTTTGTCATATTGTGAATCTTAATTGTGACTTTATAGAAAAAAAAAATTTAAAAGGTTTTTTTTTAGTCCATTTTGTGTATGTAAAGTAAAGAAAAAATTGTTCGCACTTAGATTTTTTTTCCTGATTTTTACTTGACAATGAGTAAATTTAATCGACAATGTGAAATATTTTTGATAGTTTCTCAGCGAGACAAAGTAATTAATTTGTATAGAAGTAAAGATAAACAAAGAAAAATAAAAATTTAGACTTTCGATGTGCATGATGATATTCACTTAAACATGTTCTTAATCATGGCAATAAGAACCTATACAAAACTATAAACCCTAAAAAGACCGTAAGTTGGGGTCCGCAACTTTAAGTTTCGATAATACTAAAGGCATTACCTTCATTATTCATTAACATGTGCTTGTTTTCTAGAAATTTGGAAGAGGAACATATTGTTTAACAAAAAGAAAATATATTTTGACCAAAAAAACAAAAAAGATAATATTGTAAAGTGTGATAACTATATGCATTTACTCCGAATGACCCAGCAGCCCAAAAAGAAAGAAAAAGAAAACCCCAACAAACCTCCTTAGTTTTTGGCAAAGTAGAAAATTAGTCTCTACCTTGGACTGCTAATCAATCATTAGTAAAGTGGTGCTTTTACAAAAGCAGGTGCAAGTGCAATCATTTGCAATCTAGGAATTAATGAACGCAAATCTTCAAGCAATCCATGTATCCACCGATCGATCGGTTGACTAGTCAATCATTAGATAAATCATTCTCGCGATTTCGTAGGGGGCCTACGCCTTAGAAGTCTCCTGCTCTATCCTTGATCTCGTCGGTGAAGTGGAAAACAATGATTAACTTATAAACCTTGATTAGGCTGTTCTTAGTGTTTTTGATTCGGTAGCCGAGAATGTGCATGAAAAGAAGATAAAAAACGACAAGGAAAGCCAAGTCTTTTCTTATTTTAATGGAAATTACATCTCTGGTTTTGATTTAATGCTATTTGGAATCAATTTTGGGGCCTTAAAATAGGTTCATTGACGTAGCCCTTGGGAATTAAGGCTAATCTGACAAAAAATTTTATCCACCCAACTCGATAGACAATCAAGAACCAGGCATTTTATTTAAAATGATAGTCAAAACAACTATGCAACGTTTGAATGAGAAAAAAGGTAGATCACTTTTTTCCTTTTTCTTCTCCTACTTTTGACAAAGAAAATCAACGGAAAAATACCACGTTTTAAGCGAACTCAATGAGTCGTCTCTCGCGACTTTCATCGTTAGATCGAAGTGTAAAAGATCACAACCATTCACACTGAAACCGACGAAAGCATCATAATGATACGACGATGCCTCCTACAAACACAGGAACATGCCACTAACGGAAGCAGTTGCCACCAAACAGGCGTGATGGGAAGTAATGCCACAGCACGAGGTTGAATCGGAGGAGGTGGTCCAGGAGCGGTCAAACTGGAAAGACAAGGACGCAGGGCATTGAAAGGGGCTTGAAATCGAAGGAAAGGGCATCGCAGGACAAAAGGGTCTTTCCAATTTCGGCTCTGTACCCTCTTCCCCCCCGGGATTTCTTCTTTATAATTTATCGGGCGCATTGAATTAAAAAAAGCCCCCATCAATGGAAGTGGCGTCATCCACGATGCACGCTCCGTCCGCTCCAATTCACCATTAATTTTCCCATTTTTTTCTTCTTCTTTTTTCCAACATCAAGTCGTCACCACCACCGGAAATCGAGTCGAGGTCCATGACCTACTCTTGCAACCCTACCTAGCCATTAAAGATTATCATTTCCCTACTCGAAGGCCCGCATTTATAAATTATTATTTTAATCGGAATTCCTAGCAGTAGCATTGTCCGCTCATGCGCACCAGATCCAAGCATCATCAAGGCGCATCCACGGGGTCGGTCCTGCCCTTCAGTCAATTCGACACTAGATTCAGCAGTAGTAACGGTTCGTTCGAAGCGAATTTCGGGTTGAATTTAGCTCAAGAACGAGATAACTTCGCACGATGTGGTTTATGTTCGTGACGATGATGGGACTTTTAGTGCAGAAATTACTGATGCCGACGATGCATCTTCCTCTGGTTCTGCTTCAGCTCCAGAGCTTCAGAAGTTACAGCAGGGAGGAGATAAGAGCAGCAGAGCTCAGAGCGAGACAGAGCCAATTGCGAAGAAGAACTGAATTCAAAAACATTAATGGAAGGAATCAGAAAGAAGCCAAGAATCATTTACACAGGGGTTTAGAGTCGTTTATTTCCCAACTTACGTACCACTTACATCCACCTCTCCTAACTAAGCCTCTAACATCAATCCGAGATTTGAACTGGATTAGCGAAAAGCGAAAAACGAGAAAAGAGAGGGGGAGAAAATCTTTACATACATTGCGCAAAATCTCCCCTCTTTATCTTCCTCGGACGTCACTACGGGGCAAAAAAAAAAACCAAAAACCGAAGCCTGAACAGGGGGGGCTTCTTCTTGTTCTCAGATCAAAGCGCAATCAAGAACCGTCGCGCAAATAAAGACAGGCGCGAGATCTTGCGAAAAAACAGAAGAAGAAGAAGAAAAAAGATCCTTCCTTTGGTTAGACCGACGATCAGGGCCGGCTGATCTCACGAACCCAGGTACGAATCATCATCGGAGTCATCGCCCGCGGACGTATTTCGATGACAGCGACGCGAGAAGAGAGCTCGCGGACCGATCCGTCAGTCGCCCTACTCGCGCCAGCAGAGGAGCATGGTGACGCAGCGCCTCACGATGTAGAACCTCGCCCTCTGCTCGCTCACCAGCCTCGCGCACCTCCTGGCGAAGGCGCACCTCCTCTGCGACGGCGACCTCGACCTCGACGCCGACTCCGACGCCGACGCCGACGCCGACGCCGCCCTCCCGCCCCGCGACGGCGCCGCCTCCTTCCGCGACAGCTTCCACTTGTCGTCGAAGTAAACCGCCGGCGGGCGATCACTAGCAGCCATGCGGGGAGGCCTCGTTTTGTCCAAGAAAGGAAAAATTAAGGTCTGCTTTTTGAAGGGCCGGTTGGTTGAATGAAGTTGTCTCTTTCCCCCTTCCGCTGCCGCGGTGGCGGGATACCACAGACGCCCAGAGAGAGAGAGAGAGATTACAGAGGAGGGAAGAAGACGATGTAACCAAGAAATAGAGGAGGAGAGAGAGAGAGAGAGAGAGAGAGAGAGAGAGTATTTATGAAGTGGAGCGACGGAGGAGGAAGACGACGAAACGGAGACGGAGAGGGACTGCGCCGGGAATGGGAAATATTTTCCGTGAGATCATCGTCGTCCCGGGCCACGACGGGCCCCACCTATATAATTTTTAAAACGTTTATTTTCAAAGCCATAATGATTTTTGAGGGAAAGAAAATTTGAATCGAGACTCTCTAGGCCACTCGAATGCATGAATTTCCGAAGCTCCCACTATATAAAACATGGGGAAAAGAAAGGGTCGATGTTCTTATTCTATTTCGTTCGAAAAATATCTAAAGGACGGCATCTGATTGACATGGATATTTCCATGTGCAGAATAATGATTTACAAATGATTTCTTTGAGTTTCAGTCGAGCCGATCAAATATTTTGAAAAATCGAAAGCGCTCGGACGGTATGGTGAGTTTTGCGATTTTTATTAAGGAATATATTCAAGTGTCGAATCGTGGGACATTACTTAATTTATCATATGTGAAGATCAGATGTAATGTGGATAGAATCATCATTGTTATTTGTTTCACAATGGATTGGGACTTCAAGCAATACACGTCAGATGGTTGCTTCAGGGAAGAAAAAATTGGGAAACTTGCCAATCCAAGAAGAGAGTGAGAAGAGGGGAAAAGGAAATGCGCTCCTCAATAGGCCGATCAGCTATAAGTGTAGGTTTTTCCTCTCGACACGACGGTCACTCTCGGAGCCTAGGGTCCCCGCCCTTTTGAAGGTGAGATTTTCGTCTTACGTCGGAATTTCATTTCCCTTCGATGTAACTTATAATTCAATGCGGTCCTAAGATTATTAGTCAACACTCGTGCCGGATGCTTTGACGCCCCCATTATCTGTCATACATTAAGCGGTGAGAAGAAATAATTTTACTCGGTATGATCACTTGAATTTTCTTACATTTTTCATATCAGAGACGGAGAACCCCGTTTCTCTTCAAATTCTTTCTCCTTTTTTGAAGATTCTATTACGTGGCACCTCAAAATATCGAGATTTCCACGGGCTATATGACATGCATATATAAAATTAAAAGATATTTCTTAGAGCTCCCTTCATCGAGAGCACAAGTCCATTGCACTATTGAGATTTGATGTACATGGGTACTCTATGTACGAACCGTTGACATCCATATGTCTTACGACTTTCTCTGATGCAATTATGTATTCTGGATTATCATTACTTTGTTTAATTAGATGGTATTTGAAAAATAGAGATTCGGAGAAGTAGAGACCCGCACTAGAAGCATGAAACGATAAATTAAACTAGGAATTAGGTAAAAAGATATAAAAAAATAAATGGAGCCCAACATTGTTAGATCGATCATACATGCCTGAGCTCAAGCAAAGGAGAGGATGAAGTCAACTCGACGTATAAAGTGATGTCCCACCAAGTTGGTCAATCGCATAATCTTGTCATTGTTCCTAACGCACGATTATCTTTTCATTAAAGTTTTGGTGGCGTGTGATGTCGTCCCTTCGTGTATAAGGCCACTCAGGCGCATAGAAAAATACGTGAGGGCACAAAATGTCGTCGTCGCCCGATTAGCATCTTCCTAATCGGCCCGATAGCGACGCGTTCGTTTGTTAATTGCGGCTAGGGTCCGATTATTTTAATTCCGCTTAGTCACGGAATTAGTCGGGCGAAATTAATTAAACCGCGATACATGGGGGCGTGAGCTAGCTGGACCCGTTTTATTGACGCTTTTCCGCTGATATGAACTTGACGCGATGTCTCGATGATCTGCTCAAATCCTAATTAGCCCACCAATTGTCCGAATAGGCGTGCCCATCTTTGCATAAAGCTTTGTCGTACGTTGTGGTCAATTTTTTTTTTTTTTTGGGTCTCTTGTTTCATTTCCGAATCCCGGACAAGATAGGAATTGCCTTGTGCCTTAGTTAATTTCCAATAATGCTTGGCCGTTTGACTGGAGACAAGTTTTTGAATTGCAAAACCTCTGGATGATCGAGTCCTTCTGTTGCTCTGTGCATTCGATCAAGTGTATGATCTTGCCTTGCTTTATGAAACTAGCATCGCAACGAAATTTCAAAAGAGATAGTTAGCTGCACATCGAAGTTCATAGAAGTACAATTTTCTTATGATATGAGGATGATGATCATACGGACTTATAATTGTCCATAGATGAAGTTATGAACTAAATATGCTGCAACCAGTCGCAATAAATTGTCGGATAAGGGCATATTTTCGATTTTTTTATGTTATAACATGACATTTTGGAGAATGGTCAGCGTGTCATGAGTTTTCCTATTCATAGAAACAAGTAATAACATCCTCATTGTAAGTAAGCCAAGAGAGCCCAACACCATATTGATCAAGTACAATACATTTCACATTTCTAGCAAGTATACTACTTTAAAACCATTTATAAGGATATGCTTAGGCCCTCCTTGTGGGTCTATATTTCCAATAGAAGTACTCAACTGATGGCGCAACATTTCCTCCCCTAATTCTGGTATGACTTCGGGCTTCATATGTTGCATCTACTCCAATCACTTAATTGTACGTAGCTATTCTCAAAACTTATTTTCAGGCTTTTCTCTCTCTATATCGAGTTGCATGCATGAGGATATCGGGGTAAACAAAACCTTGAATCAAAGACATGATACTGATGAGATATGGAACAGTTAGAGCGAGTTTGAAAAAGTTTTGCAAAACAGTGCTAAGATGCGAGTGAAAACAACTCCTGGCCTTGGATTATAGAAAGGCTAGATCTGAGCATTTCGAAATGATTTGAGCGAACGCAAAGACCTTTCATAAGAAGGATTTCGAGATTTTAAAAATCGTCATTCAAAAATCTTCCGCAACCTACTTTCCATGATATATCCGGTTGGTTCTTACTTTTGAGTAAATGTGAGATATTACAAAAATTTGTCGTTCGAAATTGGGCTCTCACTCGATATCTAACGGACCCTCCAAAATTAAGTTATCCAGGCGTATACGCGAGAGAGATGTATACAACGTTGATGGAGAGTGGCTTGCTCTCGATTCGAGATTTTAGGTAATGCGGATGTAATCAACTCTCTGCTTTCTTCCTGGCACGCGAATGGATGGCAATCGATTACGCTTACGCACATGTTCATCATCGATCCTCGATCGAGAAGCTGCGCTGCAACTACACACTGACCGGCTCCGATAGATCGAATCACGGACCAAGAGATTACGTATGTGGAATAGGGCCATCAGCGCCGAGATTGGTGCATGCGTCGGAAGAGTGTTTTCCAAGGATGTCTTCGGCGGATATCGAGAAAGCCTTTACCCGCCCCTTCACGTGTTCGTTAGTTCCACTGGCGAAAGCAATTAACACACTTGTCTTCCATGCACCAAAAAGCTTCCCCTCCCCACCAATTTTGCACCGACCACCCAAATTTTAATTGTATGCTCGGGCACCGCGCGCGGGTCAGAGCATTCCCCAATCGGATCTTGATTCTTGTTTGAGTTTTCAGAATTTCTTCATACATCGTTTTAAACTAAGGGTTAATAATACCAACAACGTTAAACTGATGTATTTATTATAAATTACTCGAAAATTGAATTTATGACCACAAAAAATCTCAAATTTTGGACATCAATGATAAATTTTACAATCATTATATTTTATAATCAAATTGATGAGTTCAATGATGTGTGATAGTTGACGGATTTTATCATTTATTTGTCGAGGTGTCTTGATTTGTAATTTTCCATGATATTAATTAAATTTAATAAAAATAACGAGTAATGTATTGATTTATGATAAGTTTATCATATATATACTAGTTTGAGATTTATAATGGTAAAAAATTAATTTAGGAAAATTTGTTAAATTTGTATTGATTTGGTTTTCCTTTAATATTAATCGTTGAAATCAAAAGTATTAGGTAAATGAATGATTTAATATTCGAGTTTTGAAAAAAAAAAAAAGAAAATTCCTCGATTTTTGGGTTGCTTGCCTTGACTCCCCATAAAATGTTTCATTGGCAACCGAGAAGTGTTTTGAGGGCACCTCAACGTGACGCAATGCACGTGCGACGCCGCCGTGGAGCGCACGTGTGTCGGTGGCGGCACAGTCGGGAGTCGTTGGGATTAACCGCAATTCATCAGCCTCCCTCCGCACGGGTGCCTGTACCCACCGACTATTTTTCCTCATCTTATAATGTATTGTTTTCCTTTCACATTTTTTCGGAGGCAAATCAATCAATATAGCTTTCATTTTAATATTTTCTTGACACCAATCTCGAGATAGTCCAAAATAATTTTGCCCATGTCTTCCTCCATGTGACATGAATTAGTGATCCAGTCAAACAGACGATCAAAATCGATAAGAGCGTGCACAAAAATTCCACTTTGATGATAAAGGTTGAACGGATGTCAATTCCTTTTCGTATCTATTTCCCCTAATTTTTTTTCCCTTGAATTAATTTGGACTAAGTACAGATATTTGGTCCTACTCTGAGTTATAACACGTGTGCAACTTAAGAACTCCTTGATTCCTAGTCTTTTCCCTTAGAGCTCTTTTTTTTTTTCAATTTTATCCAAGCAAGTCCTCTTAGTTTTTGATCTGTGCTATTTGGTTCCTCTAAATTTTACTTTTGGCAAATCAAATCCTCTAACTTTTTGGATTTGTGCAACCAAATACTTTCACGACCGCTCTCACTAAACTATCAGATCAGCTGAAGACGTGGCCTCTTTAATACGGCACGCAATGCTAACGTTCCAAAGGACTACGCAAAAAAAAAAAAAAAAAAAAAAAAAAAAAAAGTTGGAGGACAAAATCGCACTAAATTTCGAGCTTATAAAACTAAAACCGGACTTGACCCCTGTTATCTTCCATTCCCTGTATGGAAGCACTTGGTCCAGTGGCCCTTCCAAAAGCCCACGATCTCTCCAGCTGTTGTTATTCGGTCCAAAGAACTCGTTAATCAAAGCAGCACAATCACATGATCAACCATGTGTAAACTCTTATCCCTTGTCATGATATATAGAATATAATAAAAAAAAGCTGATCATTTGGTGAGCCAATAGTTCAAAATTTTCACCTGCAATCTCAACTAGAATCTTGAGACACAAGGTTAATAAAAAGAAGGTAAATCCTGAATGCTAAATGGATGTTCAAATCAATGGCGAATCATGATTTGCCAAAACAAAAAAAATGCCGAACCACACACTTATCTACCAACTTCAAGCTTTACGTTTCCATGAAACAGGTGGTCTTTCCTCCTAAATATCATTTAAATCGGACAAAGTCCACGTGCTTCATGAAATTAAACTTGGTTTGGGAAAGATTGTTAGAGGGAATTGCAAAGTATGATGTGCACTTGCCAACTGAGAGATCAAGGACAACGTTGATTCATGATGGCAAGTATGTACATGAGCTTCGAGAGTGTACAAAAATCCAGTTTATCGTGGAAGAGTAAAACTGGTTAAATCAAACATTGTGCGTGTCGGCTTAGGTGCCAGACTATTTTGGTTAATTATGATTGTACTCTCGTCTCACATACACCCAGTTGTCAGGAAAAGAACACATTGCCCGATGAATTTTTCCATCATGTGATGCCATGAATAATTCTTGATTCCATCTTTTTGCAAAAAGGAGGGCATGAATCCGTATGAGTCTACTGTTTAGTATCCCCCACAGCCTGCTTTGAGTAAAGTCCCAGTTCTCTATAGAGGTAGAAATTACATCTAAGTAATATAATGTAGATACTTATCATATTTATGTCTTCCATTCAACATTGATCAACAATAGTTGCTGAAGATTTTATTCATTAACTAGGAGCTTTCATCAGAATAGTTAACATTAGCAGCAAAACAAGTTACACCTTAAAATGTAGATACTTTCTTCTTCTTATTCTTCTTTTTTTTTTCTTTTCTTTTCTTTTCTGTAAGGAAGAAAGGACCCTGATGAGACCCAAAGCTCAACTAAGTATTATGAATACACGTACGAACACCAGGAACAGCAAAAGCCACGTTAGCTGAAGGGAAAGAAAACACTTTGCAAAACTTTGCTATTTCATTAATGTTTGGAGTGAAAGATCCAAAGGAAGGAGTAATGAGAAAAACCCCAAGAAGCAAAAAGGCCACTCTCACTCTCTCTCTCTCTCTCTCTCTCATATCTGTCATGATATCCGAAGGTACATATATTTTAACCCAAGTACAGACATACACTGATAATCCAGGTGGGTTTCGCCAGTACGGAAAATGAAATCTCTGCCTCCCTCAGATTTAGAGAATCCAATCATCTTCCCTCACTGTTGCAGACTCTATCATACTGTA
This sequence comes from Eucalyptus curtisii, assembly GCA_017140595.1. Taxonomy (NCBI): domain Eukaryota; kingdom Viridiplantae; phylum Streptophyta; class Magnoliopsida; order Myrtales; family Myrtaceae; genus Eucalyptus; species Eucalyptus curtisii. The sequence goes on along the minus strand of CM029500.1, from coordinate 36,910,599 downwards.
TGCAGACTTCCCATATTTGAAAGAATTGTAGATAAATGTGCACAATCTACAGAAGAAAAGAGAGAGCCAAATGGATTCCGCATAGAAACCCTCGCCACATGTTTTTCGGAGAGAGAGGAAGAGAATCGCATTTTAGTTGGGAGTGCATTGTTGAAACTTGAAGTTGGTAGAAGGGAGAGTATAATTCTGTGCAGATGCCTAATGAGATTCAATATTCTTCCAGAAAATCCGCCTCCTTTTCAGGTTTTCGTAATTAATTTAAATTGGTGTTGTCTCCTGCAACGGAATTGCTGCGCTGGAATGAACGGACTACAAGAGCCATCATCACCACCACCACCACCACCACCACCTGGGAAAGCCCTAGAAAAAACTAATGCACATTTGCATATTTGGTTATGTGCGTATTCGTAAGTTTCTTTATGGTTGTAAGGTACGCTATAACTTTTGCATTGTACGAGCAGTCATGTTCATAGGTGCCATGGAATAACTACACCGGTCTCGGTAGGTGGCATGGGACCGTCCTAAAATTGGACGCTCCTCCATTTGTGAATCTTGATGAGGTTCCAAAGGGACAAGGTACACTATGCGACCTAGACAATTCTCCGCGAATAATTGAATGGATAGGTGAAGTGGCGAAATCTTTGTGGATCTTTTGAGCAAGAGTGCCAGCTTCCACACCCTTACTGAATGAAGGCAGATGGGATTCCAAGCCATAAACAAAACGTCTTGTGTGTCAAATAATTGCGAACTCCCCACAAAAATCTTTCTGGACAGAGTCTAATGTAAGTTCTCTTTATACAAGACCGATTACTCTTTTGTTCCACCTCATAGTCACAGATTAGTAAGTACTCGCAAGCCTAGCACCACTGGATATAAGGGGGTCTGATCAAAAGAAGATCACCAAAAAGAAAGTCACGAAAAGGGTCTTCAAGGATTGATTATGGAGATGTGAATGAAAAAGATCCACTTCATAGAAATAAAGGCTAGCTATCCAATCCACCATAGAACCACTACAAACCCAGATGCTTAGGTTTCCAAAGATGGGGAAATTTGGGCAAGAAGAACTGCTCTGATGGAGTCATGTAGTCCTTTCTTGTATTTGACTTGTGCATCTTGCAGATCCCATCATACCAAGGAAAACACAGCACAAGATGGATTCCTAGCATAGGATAATGATAATCTCACTAAATTTAGAGGAACCATCTTTCCACTATGTAAGTATGGAAAGGAAGATAGCCATTTTTCAGGTGTTTAGAATCAAAACTTCCCTGAAATCTGCTGCTGTACCTCTTCTTGGCCAAATGTTGTCGTTCTGTGTCAAGATGTGATGGATGAGCACGAGCAGTGAGGTTAGTCAATTGACATAAGGAAAATCACTCAACGGCTTGGTCTTCGCTCTTGAGAAAGATAACGTTTAGTGATGCCAACACCTAAATAAGGCTGACACGAGGTGAACCAGAGAAAAAAGACATGCCAAAGGAAACCATGGATTAAACCACAGAATGCGTAATAACGTACAATTGATATATTATCTCAAAAAAGCAAGTCAGCAACTCTCCCAGTTAAAGTGTGTATTGCACATCTATTGCTATCTAATGACTGCTCCAGCAAACTTGCTAACCTTACAGAACCAAACGAGGACAGTATATGGGCAAATGAGACTCACAAAACTCCTTCAAAAAACACATACCCAAGATGACACGATATAATAACAATATACATGAAGCAGAAACAGCTTTCAATCGCATCATGCTCTTGAGTTACCCAAGTTCTTCTCTTGTACGCAAGTACAGACATAGCGAGCGAAAGGTCAGGTGCGTTGCTGTGCGGAAAAATTTAGATGCATCACTCAATCAAATCCCTACAAATAAACTTCACCGAAAAAGTAGAAAGATATTATGATCTTTAACGCAACATATACCGAGGAAAAGTCATCTCCTTTTTTCGAACTTAAACTCTGTTCCATGTTGGGTTAACAGAACCAAGAACCTCAAGACCCATCAACAAAGATAGCAAGCATCGATCTTCTAAACTCCTCTTCTTCTTGGAGAGTTCTTGAAAAATTAGGGTTTGCTTTTGATTAACTGATAAAAGTATAATTACCTTCATCCTCGTAAATTTGATCTCTGACTTCTGGCTTTTGAGAGTGAATAGCCATTTATTGCCACTGCAGCATCATCAAGATTCCCATGGTAAAATCATATTGAAGAGAGACGCTTTTAAGGTGGAATTAGGGACCACATAAACTAAACCACCGTTAATTATTAAAAAAGACGCTCTCTTCAAAAAAGAAAGTTCTCTTGTGAATCTTCATGATGCTGCAATGGCAAACAATGACTCGGGCTTCTTCATATAGGGGTAATTTGTCATCACCGATCCACATGCAGATGAGATAAAAACCCTAACCCTAGATTCTATACTTACCCAACTTTTAGCATCCCGTGAGATAAAGGAAAAGGTAAAGCGAAGAAACAAAAGTAAATCAAGGGCATTAAGAAAAAGGTTCGAAACCCTTGTCTTGAGAGAGAGAGAGAGAGAGAGAGAGAGAGAGAGAGAGAGAGTACTGTGTTTTTTCTTAGTACTAAAATCCCATGTCAACCACTATAGGAAAAGGGAGAGATCAGGAACACACAAGTGGAAAAATTGCACAGTGAAAAAGCTTGAAAGGAGCCTAAGAACAACAAAGTGGAAGATCAAGGAACAGGCCAGAGAAGAGAGAGAGCCAGAGAGAGAGAGAGAGAGAGAGAGAGTATGTGCGCGCGCGCTTGCTTGCTTTGAGAGTTGGGATATGAGAGTGTTTAGCCTCTTAATATAGAGTCCGATGGACCCTATCTCCATTAACTCATCATTGCTAAAATACTAAAATAATATTCACTAAATGAATATTTTGAAAAGGAGTACATGCATGTATTCACATTAAAAAGGCACAGTAAAGGCTTAAAAATATAACTATAAAGAAACCATCCGAAGATATGACCATTTTAGGAAATGAATAAGAGATTTCCAAAAATTGTTGAATGGGGGAGATTTAAATTCAAATTCAAATTTTGAATACACATTTATGGAATCGATAAAATTTTTATCTTGCCTAGTTTCTTTTTACTTGAGATTAGAATTGGATATGAGAATAAGTGTAATTATATATAAAATTTCAAGGTTGGAAAAAACAATTCTTCATTTGTAGGTGGAGATATGTCTTACAAGTGCCTTGTGCTCTAACACCAACCACGGTAAACAAAGCTTTAATGCATTTTCTCCTTACTCTAATCTATATGTAGAGTAGATTTCTCCATTTGAATATAATATTTGGTTTGATCAGTTTCGGAAGATTACTTGAACCTACGAATTAGATAGAGCAGGACAACGCAAAACGCTCTATAAAAATTTTTGATAAAATGAACCAATGCAGAGGAGGTAATTATTTCACTTTCACACATATAGACACGCACGTAATAAGGAAAAAGCAGGAGTTAGTCGCTGCTTAGAAAGAATGTGAACACTGCACTAGGGTTTAAAGGCAAATGCATTTCATAGACTTTGCTCAATCGGTTTTATGCTTTTCTCCTCGGTACTCATGCAACATGCATTTCATGTGTATCCGATTGAGCATATGCCGGAAATATTATGATTGCTAAACTCTGTGAAGTCTAAGTTATTGCAGAGTGTGTTTGATAAGACTTAACTAAATGGATGATTAACAAAACTCGGTCCGACTATGAAAAACTTGTCTAGACATCTAATAGGTTATTTGCGGAGAAAGCTCGCACGGCACAGGCTCACACGACATGACCACTTCCTCCGGTGAACTCTATATATCTTGTATCCGATGCACATGGCAGAGACGTTACAGAACACAACATCCGGATCAAACTTGGTCATCCCGGAGCAAGTCATCGAGCGGGATACGGCGTATCGAGATTGATCAGGTGAACGACAGCGTCACGGCTACCGGAACACCACCCGTGGAATCAGGATGGCACCAAATTTTTTCCCCAGAAAGATAGGCCTGTCCTAAACCAGAGCCTCGTGCCACGAACGTCAAAAGACAACGAAACTCGCCCTAAAAATGGCAAAATATATAATGGGGGTAGCTTTTAGGGTCGTGGAACATATGTATGCAATGGGGAGAGGACCCCTTGCTTCCTCCACAAGCATTTTTCCGAATAAAGCAATGGAGACACGAGAAAGAATGTGGGGGGAACGCAGGCGACGTGATCTGACCTTTCCCCCTAACATCACGGGGAGTCCCGCCCGATTCGACCGGGATTCAATTGCGTGTACAAGGTTTGAGAATTCCCATTTCCGGTCTCTTTCTCTGGTGCCCTGGTGCCTGATCCCGGAGCTGTGCTCAGCGAGGCCGTTCCCTTTTGTGGCAAGCTTTAAAGTTTGCCAGTCTCTCTCTGCTCGTATCTCGACGTCTCGTCCCTCGACCTGACGTTTGCTGGGGCGGCTAAATCAAATCTTAGCTCCCCCTCTTCACGTAACTGGCTCTCTCCCTTTCTTTTCATTTCTTCCTTTGTCTTCTTTCTCCTCCTTTTTTTTTTCCTTCTTGATAAAGACAAAATGAGAGGGGATACAATGGTTGAAAGTATAGATGTTAGATTTGATTCTTTGGAAGAATCACTCGTGTTAGCTGTCAAGATTCTCCTACTTGAACTTGGAAAAAAATAGTTCTTCTTCCCCTATCATGCCATCACCGTATCCATGTAGTTTTATCTCCCGCTTATTTCTTCGGTCAAATTTGATTTATCAGCATCACTGTTTTACATGGTCACATACAACATGAGTATTGATGCTATTCAATTGGAAAAAAAAAAAAAAAACTGCACGAGAGTATAGTATATCCCGAAATCGATTTAGTTCGCATTCTGAGATGATTTCAACATGCATATAAGATATTCAAATTGTGAACAAATATCATCATGGTAAGTTTCAAAGCAAGACGAGGTGCCTACACATCTCTAATTAATGCTCCAAAACCTATGTTCCTTGTGTAGAGTACTTTGTAGGGCGATGGGTATAATGAATGGTTCTAACTTCCGTACAGGTTCATTAATTTTTAGAATTTAGAACTTATCTTGCATACCAAGGAATTTGGAATTTTCCCTATCACAAGTTTTAGAGTTGGTTCTAAGATTTATCCAGATTCCACATGTACTTGTTCTAATTGACCAATTATAATGAATTATCATCTTTAATAACCACCGTTTATTATAATTTACTAATTGCAACTCATATTTAGACACACCAGTAAAAGTCTTAGTCATACATTTTGTCGGAAATGAAAGCTTGGACTAGTGATTTCATGTTATATACTCATCATTGGATGCTATGGAATGTCGTAGGATCACGCAAAGACATAAAAACCTACATGTCTAAACAGGTTTCACAATTTTTAAAACCCGAAAACTACCTTATATATTCTAGAATCTAGAATCGAATCGATTCCTATTGGTTTGATTGTTAAGTTCCTGATTCTACTTTAGAACCATGCTTATCCTTGACAAGACGTATAAGAGATAGAATAGCTATACCCTTTTTTTTTCCCACTCTTGCTTCTTAATTTGTGAGGGTTCCTTCCTACATAAATTTGTTTAGTAAATTGTATCATACAATGTAAATTTTTCATGAAAGGAAATCATTCTTACAATATTTCATAATATAATAGAAAATAGAAAAATTGTCCAAGAAGTCATAAACTTACCGTGCGACAATTAATTTAGTTCTAAATCTTTCAATTGTAGTAATATAGTTCTACTTTTTGACTATTTGTCAATTTCGTCCTAAGTATTTTGATGATTTGTCAATATATTTCTTCTGACCAATTATCCAAATAATATGCTTATGGCTAAATTGACAAAATTTCCAAAGGTTTAGGATTAAATTGACATTATTGAAAGGTTTGAGAGTAAATTGGTATAATTAAAATTTTTAGGATTAAATTGGCCGTTGAATAAGTTTATAGGTTTTTTTGGACAATTATTCTAATACGAAACTTAATTAGGCTTCTGATTCCATGACTCAATACCAATAAAATTTGTCTCCCAAAGGCCGAGGGCAGCGGTTGCTAAAGCTTTGATTTGAAGAAACAAACTCGATGTTGAATACTTTTTTTTTTTTTTTTGGGTGCTATTTGATCTGCATTGTAGGTCTTTTTCTCAGTAAGACTGATTTTAGGTCATTGGATCCAAACTTGCAAGGCGCAATTTAGATATTATAATCATAGTCGTGAATTGTAATTCGAAATTTCAAACTTATGGATTATGAGTCAGAGTATAAGATTGAGTAAAATACCTGGAATTATCTTTTTCCTTTTCATCTACATTTAACTATAATCAGCAAAGTGAAGTTAATTGGTCTCGCTTTTCGGATTTTTCGAGATTACCTTTTGTTATGTAATTGGATAACTGCCTACCTTTCTCCAATTCGCTTAGACAAGCACACCCATTTGTCTTCTGTAAGATGATTACGCGTGCCAAAACAATTGTATGAATTATGTGCGAAAACGAAGAAATTTTGTGTAAGATCCAAGATCAAACATATAATTTCTCTTTGACTATGTGCGATAATTTTCATAAATAAGACACTGCAAGGCATCGTTTTTCTCCACAGGTATCCCACTTAGATACAATGACGAAAAAGCTTACGTGCTTCTTGGTTTGCAACTGGATTGTAAGTGATAACTACGGTACATTACTTTGAAAATTTTGGGATATGAAATCATTTGTCAGTTAAAACGTCACAAGCCGTAAATCCACAGAATTGAAAAGTTCCTATAAAATCGGTAGGGTTGATGGTGGATCGATAAATCGTTCATGATCCGGAACTTTATAGATTCATTTGATTGATGTATCATATACGTTTTTAAATCGAATCGGATTATAACAATCCAATCGCGAACCTATTAATTGCAATTATAATCTTTATAGTTCAATATACATAGACTAGTGAAACGGTGAATCAAGTCGAAAATAGTCCGACCCAAATTAATCCATTAACCCGTTTTGATCAAATTTCATGCACTACAAGTCTAGTGACCCATACTCAGTCCGACTCATATTATTAAAACACTTCTATATTTAACCCAGTTTAAGATAAATCATACCCAAACTAAGGTAAAAGCACGGAGTGATCGAGCCCGAGATCAATTAAGGGCGAGAGAGACTTAAAGAAAATAATAAAGATGGGATGAGTCTAATTAAGTTGTAAATCCATTTAAAACTTATTTATGACCCACAAAGTCGGGTCTAAACTCATTTATGATCTATTTATTGAATAAAACTAATCTATATAATAAGCTGGCCAATCAATTATGAGTTAAGAAATGAGTCTATGACCCACTTTAGCATATGTAAATACACGGTTGTAGATGGAGATGACCTAACTATTGTCACCTACTTTTTGGCAAAAAATTCAAAACCGTCATCAATCTGAACGTTCTTGCTCCCTTTAGATTATCCCTACATGAATTGGTGTCGCGATTCGCGGATCTCTCGGCTCGACAAACAAAAAATAAGACGATCGAACGTTGCATCTTTCAGATATTGGTCTCCATCGTTCGTTCATATCACAGCAGTCCCATTATTTACGCAGGACCGTGCATTGCGCGTCGGAAGAACCATCAATTTGGGGCACGACTAGCTCATGATGGTCCTCAGTTTCAACATCATGGGACGATATTTATTGCATGGTGGTTCGAATAGTCAACTTTTTTTTCTTCTTTTGCCGTTGCGGTCAACCTGTTTTTTTCTATCAAGCACCAAAGATGAAATTCATCCTCTCAATCCAATCGGCCCGATTGGTCGGGCGCGAATTAGAGGTGCATTTCTCTAAGATATCCACTATAGGTCGTACTTAGGTACAAAAGTGATGTCGCTTCAACTTCGATTTCCATATTGGAAGGCACAGTCCAACTATGGTCATTCAATGGATATTGGTGACCCGCTTCACGTGTTGGGATGTCAAATCGCACTTTAGAAATATGTATCTCGCCTTATATTATATGATTGTCATTGTATACGTTTCTATCATGCGTAAAAGATCAATTTTAATTTTAAGATTATTTATCAGGAGTATAACTTTCCCACGGAAAATCAATGACTACACAGGACACTCTGACACTTACCCATTAAAAATATTTGAAGTTAAAGCAGACTCATGCTATGAACTCTCGTTTATTTTCTAAACATGCTTTAATCCAACCATCATTTAAATTGATAGGTTACAAGTACGGAGAAAATCCACATCTGTGCTTAATTAAACTCATGTTTACGTGATGCTTATAACTTATAACCGATCAATTAAAGACGGATAGAGGAAAATATAACCCTACACCGAAAAATTAAAGCTCTCACAATATTCTGTAACTGTAGAACACTGTGATTTTGTACTTTGATGCTACAGGTCCACAATCGTGGGCCAAATAATGACCCGACCCGTCCATCAATAGACGATAAAAGCCTGGATAAAAGCAATAGTGTTCGGCCCAAAAGGTAAGTCAAGTCTACAAGGCTCGTAGAAAGATGACTTGAATAATTGAATTCTTCTTTTCCTTTCTACACGATATTCATTAATCTTTCAAATCCTTTACTCTTTATAGAAATCTGCTCTAACGCAAAAGACAACCAACACCATGATACCCATAAGGGAAGACCAAACTTAATGAAGACCCAACCTAAATCAAAATCACACAATAGAGAAATAATATAAAAAATATCCATCTAGGATTTCTATAAAAAAAAAACAATAATCTTCTTTTAGACACCAAAATAATTCAATAGTGCATTGACTCGACAATATAAATTAACTATAAATCTGGATATTGATAATACTGTAGATAGTTTTAAAGTATTGGAAATTTTAATATTAGGGATGCACTTACTTTTGTGTATAAACTTCTTGAAAATCCAAACAATCACACGTTAGGAGGTCATTAATACTCATGAATGGAAAATCAATAGTGAGAAAAGAAAGGTTACATGCAGTAAGGATTAGACAACACTAGGTGAGAACGACTCACATCTTGATCGTTCTCGGTCGTTTCACACTTTTAATGTCCCTGATTATTGTCGATTTTTATGCCACCATAAGTGCGATCCTACTTCATCAGGCGACTTAATTACTACACCTCGATTGGTCAAGCGGTGATTAATATGTAACCCAGAGAAATTAAGGAGGAACAAGAGAAGGCTGGAGGCAGTGGCACTTATGTAAATAATGCATGAAATCGGCACCAAAAGAGCAACGGCTAGTCGCTAGTTTGGCAAGCGAAAAAGCGGCAGTAGATTTCATTACAGCTAGATCGAGCTCCTTCCACTGTACATGCGAATTCGACCGTTACGATGTTCCTGTCCCTCTCCATATAAAACCTCGGACGCTACGTATCTCTCTTTTCTTTTCACCAGGAATTCAATCATCCCGCTCCTGTAGACCGTTGCGCATCTTCCTCTTCACGCCGAGACTGCAAGAAAAGCCCCTCTCTCCGCGAGCCAAGAAGAGGGCTTTTCTGTTCAGTCTTGCACGAGGTTGAAGATCAAAGATCACCCAGATACGGAGAGACAGAAATAAGCAAAACCCGGAAAAATGGATTCGGCTCCGAGGAGGAAGAGCGGCATCAATCTCCCGTCCGGGATGTCCGAGACCTCGCTTCAGCTCGACGGGTTCTCGGGTTCATCGTCTTTCCGGGCCATCTCCAACCTGACGTCCCCGTCCAAGTCCTCTTCCATCAGCGACAGATTCATCCCTTGCAGATCCTCTTCGAGGCTGCACACTTTCGGGCTCGTCGAAAAGGGGTCGCCGGTTAAGGAAGGAGGGAACGAGGCGTACTCGAGGTTGTTGAAGGCTGAGCTCTTTGGGTCTGATTTTGGCTCTCTCTCTCCTGCAGGTCAAGGGTCGCCCATGAGCCCCAGCAAGAACATGTTGCGGTTCAAGACCGAGAGTTCGGGCCCGAACTCGCCGTATTCGCCGTCGATCCTGAGGCAGGACAGCGGTTTCTCCAGTGAAGCTTCGACGCCTCCTAAGCCACCAAGGAAGGTGCCCAAGACGCCGCATAAGGTGAGGAAATTCTGCTGCTTTAATGTGGTGTTGTTGAGAGTAATCTCGATTCTTTTGTTAAAATATCCTATAGCGTGCCTACGAGCTTGGATGCTCTCTATATCTCCCTCCCCTATAAGCTTAAGTTTTGGATTAGATTTAGTCTCCGTTCATCACATTCCACATATCGTTTGTAATCCGGTTTGCACATGAGAGTGAGCTTGTTTAAGGAGTTTATATGACATCTACACTTTTGATTTTTTTTTTCAATGGAAGATCATGTCAAAGTTGAGGATGAAGGATATAGCTGTGTCCATTGCCTAAGAATGAGTTGATGAACTATTCATTAATGTTGAAATCGGTGAAGAAAATTGATGGATCATAGCAGGCGTTTCTCGTAAGCAACTTGTACTAGTCAGACAGCAAAATAGTTTAGCAATTGGAATAATATAGCAAAACTGGCAATCTTGTACAACTCCAATTGTTCCAGCTTGATTGGAATGCTGAACTAAAATGGCCCAAGGGAGTGGGAACCGAGGGAAGGGTAATAGCTAGCTCATCTTGTAAACCGCCAAACTAGTGAGTGCAAAATAGCCAGAAATGAGCCGAAAATAAATCCCGCAGCTGGTAGGAAGAAATTAGATCAAATGTAGTGAGCTTAATTGATGGCTGTAGTAGGTATTAAGCACTAAAGAATGGGAGCAGACAAATAATTGTTTACTATGCAGGTTCTGGATGCCCCATCGCTGCAAGATGACTTCTATCTGAATCTGGTTGACTGGTCATCTCAGAATACGCTTGCGGTCGGGTTGGGCACTTGTGTTTACCTATGGAGTGCATCAAACAGCAAGGTAAGTTGGCATTTCTAGTCTTAACTGACCTCTGCCAGATTTTGATTCTCAATGTCTTACTGAGAGTTTCCTGTAAAATCGGCAAAGAGCAATGTCAAATTGGTTGTGCTCTTACAGTGATGCTATCATCTCGTTTTCAGGTGACAAAGCTCTGTGATCTGGGACCTAATGATGGTGTCTGTGCAGTACAGTGGACTCGAGAGGGTTCATACATTTCAATTGGTACCAGCCTCGGTCAAGTTCAGGTAATAGGATGTAAACCTGCACACATTTGCACATCATAAGGCTCATAAGATTTGAAAGATCACCGAGTGACATTGTATGACAGATATGGGATGGAACTCAGTGTAAGCGAGTTCGGACAATGGGTGGTCATCAGACTAGAACAGGGGTCTTGGCATGGAATTCGCGCATATTAGCTTCTGGTAGCAGAGACCGGGTCATACTTCAGCATGATCTTCGTGTTCCAAATGAATTCATAGGCAAGCTTGTTGGCCACAAATCTGAGGTAAAACTTGAGCAAGAAATTTTTCTTGCAGTCTATAAGTTTTGGTGTGGAGTGCTAATTTGAATCCTGAGCAACCTCAATCAACCCTTTTGGTTTAATTACTCAGGTATGTGGATTGAAATGGTCCCATGATGATAGAGAACTCGCATCAGGTGGGAACGACAATCAGGTAATTCTCGTTTTCTGGTAAGTCGTTTTATCTTCCATATTAAACTGAGTATGAAATATTAAACAAGCTTATTATTGGTTGATCAGCTACTGGTGTGGAATCAGCACTCTCAGCAACCAGTTCTGAAGCTTACTGAGCATACCGCAGCAGTGAAAGCCATAGCATGGTCTCCCCATCAGAACGGGCTACTTGCATCAGGAGGAGGAACTGCTGATCGATGCATACGTTTCTGGAACACCACCAATGGCCATCAGTCGAGCAGTGTCGACACTGGGAGTCAGGTACTGAATTGATTTACTACCAATACTTGAGTGCATAACTACTGGTAGCCTAGCAGCATGTGAGATCCAATTACTCCATATGGTATTTATAGTTCTTGAGTGCACAATTGCAAATTCCTTCGAACATTTGGGGACAGAACTCAGAAGTGGTAATGCGAATAAAAGAAGAGCAATCATTAAGAAAACCTATATCCTCACAGTCACATTTTGCTGGCAGGTATGTAATCTGGCTTGGAGTAAGAATGTCAATGAGTTGGTGAGCACTCATGGGTATTCACAGAATCAAATAATGGTGTGGAAATATCCATCCATGGCAAAGGTAAGAAAGCCTTTGAGGGAGTGTTAGGGTCTCAACCGTTTCATTATCGCAGCTTTCGAAGGCTAGACTAATCGGGGAACGGCATAAGCTGATGTTGGTCATTTCTTATATCAACAGGTTGCAACTCTAACTGGCCATAGTCTTCGAGTACTTTATCTTGCCATGTCTCCAGATGGCCAGGTAATGTGACTGTTCTTCCGATGGAAGGGGTGATAGTGTTGTCAGGCATTTGCCAAAATTGTGAGTCATAATTCAATTGTTGCTTGCAGACAATAGTGACAGGAGCTGGTGACGAGACCTTGCGGTTTTGGAATGTATTCCCATCGGCTAAGACACCGGTGAGTGACATGTGACCATGCCATTCTGCTCTGATTAAGATTGCTCTTCTTGGTTGGTTCCTTATTAATTTTCCTGTCTTACGTGTTGCAGGCACCGGTCAAGGATACGGGTCTCTGGTCTTTGGGGCGAACCCACATCAGATAAAAGCTGCATGCTTGTTCAAGCTAGCTCGGGCTCTCTTGAAAAGAAACGTGTTTGATTTCATTACATGTAAAAAAATCTTGCACGGTCAACTGACATTACACTTTTTGTAAATTGTGAGTAGCATAGGAGAAACTTTTGTACAAGATTAATACGTGTGGCATAATAAGATTTGTAAATGATCTTTGATCAGTTTATGGTCTCATGATGTGTAAATTATGTGACGCCCTAGAGGGTTTCCTTCGATTCCCTGTCACCGTCTAAAACAAGCTCATAGCATCGGAAAAAATAGATATGCTTAATCAAGGAGTTTCCAGCTGCTGTAAAAATCTCATGCGAACTTTCTGGAAAGAAAAAGGTAACAGTGAATTGGATTGTAGCTTAATCAAGGAGTTTCCAGCTGCTGTGACAACCTCATGCGAACTTTCTAAAAAGAAAAAGGTAACAGTGAATTGGATTGTGTAACCAAGAGAGCAATTTATCCGCATAGTGGCTGTGCCATTGAAGGCCAGGACTATTCGATTTCCATACCGTGAACTACCATCATTACAATAAAGGGCAGCCCTTAGCATTGGAAAAAATGCTGTGAAACCTCATGTGAACTTTCTGGAAAGAAAAAGGTAACAGTGAACTGGATTGTGTAACAAAGAGAGCAATTTACCCACATAGTGGCTGTGCCATTGAAGGCCAGGATTATTCGATTTCCATACTGTGAACTACCATCATTACAATAAAGGACAGCCAACGATTAGGTTTGTGTAGTGGACTGGGGAAAAGAATACAAGCCAGATAACACAACACGCCAGCCAGCTACAGTTGCTCAAGAAAGCCTAACTTCCAGGAAAATTGTCAAACAAGTAAAGCAAAGGTTTTTTTCAGGAAAGCAAACTTTGACAGATAAAATAGATCTCTCTTGATGACGACCTTGTAGCTTTGGGCCTTAACCATGATGTCTTTCTGAAAAGTGGGCTGCAAATCCGGCGGAATTCTGTAAATTTGATAAGAAGAAAGGTTGGTACATGACTCGAAATCTCTCTTAGCAACACACATTTGAGAAGCCACAATATGACTAATGACTGAAAATCTCTCCTATTGGTACAGAATCAAATGCAAGTCTACCTTGTGCATCCTCACTTTCCAGAAGCTTAATGACTAGGTGTCCTCCTGGTCGCAACACACCCTCGTCATCAGGAGCACAAGCAGAGGGCTTTGACTGTCCATCCATTTGGATATTGCTATTCATATGACCTAAGGCAGAGCTGCCAACAGCTACCTCAAGTGCTCGCATCCCTAATTCAGTGGATAAAGCCGCATCTGTAGTTGTGATCCCAGAAACTGAGGGACACATATCGGAGAGTACGACGGAAAACCCTCTTTGCTGAGAAGAGGCAGGAAAATGTCATTTGCTTATAAATTCAGAAGCAACGCTGCATTTGATCCAGTGCTACATAGTACAGAATAGTGAAGAAAAAAAAAACTGTCTACTCAATGACTGATATGGCAAGACTGACTAGCATCAGACCCTATGCAAAAGCACCACCTAGTTGAAGGAGGTTAGTTACCTGATGCAAACGCAGCATGTAGACATGGATTAAGAAACTGTTGTTAGTAGGATCAAACTTCCTAAGAAATGATGTATAGTAAGCAAGATGAGTACTTTGCATTAATTGCATATTCACTCGCTGCAGAGTGTAGAGTGGATGCCCTACCTTCACTAGTTCTAATTTGTTAGGCTTGAAGGCAGTAAGCATAATAAATAAGCAAGGCCCAGATAGTTTTCCATTGGTGCCATCTAATGTTAACATACCTAGCCATATCTCAAATTGCTGAAGAATATATAATAAATCTTGCTTCAACCCAAAGGATGGACTTAGTGCTTAGAGAAATGGACTCGTGGCTTAGGCGCATTCAATACAAGTCCAACTAATCTTGTGTCAAGAGTACCCACTCAAGTTTCAGGTAGTCTCTTATCTTGTTCACGAGGTTAAGAAAGTATTTCATCAGCCGTGAACCCAAGGGGGAGTTCGTTGGCATTAAGACAAAACAAACGAGAATCTTGCTTCCAAATATTTCGGAGGATATCTTGTGAGGAATTTAATAAATCGTGTCTATACATGCTTAACTTCAGTATTCATGACATGGTATGATTTTCCAGTGACGGAAGACTCACCTTGGTTCAGGAGGAAGCAGAAAGCAAGGATCTTTACAGTGATTTACAAAACATTTAGAACTCAAGTACAATCCCATAGACGAAAGCAAACATGCATATCTTCGTTTCAAGTCCGCGAGAGTACTTTGCAATGAGCTACCTTTGGAGAAAGGGCCTTAATTTGGTGCTTCGGGAAGTTCCTCACATCAGCACAAACGGTCTGAACTCTAGCATCACAATGCATTGTAGGAACCTTGACCTTCTGTTCTGCACATCGCCAATTCTCACATCATACACCCAGAAAAAAAACACTCTTTCAAACAACAGAAAAACTTAATTCAGAGATAAAAACTCTCCACGGAGTCCACTCCATTTGGTCAGAATCCAACAGGGCCACGCACAACACGCACGCGAGAGGGCAACAAACCTTGAGGTCAATGCCCACGACAGACCCACCATTTTTCAGAGGACCCAAGTTCTGGCAAGCAACCTGGACGCGAACCCGTCAGTCAGATTGGATAATAAACGAAAGACGCACGGAGAGATTTCGACAAACACGTCGGGTGGTGGCTGAGCAGAGAGAACCTGAAGCCAAGCGCCAGGGGCACAGCCGAGGTCGAGAACAGAGGACCCGGCAGTTATCAGCTTATACTTGTTCTGCATCTGAAGCAGCTGTACGACGAGAAAATGTCACGCGGTTTCGATGCAGGAAATCGATATACGAATTCAGAGCAAAACGAGGAGCAAGAACAGAGGAGGAAGGACCTTGAAGGCAGAGCGCGCGACATAGCCGAGGCGCTGCGCTTCTCTGTAGAAGAAATCCGGGGCGCCGGCTCCGGCCATCGCCCGCTCTCCTCGATCTCCGTCTCCGGCCAGCCGAGGCGTGCGACGAAGCCTCCGGAGCTGATGCAGCAGAGTCGGCGGCGTCGCCTCAAGCAAGTCGCGCCGCGCCGACGAGCCGCAGCCCACCCCACCCCACCCCACCCCTGCTTCTTCTTTGCGATCAATGGGCGGGCCCGGGTCGGGCCGGTTCCTCGCGTTGGGCCCAGATTTATATCTTTCAAATCAGGGCCGGGCGGGCCGGGCTGTCTTTTCCTGGGCTTTTGCCCGATCATGGGAATTGACTTTTTTAGGCCCGCCAACCGGATTACGATCTGGTCGCCGCTTCAAAAAGTCAACGTTGTCGTCACCGTAAACTTGCGAATTTATTCGCAGAATCTAACCAGTTGTTCGCATTCTCGAGCCGGCGACGTCACCGTCATCTGCGCAGAGCTGCATTCGGATAGTGTGTTTGGAGTCACATCAGTTTTTTTTTTTCTTTAAAGAAATGACTCGGTAAACTCTCCATAAACCCATATAAAATATCACATGCATAGTACGCGTGAATAATCGGTCAAACGACATTAACAAAGCAAGCATTCTTTATCGGTCTCCATTCAATGTCCGTCATTCATTTAAATGTAATCCCTGTTTCATTAGGTGGGTGTTTCGACATCAGCACTAAATTGTAATGGCTGAGAAACTAATATCATATCTAGTAATCTATAGACCTCGAAACTCTCGACGAATAGATGCAAAGTCAAACTTGGGAATTTGATATCCGGTGCCGCTTTCCAAGCTTTTGTCATCTGACCAGGGGGAAATGTGGATAGGTTGATGCATTCCAGCGACATTTTCGGAAACTTCCTTGATTCGCCCAGCGCTCCCGTGTTGCATCCAATGGGCTTTCCTCGGAATCAATCTCCGAAAGAAAAGACAAAAGGGTAGCTCCAGCTCTTGACCGCAAGATACCCATCTCTGCACATGATGCGCACATTATAATAATAGCTACTGGATTTCTGTACATTCTCCGATTGGCAGTGCTAAGTAGAAGTCGAGTTAGCAGAACATGGATTCCCAGGGATGAATAATCTCCGTCGTTAAAATGACGACGACACGGCAGGACATGTCGTTGCCGCAGCTCGAGATCATAGCGTAATCCTAAGTGCAATTCATAAGCACCGTTTCATGACCGTGTCCGTGTTTAAAAATTAGGCATACTGAGTTGCAACTAGTCCCTAACCCAACCTAATGTTCAGCTAGTGCCACAACATACATATGCGCATATAGCATGTAGGTGTACGTTTAATAACCTTGAACATTAACTGAACTCTTGTGCATACACATTTATCGTCCGGATTATTTGAAATCGGCAACCGATAATGCGAGACATTGATCATATGAGTCCCACCAGATCTAACATTTTGCGCACACAATGCTCATATAAACTTGGTGTGCATGATGACAAAATGATTACTTAATGGCTTCCTTATTGGGAAGAGAAAAAGGGGACGAGGGATGAGTAGGAGAAGTCGGCATTTTAATCAACGTCCTCTTTCTAACCATAGATAGATCAAGATAAAGGCACGTACATTACGTTTCCAGCACTCAGATATATAATTCGCACAAGCACAGACGAAATCTTGAATTGCATATAGAAAGAAAAACCAACCACTTCCATTAAGCCTAATTCAGACTGTGGATCATTGTCGCCCACTTTGGCAAATATGGATCTCACAAACGTTATTAACTTTATCAAATCAAGCTCAAGAATGATAAAGAAAATTATCTTAAAATTAACTTTATCAAATCAAGCTGTAATTTTTAGATAATTTTCTCACAAACGTCATTAACTTTATCAAATCAAGCTGTAATTTTTAGATAATTTTCTTTATGCATAATCTAATCATTCTATGAATGATCTGCATTTCTAAAAATAGTGCATCTTCGAAACTTACTGGAATCAATATATAACATAAAGAATATTATCTCAAAATTACAGCCATAAATCTGCTGATGCAAGTGCTGCCCAGATATCTTCAGCGTATGTTCTGAAACCTATGACGGTCTCTCCTAATGAAGAACATATAAGCAGTACCGTCCATGATTCACCTATTTCTGGATTGGCAAGTCGCCATGTCATCTCGAGCTGTCTGAACATGTCTCTCTCCATCTGATTCAGAAGAACAGAATTCAGCGCATACATTTTTCTGTTATCAATTTCAAAGTCAGTAGCATCAATTATATATACTTATGCAGCAGGATGCAAATGGCAAACGCATAAATTTGGCATGGCGAAGAGATCTCCGATGATAACAAGAGGGAGTAACTTAGATAAATAGAAATCCCAAATTATGTAGAATCAAAACCAGACTCACCATAAGAAAAACTTCTTGTCCTATCATCTTCATGCCTTGGCCTTTGGGTGACTATGTATTGGCGGAAGGTTCCCATGTTGAGAATGCACGAACAATTCGGCCCTTCCATCCTAGCAGAAGCCACTGGCTATTTTCATCAACGACAAAGTCCTTATGGTAGTCAGATTTCACTCTGTCCTTTGCCGTCTCCACGATCTCCTTATTCAATGGAAGTGGCGTAAACCCTCCCCTCGTGATCCGCACCTGCCACTGTTTGTAGGTCTCTGGCCTTTCAATCCTCTCTGAGCCTTCGCATGCAATGGCATTCATGGCTTCCCATCCAAATAACACTTCCTCAATCAGCATCCTCTCTGGAATGTCGCGGGGAACAGTCGTATCAAGCATATCAAAGATAGTAGAGAAGTGAAAAAGAGCCTCTCGAAACCGGGAGATAAAGAAGGGGGCACTATGGGCCCCGTTTGTAATTCCAAGAATAAAGACCGCTGGGTTCATCTTCCTCGTTAGATTCACAACAATATCTCTTGGACTCTCAGTCACCACTGTCTCATCGAGTAGGTTCTTTAATCTGACCATACAGTTCACCACCAGGACCTCATCTTTATCAATCCTAAGATCCTCCAGTTGGATAGTGTCCCACCTCTGTGCTATAGCATTGAACTCAAATGGCACGCCGAAAGTCTTCGCATACTTCTTCAAGCGGCGCCCTGTCTCCTCCACCCTTTCAGCTGGCTTGAATCCTGGCTGTGGAAAATCGATTCCAGTTATCCGAATTTTAGGAGGTCCACCAGGTCGTGACGAGAGACGTTTTATGAGGCCAGGCCATTGGAAACCATAGAGGATGCCAAAATCAATGATGTGCAGCCTGGTTGCATTTTCAGCTACATTGATTATTGTCTTGTTTGAGAAGAAGTTTACGATCTTCGGAAATGGACATGCAGCATGGAGTAGGCGATAAGCTTTCAAGACAGAGGCGGCTGATGTCGGTTTAGACATGATGCCAGTGTAAATCTGAGTTCCGGAACCGGCTAATCGTGCCTCAAGACCGTAAGCAAAGTAGTGCGCCATCCTTTGCATTCCATCACCAGTAGGAGATGAGTGCTGTCTTATCTGTTTGAGCATCTCATTCGCACTTCTCCTGTCATCTACGGCAACAGACTGCGCACAGAGAGTCAGCAGCGTTCTCAGATCAACTATGTCTTTTTCCCGTCCCTGCTTCTTAACTCGGCCCTTTTTCCCGTTCGACCCTTTTGTTTGTCCGTTCTGCTGCGCCCTTTGCAACTCTTCACGAAGTGGATCATCTTTTTCACCGCTAAGCAATACTGCATCAATCATATCTGAGCTCACAGCTGATTCAGTAGAAAGTGATGAATGCTTTTGACTTCTTGATTCCTCCAAGCATACATTCTCAGAGTGAGGATTCTTCTTTCCCCTAGATTTATTCAAGCGTCCGCTCCCCATAGTCTTCTCCACCTCTGGAACGGTACTGATTGCATCATTCTCTGGTATCGTAGAAGACAAGCTATTTTTCTCCAAATTGGCAGACGGAGAACTGTTGTTTGGAAGAAACTTACTTGCCTCCTCAGTGCCTTTCTTGAAATGAAAGGCCGATTCTTTTTCACTTAAAAGTTCGGGCAACCTAAGGATACTCACAGGAGAATCAGCAAACCCATCCGTAATAGGACTATTGCTACTATATGGGGAGCTAACTGAAGTATGGGAACTCGAAACGAAAGAAGCAAAAGAGGCCCTGGGCTCACCCATGTCACGACTCCATCCTGGCTTTACCGAGTTGTAACCACACAAATTGCGTTGGTCGCCAGAATAGATGGCAGAAAGATCGGCAGGAGTATCATGATTCATATCAGTACGAGATATTGGGTGGCTATTCTGTGAAGGCGGATACATTTTACCGATGATCTCATAGAAGGACTTCTCGGCAGCCTGAAGAGCCGCGGACTCTTGGAACATGCAAGCCTTCTCTTCCCCATCTTCCTCCATAAGAATTTCGTTGATGTACTCGAGAGCTGCGTCGCTGAAATCACAGTCCTCAACCGACTCCTTTTCCGAGTTGACGGAGCTCAAAGACAGAGCCACTCTAGGCAGATTCAGATCAGACGATAATGGCACAGCACCCCCGACAGAATTCCGCCCGTTGTCCCCATCATCAATTTTGAGCCTCCTCACGAGATTGTAATCCGGCAAGATCGCGGCCGCCACATCGCCACGCGAGTTCCCATTGGCCCGGCTGTAAACATCTCCGACTCTTCCATCCATCGGGCCGCAACACCGCAACACCACCTACTCTATATTGCTGTCCAGAACAAGCTACACATCTCTCTCTACAAAGCTTCCTTTTCTCACCCAGATTCAAGAAACCCAGATACACATAAACCCAGAACTTGGCTAAACGCAAGTCACCTCCTACCACTTTCCCCTGAACAAACGAAACAAACAGAACAAGGAAATCTTTAGGCAGGCAATAAATGCCCTCGCGCGCGCTTACTGACAACACCCGGAAACGGAAATCGACACGACAACAAGAAAATGATTACGAACGGAACCCGCCGGCGAGCTCAGAAGAGCATCGCCGCCAGGCCAAGAGACTTAATCGGAAGAGCTCTCAAGACCGAAAAGCTCGAAACTTTACACAGAATTCCTTACTTCAAATCCAAAGAATTCGAATGAAAACGAAGAAGAAAGTGAAGCCGACGAGTACCTGGGTGACGAACCGGCAGTTATTGAGAGAGAGAGAGAGAGAGAGAGAGAGAGAGAAGCGTTGAGTTTTCGATTATGAAGAAAAGGAGGAAGATGCAGAAAGGCCGTGTTTAAGCGAAATGATGACGACGAACATGAACTCGTCCGATCTCCACCGCCGATCTCCACCGTCCGTATTTGTGGGAATATATACACATGTACATGGCCTAAAAGAAATTTTGGAATTTCGAACCCAGGAAACAAAAAAGAAATTGAAATTTACTTACTTTCCTTTCTGGCTATTTTGATTATGGAAATATCCATCATAGTATCTCTTCACATGTGGTAAAAAACGTATAGTAATTTAATGATTATTATCGTTACGTTCAAAGTGTAGATGACGTCTCATAAATTATCATGCATAAAATTTACTCGTTGCATCACAGAGCACCCTAAGATAGGGACACCTCATTTATCATTAAATTGTCATATATTAAAAGTTCAGGCTTCATTTACACTCCGCTTTGAAGGTCGTACTATTGCACGGTTCGATTGTCCTGTTCCTACTGGTTCGTCTGGTAGTTCAGATTCTCCTGTTCCTACTGGTTTGTCTGGTAATTCAGATTCGGACGCCGCCCTCTTAAATGGAATCCAATGGAATCCACGCGCGACATAAGGACGCGATCCGCTTGTGTCGTGTACGCTTCCGTGTACGAAACGAACGTCCCTTTTCACCATCATGACATCGACGTTGCCAAAAGGGAGGAGTCTAACATGCCACCTTGAAGAGAATAAAAATACAAAAATCCAAGCTTTTCGCAAGAAAATAATCAGTAAATTATGGTACTTCGTGTACAAAATGTAAGCTGACAAGAAATGAAAATACTACAAACATCTACGTCGGAATACTTAATTGCTTTTTTTATTTATTTATTATAATTACTCATTTTAGAGAGAATAGTTCATCGGAGCATCCCGCTAAAATTAGAATAGTTGATAATATGGTGATCCGGATGCTCCAGTCATGGAAATATCATATAGATTATATCTTATTATATCCAAATTCCAATTAGTGAGAAAATATGTTCTCATTAGGCAAAGTAGCATCGACACGTGAAAAAGGTTCATTTATCTGCTAGCTATGAACAACAATTAAGCATGACCTAGTTACATTTAGCAAGTACATGCAAGGTTTATCATTCTCCTTGCTAACTTCCGATGCATCGTCGCTAGCATTAATGATTCGGAATGGCACCGATCTAACTTATGTTTTATCCAAATTGAAAAGTTATGTGATGTGCACGCCTAGCTATGATATATCTCGGTCATAGAGGAAGAATTGTCCAATAAGTTCAAACCTATTTTATAATGGCCAGAAGATTGAATGGCCAATTCTCCTCTGGACCTGCTGTGGACATAAGGATTGACGTGTGCCGGCCCGGAGGTGGTGGCTGAACTCACCACAGAGTTTGAGGTAATGACCAACAATCGCCCATGGCACGTATTGGAAAAGAAATTTAACGAATACGAGTTTGGCCGACTAAGCCGA
Source organism: Eucalyptus curtisii (assembly GCA_017140595.1). NCBI lineage: Eukaryota > Viridiplantae > Streptophyta > Magnoliopsida > Myrtales > Myrtaceae > Eucalyptus > Eucalyptus curtisii. Next base: position 36,888,370 of record CM029500.1, on the reverse strand, counting down.
TAAGAAAGTAGATCTGGTTCCGGTCTGCTTTTTGCTTAGATTAACCTAAGTTAAATGGAGTCAGCCCTGACTTGACTGGTGGGTGAAGGAGAGATCATTGTCAATGTCAAAAATTTGATTAGTAATATCAAAATATATGGAATAAATATTCCTATTACTATCTCTAACTAAAAAGGTGTCATCAAAGATAAAATTACTATGCAATGGATAACGGGCCGGCCTCCTATGGATTCCTCCATCGCACTGCCGCATAAACAATGGATCCGTTGGGCTGGATGGGCAACCTTCTATCTGGCCTTTGTACCAATAGTGGAGTGGGACTATAACTGCTATTGATCTCCCATCCGATGTTAGCCATCCCTACCCCTCACGTCAATTCCACGAGCCTCTTTTACTGTTCCTTGGGATTGGCTTTGGGCCTTTCCTCACTCACTAGCTTTCGAGCTGCACTCCCTTGGGTGAGTTTCTCTTCGAGACAGTGCCCAGATCGTTACGCCTTTCGTGCGGGTCGGAACTTACCCGACAAGGAATTTCGCTACCTTAGGACCGTTAATTTATTCCTAAATTTTTTAATTTGATCAATTTAATCATAAATCTCTTGACAATTCTTCAATGTAGTCCATTTAATCAATTTCGTTTGAAAATCGCCGAGATTGATGAATTTTCCCTTTTCTTTTCCCCCAAATTCTACTGTTCATCTTCTTCCTCCGTTGGTTATACTAATGTCAAAACTAGCCATTCCACGTAGGATGGATAACACTGAACAAACTATCCTCTCAATAATTTCCGATCAAAATTGGCGAGATAGACTACATTGAAAAATCATTAAAATATTTAGAAAATTTATGATTAAATTGATTGCTGGACAATAAATTTACAATTTTTTAGATAATTTGTTTCAATCAAATGTGCTTTTGAATCTTCTAAGTTATTATGTATTTATCGCCAAATGGAAGCGAAAGCGACCATCCAAATGGACCACCCTTTCTATTGACGAACTAACAACACTTTCGAGTGGAGTTGGGGGAAGTCATCAAAACATCAGCTAACACTTCCTCTTTCTGTTGACCAAATTATTATGCCCTCGAATTGCTTACAATCATATCAGATTCGATCCGATGTTCTTGTTCTCGTTTTCGAGATGACAAGATTGTCACCTCATGGTCGGAAAACTTGAGCCTCCAACCCCCCCCTCTTTGTCTGGTCCAAAAAAGGACTTTCATCATCCTCTGTATGCACGCAAGCACGTCGCTTTCTTCTTCGCGTTTTCCCTCGACTTGCGGACGACGATCTCTCACGCATTAATCTGTTATTTAATCATGTTTCTTGTCATTAAGTGACCGCTTTCTGTGCCTTCAACGCGGGAAAAAACAGGGCTGTTTCCGTGCTTTGAATCGTCGCTTTGATCTCGTGAAAGCTTGATCACAGCGTTGGAAATGGCCTAACTAGGAATGCGAGGTTCTTTAACGCGTATATAACATCGTTGTCTCTCGTGCTCGTTTCATATGGTGCGGGATCGACTGGGTAAGGTACAGAGTCGAGTACAGGAATAAAAGTCAAACCTCGTTGTTTAGCTTGTTTAATCGTCACCTAGGATGACGTGTTTCCATTGCTAATGGAATGCGACATGAACCCACGGGTCAAAGCCAACGCACGCATTATAATGAAAGTTCTGGGATTTCATCTTCGGTTGACCTTCCTTTTTCCATTTTATACCGTTTTTTTTTTCTTTTTGTTATCAATTTCTTTCTGCTAAGCAAGACGCAATGCACGAAACCCAATTTGATTTACTCAAAATAGCAATAGGAAATGTGCTGGACAAAATCAATCATAATGCTGAGCAATAGTTTTTTGTGCGCTTTTTATCGCAATAAGATTTGACGTAGATTTCGTTATATCTCAAAAGGGGAGGAATGATCATGATTTAGCTGTTCATACTAAATTTTTAAGCAAAAAGTTGCTTATCAGCGTTTTACCCAAACGGGAAATAATTACTTTAACTTCACACAATTATCGAAATTGTTTTGCGTGATGCCTATAAATGTTCGCGTGCGACCAGCTTGAAAATTGAAAGTGTAATTGAGCAGACAATCAACCTGATCGAAGGACGATGATTCTAGCTTGAACATGGACGAGGCCGAAGTCCAAAGGCCAGCTCGCGGCGGCGCGGCGGCGAACTCATCTAGCCGCCGCCGCCATATTCACAAACATCACGTGATGCTTCCTATTTTGTCACGTGTCCACGAGTACATGATCAGTCAGCAAGACCATTCGGACATCAAGTTAGCACCAACGAAATTTTCTAGATTCGAATTCTATCAGGAATCGCCTATGGGGACTTATCTGTATACATGAAAACCGGTGCGGATATTATCCGATCGCAATACTTAATTAATGAAGTCATTATTTATGCACCTGAAAAGATTAATATCCTTTCAACTATACTAACTCATTAAGCTTAGTATGTTAATCGCTTGAAAAATCACGAGCATATGATCATCTTCCATTCGACGGTACCCATAGAGATGTGAAAAAGAAATGTTTAGAGATCACTCTATCATGTTATAATCGCATAATAAAGTGATTGACCGTCGACTATAATTTAGGACCGTGTTTTCCTCCACGTTCTAGTCGGCGGGTCACAAAATGAGGCACTGCCTACATTGTTGTATTTAACTAAGTTTTGTTAGGATTCGCTGCACAATCACAAAAAAATAGAGAGTAAAAATGAGAAAGAAAATTTGAGATGCAAGGTTTTATCATAAATCACCCTTAAACTAGGGTTACGTCCAGTTGAGGATTGCACTATAACTAGCACCTCGCACCTCTCTATTATATCCCTCAATTACAAGAAAAAAAAAGAATATATATATATATTTTAAACAGAATATATATTTAGTAACTATTCATGAGCCAAAACTTAAACCACCAATAAAATATAAAAATGGAATATATATCCCAACAGAATGTATTTATCCAGTAGCTATTATTGAGTCTAAGTCCAAACTACCAATAAAATATTATCTCATCTTTCAGAGTTGCAGGACACTACTTCTATGTAGTTGATGGGAATTATGAACTACACCCTAATAATCTCCCACTTGGTGAATACTCCACATGCTTCTTTAAATGCAATAAAGTTGTCACTATTTAAAATTTTCTACACTTACTACCTAGACAAAAAAATCTACACTATTCACTTTTTCTCTAGTACTATGTTTTTTGTTCCACTTTCTCGCAAATGAAGTGCTATTGAATGTCGATATGCTTTGTTCTTGCATGAAATCCAGAATTCTTAGCCAAGAATATAGCACTTTGACTGTTACACCCAATCTTCACTTCCCCTTATGTAAACCAAGCTCTTTACATAATTTGCGCATCCAAATTACTTCCTTAACAACATGATTAAGGGTCATGTACTCTGCCTCATTAGAAGATAAAGCAATAGTGCTTTGTCTCTTGGTCATCCAACTCATAGCTCCTCCAAATAAAGAAACAACATATCCGTCGGTTGATCTCCTGCTATCAATATCGCCTCCCTAATCAGCATCCTCAAAGCACTTAAGTCCTAATGCTTGTTGTCCCTTTAGGTTTAACATGCCTTCATAGCATAACTTAAAGCCAAATGTACCATGAAGATAACAAAGCACCAACTTTGCTGCCATCCAATGTTCTTTCCTTCGATTAGACATATCTCTGCTCAATACTCCCACTGCTTGAGTAATATCTGGACGAGTACATACCATTACATACATCAAGCTCCCAATTGTACTTGCATATGGGACTACTTCTATCTCTTCAGCTTCTTCTTCAGTCTTAGGACACTGGAGCACTGATAATCTATAACTTGTGGACATGGGGTTTTCACTGGTTTGTAGTCCGCCATGTTGAATTTCTTTAACACACTTTCAATGTATTTCTTCTGACTTAACCACAATTTCCCATTGTCACGTTCTCTTTTAATCTGTATGCCCACAATGAAGTTTGCTTGGACTAGATTTTTCATCTCAAATTGTTTTGCCAATGGTTCTTTCATAGTGCTAATCATTCTCATATTTTTTTTCCAACTAGCAGCATATCATCAATGCATAAGGTTAAGTCATCATTTAACCTTTTCACCTAGAAACAATGATCAATATCACAACTAACAAAGTTAAGCTTCAAGACATATGAGTCGAATTTTTGGTACCACATCCTTGGAGATTATTTTAGGCAATATAAAAACTTGTTTAGTTTACAAACAAAGTCTTATTTTCCTCTGATCATAGACCTTTTGGTTGCTTCATGAAAATATCCTTCTCCAAATCACCATGGAGGAATGCCGTTTTCACATCAAGTTGCTCTATCTCCAGATTGTAAGCAGTTGCTAAAGATAACACAAGTTTTATAGAATTTAATTTTGCAACAGGAGAATAAATTTCACCATAATTGACTCCCTCCAGTGAGTATCCATTTGCAACTAAATGAGCTTTCTATTGTTCTATCTATCCATCTACAAATATCTTTTTCTTGAGTACCCACTTGCAACCGATTGCCTTTTGATCTGTGGGTAATTTTACCAGACTTTATGTTTCGTTTTCATTAAGTGATTTTATCTTGTCTTTCATGGCTTTCTCCCATCGTTTGACATCCTTTGCACTTCTTGCTTCCTTGTTAGTATTTGAATGATCACTTATAACAATTAGAGCACAATTTTCATTATCAACAAATAAGATATATCTCTTAGGTGGTATTCTCATCTGTGCAGACCCTCTTAAGACCGGTTCAGGAGGTGCTTCATTGTCAAATTCAGTTTTAGAATATCATCCATCCCATTAGGCTCATCAATTTCAGAATCCCAATTTTCTATTCTAGCTTATCTAACCTTTTGCTCTTCCTTCAAACCGACATCTAACTCAACCGTCTATGATTTTTTAGGATATCGTAGAACAATATGATTTGTTGTAAATTCTCTGAATACCACATCTCTGTTATAAATTAAAATTTTAAGTATCAAAATTTCATAGCTTATACCTTTTAACACCATCCTTATAGCCAATGAACATGCACTTCTCTAACTTGCTCTCAAGCTTGTTCCTTTTCTCCTTTGGCGCGTGCACATATGCTGCACAACCTAACACCCTAATATGGGTTATATCTGGCATTTTCCTGAATAGTGCCTCAAACGGTGTTTGATCCTTCAAAGCTAATGTGGAGGACCTGTTCTTCAAATAACACACAGTAGCCACTGCTTTTGCCCAAAATTCAGATGCTAAGCTTACACTACTTAACATGCTTTTTCCATGAGAGGCTGATTAAGCCTCTTTGCTACTGCATTCTGCTGAGGTGAATATGGTGTTGTTTTTTGCCTTGCAATGCCATTGGTCGCACATAATTGATTAAATTTCATTGAACATAATTTTCCTCCGTTGTTAGTTCACAAAACTTTAATTTTTCCATCAAATTGATTTTTCGCCAAAGTTTTGAACTCATAAAATTTTTCAAATACATAATCTTTTCTCTGCAAGAAATAGATTCACATAAATTTGGAATAATCATCAGCAAAAGAAACATAATACCTTAATTTTCCAAACTATGCTATCGGTATAGGACCGAAGACGTCACTATGGATTAGATCTATAATTCCTTTAGCTCTCCCTCCTATAGATTCAAAAGATACTTGATTTAGTTTCCTATCTAGACAATATTTACAAAATCCGAAACCCATATAACAGCTTGAGATTCCACTCACCTTCTTCTTTGAGATCAGGGTCATCAACCCTTTCTCATTGATATGACTCAATCTTCAATGCCATAACATCGAAGGATCTTCTTCTACCTATTCTAAGATATAATTCTCACTACCAATTAACGTGCTTCCCAATAACTTTCACATTTTTCCATATCGTTTGCCTTTAGCGATCACCATAGATCCATGGATTAACTTGCATGGATACTTCTCGCTGGTGAAAGTAATGTTAACATCTGCCATGGTTCCCACATAAATAAGATTCCTCGTAAGACCAAGAATAAGCATCTCATCTTGAAGATTCTTGATTATCTCATCTTTTATCTTCAACTTCACCTTTTCACGAACAACTATATCAAGTGCAGTATCATCTCCCATTCGCAGTGTACCTCGTTGATATAACTCATAATAGCAAAACCAATCTCTATGAGGCGTCATGCGAAAAGACACTCCAATATCAATTATATATGTACTACGGCCATCTTGCGATGTATTGCAGGCGGGATACATGTCTCTCGAGCTGCTGTCATCATCATTTGTTGTATTAGAGGATGATGCATCATCTCGCTACTCTAGACCCACACTTTTGCTTTTGCAATCTTTCTTCAAGTGTCCAAGTTTTCTGCACTTTCAACACATTATTTTAGATCGATGTTAGCTTTTAGATTTTCCTTTAGGCTTATTCTTGCCACCAAATCTAGATTTGTATCATTCATTGTGTCTTCATCTTACAAAAAGAGCATCTTGCGTTGCATTATCAGAACCTGCTCTCCTCATCTTCTCAGATAATAAAGCAGCTACAACGCCCTCAAAGGATAACGCACTAACACCAGTGCTAATACAAACAATTATACGTTCCCATGAATTCGGCAGTGAACACAATAAAATACATGCTTTATCTTCTTCATCCAAATAGACACTGATCAGTACAAGTTACCCACAAATAGTATTAAACTTGTTTTAGTGTGCAGAATCACCTTCATTCATTTGAAGATTGTACAGTCACTTTTGCAGAAATAGTTTGTTCACAAGCGACTTGTTTTGATAAAGATTTTCTAGCTTCGTCTAGAGATCTTTTGCCATCTTTTGAGAAGTCGTGTTTATTAGGATGTTATCAGCAAGACATAGCCAGATTAGGCCTCACACCCTTTGATCGCTAATATTCTATTTCTTCAATTCAGTTGATGTGGATTCATTTGCCTCCTCTTCCTTCGGCTTCCCCTTGAATTTTTCCTTAAGTTTATCTTCTTCAATCACATGCCATGGATATCTATTTACGAGCAGAAACTCCATCTTCAATTTCCATAACTCGAAACTCTTTCCTCTGAATTTCTCTACTTCAATCCGTGATTGACTAGATGACAACATCTTTCCAAAATTTGATTTTTTTTGGATCTATTTTCACCGAGAAACCCTAATCTCAAACTTGGCTCTGATACTAGATGTTAGGATTCGCCACATAATCACAAAAATAATAGAGAGTAAAAGTGAGAAAGAGAATCCAAGACGTGATGTTTTGTCCTGATTCACCCTTAAACTAGGTTAAGTCCAGCTAAGGATTTCACTATAATTAGAACTTCGCACCTGTTTGTTACATCCCTCAATTATAAGAGAAATATATATATTCAAACAAAATATATATTTACTAGCTATTTATGAACCCAAGCTCAAACTAACAATAAAATATAAAAAGATAATATATATAATACAAGTTCATACCACCTTCATGGTTGGTTTTTGTTTATGCATACTCTTACTTTATATTTTATATATTGCTTTTGGTCTTTATATTATCTTTAATTCTCGCGACTTTATTTAAGTTCTTATACATCTCTCTTATAGATCTGTTAAGTCTCTTATACTTGTTTCTTATACTTGTTTGTTCTCTTGTTATAGTACTCCGATCCTAACCCCTTTATGGTATCAGAGCCAGTGGGAAGGTATAGATAGTCTTTGTAAGAACATACTCATAGATCGAGAGCCATTCGTTGGCATCCTTCTTGTTTCTACGAGTGGTCCAGCCGTAAGTCCCCGAGAGGCTGTTAGACCGTTGGTTTAGCTCTCAGAACGGTTCGAAGAAGGAATAGTTCCGATCTTAAGTATGAGCTTACATAGAAGATCTACATCTTCCTCTAGTTCTCTATCACAAATGGACTCAGATCCAAGTCCTATACATAGAGAAGAAGTAAGGATAGAAGATTTCAACAAATCTATAGAGAATTGGGAAATTCCTAAAATACAGCTTAAGGAAATATACAAGCAATCAAAATTGAAGTTTTTCAAAAAATCGACTATGTCATAACTACGAAGAAAGAGATGTTCCTCTTTCTAATTCTTATGAAAAAATACATCTTTTGAACAAAGAGTCCATTCTAAAGCATAAACAAAAATACAACTACATTCATATAGGACTAGTCCAAGTAGGAGTCAAACCTCTTACTAAAGAAGGTCTTAATACTTCCATTCTCTTAGTCTTACGTGATTCACGTCTTTTAAACTATGATGAATCCATTCTTGGTACTGTAGAAACAAGTCTCTGCAAAGGACCCATACATTTTCACTGTTATCCCAATTTCTCCGTTTCCCTCAAAGATAAGAACATTCTTAGAGTTTTAACACTCCAAATCAAAACCCATAATTATAAAGTAGCAGATGGATCTATTCCTTTAGCCATTGTCTATAGAATTCATTACAAAGCCATGTCCTCCGCTTTTGGAGAAAATGCTTTCAAACATAGTCCACGGGGAGAAACACTCCTTCTCCAAACTGACATTTCTAGAGTTAATACTACAATTCCTAGGTCTATTAATTGGAACCAAGTTACTTTACCAGAACAATGGGAATTAAAAAACCAAATTCCCCAACAAGTTGTTCAGAATACAGATCCTACTAATGTCATTCAACATCCAGAAGGAAGAGTGACCATTAGATTTCCTAATAGATGGCGTCAGGAGAGTATTTATTCTGTATTTTTTGCGATGATTCTTCTTGGGCAATGTCTGGTGGGGTAGCTCTGCTATAATAAAGCTTCTGAGGTTGTCTCCAATTGAGTCTCGTTAATCTCGGTGGATCGACTCGATGATCGAAATTACTAGAGTGTTTGATCGGGTGCTAATAGTGGGTTGGTCTGGAGTGTCTTTAATGATAAGACTCTGGAATTTAGGAGTGTCTAGTATAGGATCAATTTCTAACTTTGATTTTCCTAAGAGTTTTTTCTTTTGTTCTATAGCTTTGGCAAACTCTGGGCTAAGATTTTTTGGAAATTCAAAGGCTTTAAAAATGGGTTTTTTGAGAGTGTCAATTTGTGGTGTAATAAGCTGAGTAGGATTCTCGATGGTGGATTCTATCTTATTCAATTGTTTTCCTAAGGTTACTAAATGTTGATTAGTAAAATTGTTTTGTTCAATAACTTTGTGGGTGTATAGAGAGTCTCCTTTGTCCGGAAGCCTAAATGGAGTGGCTGTAACCTCGCTATCTCCATGCTGAATTTTTATTCTCCTAAGGGGTGGATGATTGGATTCTATGGTTTCGCCATTATCAAGTCTCCACTTGTAATGATGATCTAAAACAATTATTTCTTTTGGTTCGAGGAATTGTTCTTCTAACCAATCAAAGAAAAATATATGGACTTCATATTCATATATGTAGTCGTAATATTTTTGTTTGATGTCTTTTGCTTTATCGCAAAGGTTTTGAAGAACCATTCTCTCGATTTGTTTGTTGTTTTCAGAATTAAATACTTTATTAAGAAAAGCTTTGTTTGGCTCAAAATGTTTTTCTAAAACATTAAGCTCGGCATCTATCATTTGCGAATAAGTAGGAGAATGATGAGGAGAATCTGTATTTTCGATATATATATATCGAAACTAAATATTTATATCCAGTAGGTATTCATGAGCCTAAACTAAAATTACCAATAAAATATGAGCTCATCCTAGAGAGTCGCAGGACATTGCCTTTACAAAGTTAATGGGGAGTATGAATCACACTCTAATAAATTTACATGTACGCAACTTTCATGATTTAGAACCTGACAACAGATAATTGTGGTTGGAAAAATTTTACTCGATGGGGGACAGAAAAAAATATAGCCAAATAACTAGTCATACCTTTTTTTTTTTTTTTTTTTTTTTTCAGGTCGAAAGTTTATCGTACTTCGTGAGTCAACTTTCGACATCATGCACTAAGTTAAGAGGAAGTGGTACGGCACCGTCACGAGTTGGTTCCAAGACATTGGAAATCATTAGTCACATCAAGCAAAGACAATTTGTGCTTCGGCATGATGAAATCAATCAATTATTTCGGCGACTATTGGAAATCTCCTCAGTGCAAGTGAAGGTTCCACATCCGAAGAGGACCACACGCCGGCTCCAGTTATTTCCAGATTTCCTCCAAATCGAAAGATATTCATTTCGAACCTGGTCCGTATTCAAACTGACCCGTTCCTCTTTTTCCCCCCTTAATTCGAGAGAGACGCCTGCGATTTACTCCTTATCCTTTCAAAATTTAGCGACGAAGGTCTTTATCATTAATTCGATGCAATATATTTCACTCCTAAACCTCCGACCCTCGACATGCTTTGGATCATTTGAACCATCAATAGCATGTGAAGACGCGGAGTACTAACTAAAAGGATTTGGAACTCGATGCTGAAGTGGTGAATTTTGGATGCACATCAACTATTTGCTTGACGTTATAGCCTCGCTGCATATAGCGAAATTTAGGGCACTATATTAAACCAGAAGTCATAGCTCGGCAGGGCTGCCGCCACTCGCATGCGAAGGAATTTGGCACTTTCATGAGATGCAACTAGAAACGGTGGGCCTTGACCCCGTTCTTACAGCTCTAAGGCTCCTCAAGCAGTGAAGAATGGACTGCGTATTCTGGCCGAACTTAATGAAATGAAAGATGGCTTGCCATGTTAAAAGCATTTGCGTGCAGATGGGCCACGTAGGGGAGCCGACAACATCACCGTCATTTGCTCAGAGCTGCATTCGGATAACGTATTTTGAGTCGTATTAGTTTGAAGGAAAACAAAAAACAAAAAGCCTCGATAAATTCTCAATAAACCCATGTAAATGTATCACATTCACCATACGCGAGGATGACTATCCGATGATATTAACAAACCAAGCACTCGTCATCGGTCTTCATTTAATTTCCATAATTCATTTAATTATAATCTCCGTTGCATTAGGTGGGTGTTCCGATATCACAAGATCTTTTAGAACATCGGTATTTAATTGTAATTGCTGAGAAACTAATACTATATGTAGTAATTTATAGACCTTAGAATCCTTGACGAGGAGATGCAAAGTCAACCTCGGGAATCTGATTTCCTGTGTCGCTTTTCAAGTTTTTGTCATTTGACCAGGGAAAATGTGCATAGGTTGATGCATCCCAGTGACATTTCGGGAACTTTCTTCATTCGCTGAGCGCTTCCGTGTTGCATTAATTTGCTTCCCTCCGAATCAATCTCCGGGAGAAAAGACAAAAGGGTAGCTGCAGCTCTTGACCGCAAGATACTCATCTTTGCACATGATGCACGCATTATAATAATAGCTACTGGATTTCTGTATATCCTCCGATTGCCAGTGCTAAGTAGAAGTCGAGTTAGCAGAACATGAATTCTCAGAGATGAATAATCTTCGTCGTTAGAACGGCGATGACGCGACAGAACATGTCGCCACTGCGCCTCGAGAACGTAGTGTGATCATAAATGCACTTCATAAGCACCGTTTCATGACCATGTCCGTATTTTGGATTAGGCATACTGAGCTGCAACTAGTCCCTAAGCCAACCTAATTTTTAGCTAATACTTGGCATATTGAGCTGCAACTAATCCCTAACCCAACCTAATGTTTAGCTAGTACCACAAGATAGATATGTGCATATAGTATGTAGGTGTACGTTTAATAACCTCAAACATTAACTAAGCTCTTGCGAATATGCATTTATCGCTATGATTATTTGAAATTGGCACCCCAACAATGCGAGACATTGATCATGTGGATCTCACCAAATCTAACGTTTCCCACGCACAGTGCTCATACAAACTTGATGCACGCAATAACAAGAAGATTACTTAATGGATTCCTTATTGTGGAGAGAAAAAGGGGACGAGGGACGAGTCAGAGAAGTTGGCATTTTAGGTAGTGCATGAGAATGTTTCTATTCCTCTATTCTTTTGTTTTTTTTGCTCCCAAAATAAAAAAAGAGCAAAAATCTGTTTGGTAACGTAATTGATTTTTCTACTCCCCGGAATAGAAAAGTAGCTAGAGAATAGATTTAAAACAAAAATAAGTAGTAGAAAAAAGTAATTTCTTGTTTCAAAAAACAACTTTTATAAATAAGTCATTTTTGTATTTTCTCCTTTTCTTTTCTTCTTCTTCCTTGCCACTCTCCACGGCCGCCGGCTGACCGTTGATCACTGCCGACCGCCACCAACCTCCGATCAGCAGCAGCAAGTGGTGGCGGTCAAATGCGTTTCTATTCTTTTTGCGGATCATATCAAACGCATTTATTTTTTATTTTTTTTCTATTCCGAGAATAATTTTATTTAGTCACCAAACACATTATTTTACTCAGAAATTGTTTTGAGAAGTGAAAATAGAAAATAACTATTTCTAAAAAAAAATTTGTTCCTAAACAGAAATGTTACCATTTGGACCCCTTAATCAACATCCTCTTTCTAACCATACATAGATTAAGGTAAAGGTGCATACATTGTGTTTCCAGCATTCAGATATAGAAATCGCCAACACGAACACAAACGAAATCTCGAATTGCATATAGAAAGAAAAATGAACCACTTCTATTAAGCCTAATTCAGACTGCGGATCATTGCCGCTGACTTTGGCCAATATGGATCTTACAAACATCATTAACCTGATCAAGTCGAGTTCAAGAATGAGCAAGGAACAAAGAAAGGCCAACAGCCAACGGTCAACGCTGAAAAGAAAGAATGCATATCTAATCATTCTATGAATGGTCTGCGTTTCTAAAAATTAGTGCATCTTCAAAACTTATTGGAATCAAAATATAACATAAAGAGAACTATCTAAAAATCACAGCCATAAATCTGCTAATGCAAGTGCTGCCCAGATATCTTCCAACGTATGTACAGAAACCTATGAGGGTCTCTCCTAATGAAGAACATATAAGCAGTACCGTCCATTATTAACCTATTTCTGTTCTTTATGAGTCAGAGGATTGGCAAATCGCCACATCATCTCAAGCTATCTGAACATGTCTCTCTCCACCTGACTCAGAAGAACAGAATTCAGCACATAAACCATTTTGTTATCAATTTCAAAGTCAGTAGCATCAATCATAGACACTTATGCAGCGGGATGCAAATGGCAAATGCACAAATTCAGCACGACGAAGGGAATTCGGATGATAACAAGAGGCAATAACTTAGATGAATAGCAATGCCAAAGTAGGTAGAATCAAAACCAGACTCACCATAAGAAACACTTCTTGTCCTATCATCTTCGTGCCTTGGGTGAATATGTATTGGTGGAAGGTCCCCATGTTGAGAACGCACGAACAATTCGGCCCTTCCATCCTAGCAGAAGCCAATGACCATCTTCCTCAACGACAAAGTCCTTATGGTAGTCAGATTTCAATCTGTCCTTTGCCGTCTCCATGATCTCCTCAGTCAATGGAAGTGGCGTAAACCCTCCCCTCGTGATCTGCACCTGCCACTGTTTGTAGGTCTCTGGCCTTTCAATCCTCTCTGAGCCTTCGCATGCGATGACATTCATGGCTCCCCATCCAAATAACTTCTCAATCAGCATCCTCTCTGGAATGTCACGGGGAACATTCGTATCAAGCATATCAAAGATAGTAGAGAAGTGAAAAAGAGCCTCTCGAAACCGGGAGATAAAGAAGGGGGTACCATAGGCCCCGTTTGTAACTCCAAGAATAAAGACCGCTGGGTTCATCTTCCTCATTAGATTCACAACAATATCTCTTGGACTCTCAGTCACCAATGTCTCATCGAGTAGGTTCTTTAATCTGAACATAGAGTTCACCACCAGGACCTCATCTTTATCAATCCTAAGATCCCCTAGTTGGATAGTGTCCCACCTCTGTGCTATAGCATTGAACTCAAATGGCACGCCCAAAGTCTTCGCATAGTTCTTCAGGCGGCGCCCTGTCTCCTCCACCCTTTCAGCTGGCTTGAATCCTGGCTGTGGAAGATCGATTCCAGTTATCCGAATTTTAGGAGGTCCACCAGGTCGTGATGAGAGACGTTTTATGAGGCAAGGCCATTGGAAACCGTAGAGGATGCCAAAATCAATGATGTGCAGCCTGGTTGCATTTTCAGCTACATTCACTATTGTCTTGTTTGAGAAGAAGTTTGAGATCTTCGGAAATGGACATGCAGCAAGGAATAGGCGATAAGCTTTCAAGACAGAGGCAGCTGATGTCGGTTTAGACATGATGGCAGTGTACTGAGTTCCGGAACCCGCTAATCGTGACTCAAGACCGTTAGCAAAGTAGTGCGCTATCCTTTGCATTCCATCACCAGTAGGAGATGAGTGCTGTCTTATCTGTTTGAGCATCTCATTCGCACTTCTCCTGTCATCTACTGCAACAGACTGCGCACAGAGAATCAGCAGCGTTCTCAGATCAGCCATGTATTTTTCCGGTCCCTGCTTCTTAAATTGGCCCATTTCCCCGTTTGACCCTTTTGTTTGTCCGTTCTGCTGCGCACTCTGCAACTCTTCACGAAGTGGATCATCTTTTCCAGAGCTCAGCAATACTACATCAAACATATCTGAACTCATAGCTGATTCAGTAGAAAGTGATGAATGCTTGGGACTTCTTGATTCCTCCAAGCACACATTCTCAGAGTGAGGATTCTTCTTTCCCCTAGATTTATTCGAGCGTCCACTCCCCATAGTCTTATCCACCTTTGGGACGGTACTGATGGCATCATTCTCTGGTATCTTGAAAGACAAGTTATTTTTCTCCAAATCAGCAAACAGAGAACTGTTGTCTGGAAGAAACTTACTAGCCTCCTCAATGCCTTTCTTGAAATGAAATGCCGATTCTTTTTCACTTAGAAGTTCAGGCAACCTAAGGATGCTCACAGGATAATCAGCAAACCCATTCGTGATAGGACTATTGCTACTATTTGGGGAGCTAACTGAAGTATAGGAACTCGAAACGGAAGAAGTAACAGAGGCCCTGGGCTCACCCACATCACAACTCCATCCTGGCTTTATCGAGTTGTAACCACATAAATTGTGTCGGTCGCCCAAATCGATGGCAGAAAGATTGGCAGGACTATCGTGATTCATATCAGTATGAGATATCGGGTGGCTATTCAGTGAAGGTGGATACTTTTTACCGATGACCTCATAGAAGGACTCCTCAGCAGCCTGAAGAGCCGCGAACTCTTGGAACGTGCAAGTCTTCTCTTCCACATCTTCCATGAGGATATCACTGATGTAATTGAGAACTACATCGCTGAAATCACAGTCCTCAACCGACTCCTTTTCCGAGTCGACGGCACTCAAAGATGGAGCCACTCTAGCCAGATTCAGATCAGACGACAACGGCACAGCACACCCCACGGAATTCCTCCCATCGTCCCCATCATCAATTTTAAGCATATTCACGAGATCATAATCCGGCAAGACCGTGGCTGCCGCATCGCTGCGCCCTCTCCCATTGGCCCGGCCGTAAACATCGCCAACTCTTCCATCCATCGGGCTCTAATCACCACCTACTCTATATCGTTATCCACAACAAGCTACCCATCTCGCTCTACAAAGCTTCCTTTTCTTACCCAGATTCAAGAAACCCAGAACTTGGCTAAACGCGAGTCACCTCCTACCACTTTCCCCTGAACAAACGAAACGAACAGAGCAAGGAAATCTTTAGGCAGGCAATAAATGCCCCCGCGGGCGCTTACTTTCGACACCCAGAAACGGAAATCGACACGACGACAACAAAATGATGACGACGACGGACGGAACCCGCCGCGCGCTCAGAAGAGCATCGCCGCCAGGCCGAGAGACGTAATCGGAAGAGCTCTCAAGACCGAAACGCTCGAAACTTTACGCAGAATTCCTTACTCCAAATCCAAAGAATTCGAATGAAAACGAAGAAGAAAGTGAAGCCGACGACTTACTTGGGTGACGAACCAGCAGATACTGCGAGAGAGAGAGAGAGAGAGAGAGAGAGAGAGAGCGTTGAGTTTTTGATAATGCAGAAAGGTCCGATTTAAGCGGAGCGATGACGACGCACATGAACATGTCCGACCTCGGCCGTCCGTATCATCTGCTGGAAAATATATTCATGTTTTGGCCTAAAAGAAAATTTTGGAATTTCGAAACAAAGAAAACAAAGGGAAATTAAAATTCACTATTTTCCTTTCTGGCTATTTCGATTATGGAAATATCGATCACAATGTCTTTTCACTCGTGGTGAAAAGTGTATAATAATTTAATAATCGCTCTTGTTTCTCACGTTAAAATCCCGTAAACTATCGTGCATAAGATTCACGCGTTGGATCACGAAACACGCCAAGAAAGCGACACTTCAGTTGTCATGAAATTTTCACGTATTAAAAGTTCAGGCTTTATTTATGTTCCCGCCCACTTCGAACGGGACGTTGAAAGGTCATACTATCACGTGGATTGATTCTCCTGTTCCTGCCAATTCGCGTCCAGTAATTCATATTCGGACGTGGCCCTCTCAAATGGATTCCACGGGCGACGCAAGGACACCATCCGCTCGCGTCGTGCGCGCTTCCATGTACGGAACGAACGCCCCCTTTCACCATCATAACATCGACATTGCCCGAAGGGTGGAATCCGACATACCACCTTGAAGAAAATAAAATTACAAAAGTACGAGCTTTTCGCAAGAAAATAATCAGTAAATTGTGGTGCTTCGTGCACAAAATGTGCGCTGACAAGAAATTAAAATACTACAAACATCTACGTGGGAATATCTAATTGCTTTTTTTTTAATTATTTATTTACTGCACTTACTCATTTTGGAGAGAATATTTCATCAAACCATCCCGCTGAAATTAGCATAGTTGATAAGATGGTAATCCATATGGTCCAGTCATGGGAATATTTCATATATTATATTTATTATATCCAAATTCCAATTAATGAGAGTATATGTTCTCATTAGGCAAAGTAGCATAGACATATCTGCTAGTTATAGCTAGATGTTGAGAGTAGCAATTAAGCATGATCTAGTTACATTTGGCAAGTATGTGCAAGGTTTATCTTCCTTAGTTACGAACTATGTTCTCCTTGCCGACTTCCGATGTATCATCACTAGCGTTAAGATTCGGATGACGCCATAGTATCGATTTAACTTATGTTTTATCTAAATTGAAAAGTTCTATGATGTGCATGCCTAGCTATAATATATCTCAATCACAGAGGGAGAGTTGTCCAATAAGTTTAAACCTATCTACAATGGCCAATTTACTCCTAAATTTTTTAATTTGGCCAATTTAGTCTTAAATCTTTTGACAATTCTTTAATTGATTCATCTTACTAATTTTGACTAAAAATCGTTGACATAGATGATTTTTCTTTTTTCCCTACATTTTACTGTTCATCTTCTTCCTTCACCGATCATGTCAACGCTGGAATCAACCATTCCATGTAAGACAAACAATAGTGATCAAACTATGTCAGCATTTTTCGGCCAAAATTGACGACATAGACTACTTTAGAAAATTATTTAAACATTTAGAAGTAAATTGGTCAAATTGAATTGACAGCTAGATAATAAATTTATAATTTTTTAGATAATTTTTTTCAATCATCAAATGTGCTTTTCAATCTTCTAAGTTATTATGTATTTATCGCCAAATGGAGGCGAAAGTCCATTTCCAAATGGACCACCCTTTCGAATGACAAACTAACAACACTTTTGAGTGGAGTTGGGGGAAGTCATCAAAACAACAGCAGTCAAACACTTCCTCTTTCTGTTGACCAAATTATTATGCCCTCGAATTGCTTACGATCATATCAGACTCTATCCGATGCTCTTGTTCTCGTTCTCGTTCTCGAGACGACAAGATTGTCACCTCATGGTCGGAAACTTTGAGCCTCCAACTTGCCCCCTATTTGTCTGGTCCAAGAAAGGATTTTCATCATCCTCTGCATGCATGCACGTAGCTTTCTACTTCGCATTTTCCCTCGACTTGCAGACAACGGTCTCTCCTGCATTAATCTCTTATTTACTCATGTTTTTATCATTAAGGACATGTTTGATAACCATTTTGTTCTCAAAAATAATTTTTGCTTAGAAATGGTTTTTTTTTTTTTAATTTTGTTTTCGGGAACAATTTCTGAGTTTTGAAAATACTTAGTAACTGTCTAAAATTTCTATTTTCAAGATAGAAATGTGTTTGGTAGAATTCTTAAATTTTTCTTTATTTCTTTTAATTTTTTAATACTATAATTATATTTTTCCTATTTTTTCTTTTTTCTTTTTCCTTTTTCCTTTTCTCTTCTTCTTCCTTCTTCTTTGTGGCCGGTCGCTGGAGGCTCGCCTGGCCATGGCAAGGCTTGGCCTCAACCAAGCAGCACAACGTCGGTCTCACACTGGCCTGGCGAGGCCCAGCCTCACACGACTAGCGAGGCCCAGGCTCGCCATGACTAGGCAAGCTCACCGGACCTCGCCCTGGCCTGATGAGGCTCAAACGAGCTCACCGAACCTCGCCCAGTCGATTGCTAGCCACCACCTATGACTGCGGCGATGGCCGGCAGTGGTCGCTGACCATCTAGGAGGAAGAAGAAGAACATAGAAGGAGAAGAGAAGAAAAGAAAGGAAAGAAAAGAAAAAGTCGGGCTTGATTCTTGAAATTGTTCTCGGGAACAAAAAGTTATTTTTTCTACTCTTGATTCTATTCCAAATCTATTCTCAAGAACAAAAAATTTACTAAATGAATTCAATTTTTTTTTATTCCGTGGAACAAAAGAACAGAACCAGTTGGTTCCCAGGAGTGTTACCAAATAGGCCATAAGTGACCGCTTTTCGTGCCTTCAACGTGGGAAAAAATAGGGTTGTTTCCGTGCTTTGAATTGTAGCTTCGATCTTGTGATGCTTGATCAGAGTATCGGAAATGGCCTAAGTAAGGTTACGAAGATTCTTTCGCACTAACTCATTAAGCTAAGCATATTAATCGCTTGAAGAATCACAAGCATATGATCATCTTCCATTCGACAGTACCCATCGGGATGTGAAAAAGAAATGTTTAGAGAGCACTCTATCGTGTGCATAACAAACTGATTGACTGTCAACTGTGGTTTAGGACCGTGTTTTCCTCTTCTTTCTAATCTATGGGTCACAAAATGAGGCACCGCCTGCATTGTTGAATTTAATTAAGTTTTGTTAGGATTCGTCGTACAAATACAAAATATATATAGTAAAAGTGAGAAAGAAAATTCGATACGCAAGATTTTATCATGATTCACCCTTAAATTAGGACTACGTCCAATTGAGGATTTCATTATAATTAGCACTTAGCACCTTGTTACATCTCTCAATTACAAGAGAAAAAAAATAAGAATATATATATTCAGTAGCTACTCATGAGCCCAAACTCAAACTACCAATAAAATATAAGAAGGGAATACATACATACATACATACATACATACATACATACATACATACATATATATATATGTATATGTGTATGTGTATGTGTATGTGTATGTGTATATGTATATATGTATGTATGAGTCCAAGTCTAAACTACTAATCAAATATGAGCTCACCCTCTAGAGTTGCCAAGACTATGCTCCTATACAGTTGATGGAGAGTATGAACCACACCTCAACATTCTCCCACTTGGTGAATACTCCACATGCTTCTTTAATTCCAATACAATTGTACACCATTTAAACTTTTCTACCCTTACTGCCTTAGTCAAAAAATCTGCACTATTCACTTTTGTGTCATTTTCTCCAATACTATAGTTTTTGTTCCACTTTCTCGCGGATGAAGTGATATTGAATGCCGATGTGCTTTGTTCTTGCATGAAATCTAGGATTCTTAGGCAAGAATATAGCACTCTGACTATCAAACCCATATTTCACTTCTCCTGGTGTGAGCCAAGCTCTTTACATAATCTATGCATATGAATTACTTCATTAACAACATGATTAAGGGTTATGTACTCTACCTCAGTAGAAGATAAAGCAATCATGCTCTATCTTTTGCTTGCACAACTCACAGTTCCTCCAAATAAAGAAACAACATATCCGTCAGTTGACCTCCTGCTATCAATGTCACCTCCCCAATTAGCATCCATGAAACACTTTAGTTCTAATGCTTGTCATTCCTTTGAGTTTTTCATGCCTTCATAGCATAACTTAAAGTCAGATGTACCGTGAAGATAACAAAGCACCCACGTTGCTACCATCCAATGCTCTTTTCTTGTTGGACATATATTTGCTCAATACTTCCATTACTTGAGCAATATCTGGACGGGTATATACCATTGCATACGGGGCTGCTACCTTCTCTTCAATTTCCTCTTCAGTCTTAGGACACCAGAGCATTGATAATTTAGAACTTATGAATAGAAGGATCTTCACTAGTTTGCAGTCTGTCATGTTGAATTTCTTCAATACACTTTCAACACATTTCTTCTGACTTAACCACAATTTTCCATTCTCACACTCTCTTTTAATCTACATGCCCAAGATAAGGTTTGATGGGCCTAGATCTTTCATCTCAAACTGTTTTGCCAACAGTCTTTTCATAGTGCTAATTATTTTCATATTATTCTCAACTAGCAGCATATTGTCAACGTATAAGTTTAAGATAACAAAGTCATTATCTAACTTTTTTCATATAGCCACAATGATCAGCATCATAACGAACAAAGCCAAATTTAAAGACATATGAGTCGAACTTTTGATACCACATCCTTGGAGATTGTTTTAGGCCATATAAAGACTTGTTTAGTTTGCAAACAAATTCTTCTTTACCTCTGACCACAAACCATTTTGGTTGCTTTATGAAAATATCCGCCTCCAAATCACCATAGAGGATTGCTATTTTCACATCAAGCTGCTCTATATCCAAATTGTATAAAACTGCTAAAGGTACAAGAAGTTTTATGGAATTTAATTTTTCTTGAACACCCACTTGTAACCGATTGCCTTTTGATCTGTAGATAATTTTACTAGACTCCACATTCCGTTTTTATTAAGTGAGTCCATCTCATCTTCCATAGCTTTCTCCCACTATTTGGCATTCTCCGCACTTCTTGCTTCCTTGTTGGTACTTGAATCATCACCTGTAATAATCAGAGCACAATTTTCATTATCAGCAAATAAGGTATACTTCTTAGGTGATCTTCTCAACTGTGTATATCTTTTTAAGACCGGTTCAGGTGGTGCTTCATCATCAAATTCAATTTCAGAATCTCCTATATCATCCATCCCATCAGGCTCATCAACTTCGGATTCTAAATTTTCTATTCGAACTTGTGCAACCTTTTTCTCTTCCTTTAAACCAACATCTAACTCAATCGTCTGTGGTTTTTTTAGGATTTTGTAGAACAATATGATTTGTTGTAGATTCTCTGAATACGACATCTCTGTTATAGATAATACTTTTAGTATCAGAATTCTACAACTTATACCTTTTAACACCATCCTTATATCTAATGAATATGCATTTCTCTGACTTGCTCTCAAGTTTGTTCCTCCTCTCCTTTGGCACATGCACCTACGCTTCACAACCAAATACCCTAATATCAGGTTTATCCGGCCTTTTTCCGAATAGTGTCTCAAACGGTGTCTGATCCTTCAAGGCTAATGTGGGTGATTTGTTTTTCAGATAACATGCAGTAGCCACTGCTTCTGCCCAAAATTTAGATGCTAAGCCTACACCACTTAACATGCTTTTTCCATGAGAGACTGCTAAAGCCTCTCCACTACCCCATTTTGTTGAGGTAAATATGGTGTTGTTTTTTGCCTTGCAATGCCATTGGTCGCACAAATTTATTAAATTTCGCTGAACAAAATTCTCCCCTGTTATCAGTTCGCAAAACTTTAATTTTTCTATCAAATTGATTTCCGACCAAAGCTTTGAACTCGTGAAATTTTTCAAATACATCATCTTTTCTCTATAAGAACTATATCGACACATATATGGAATAATCATTAATAAAAGAAACATTATACCTTGATTTCCAAACGATGCTACAGTTGTAGGACCGAAGACGTCACTATGGATTAGATCTAGAATTCCTTTAGCTCTCTCTCCTTATAGATTCAAAAGATACTCGATTTTGTTTCCCATGTAGACAATGTTCACAAAATTCGAAACCCATAAAACAGCTTGAGATTCCAACCACCATCTTCTTTGAGGTAAAGGTCATCAACCCTTTCTCACCAATATGACCCAATCTCCAATGCCATAACATCGAAGGATCTTCTCCCACCTGCTTTGAGATATAATTCTCACCATTAATCACCATGCTTCCTAGTAATTTCTATAGTTTTCCATATCATTCGTCTTTGGTGATCACCATAGATCCAAGGTTTAGCTTGCATGGATACTTATTACTGGTGAAAGTAATGCTAGCATCCGCCATGGTTCTCATAGAAAGAAGATTCCTAGTAAGACCACGAATGTGCATCACGTCCGGAAGATTCTTGATTGTCCCATCTTTCATCTTTAGTTTCACCTTTCCACGACCAACCATATCAAGTATCATATCATCTCCTATTCGCAATATACCTCCTTGATATGGTTCATAACAGCATAACCAATCTTTATGAGGCATCATGTAAAAAGACGCTCCAATATCAATTATCCATGTACTACGGTCATTCTGTGATGAATTGCAGACGAGATTCATATCTCTCGAACTGTTGTCATCATCCTTCTTTGTATTAGAGGATGATGTATTATCTCGCTTCTCTAGAACCACACTTTTGCTTTTGTATTCTTTCTTCAAGTGTCCAAGCTTTTTGCACTTTCAACACGTTATTTCATATCGATCTCGGCTTTTAGATCTTTCTTTAGGCTTATTCTTGCCACCAAATCTAGATTTGGGTCGTTCACTATTTCCTTCTCTTACAAAAAGAGCCTCTTGTGTTGCATTATTAGAACATGTTCTCCTCATCTCCTTAGACAATTAAGTAGCTACAATGCGCTCAAAGGATAATGCACTAACACTAGTGCCAATACAAAAAATCATATGTTCCCATGAATTCGACAGTGAACACAACAAAGTACATGCTTTATCTTCTTCATCTAGATAGACATCAATTGATGCAAGTTGCCCATAAATAGTATTAAACTTGTTTAAGTGTGTAGAAAAATAATCACCTTCGCTCATCCGAAGATTTTATAGTCGCTTCCATAGAAACAGTTTGTTCACGAGTGACTTGCTTTGATGAATATTTTCCAGCTTTGTCCAGAGATCTTCGCCGTCTTCTAAGAAGTCGCGTTTATTAGGACGTTATTAGCAAGGCATAGCCAGATTAGGTCTTGCACCCTTTGATCGCTAATATTCCATTTCTTCAATTCAATAGATGTGGATTCCTTTACCTCATTCTCCTTTGACTTCCCCTCGGATTTTTCCTCAGATATATCTTCTTTGATCATGCGCCACATATCTCTATCCACGAGTAGAGCCTCCATATTCAATTTCCATAATTAGAAACCCTTTCCTCTGAATTTCTCTACTTTAATCCACGATTGACCAGACGATGACATCTTCCCAAGATTTGATACTAGATGTTAGGATTCACCACACAATCACAAAATATTAGAGAGTAAAAATGAGAAAGAGAATTTGAGACGCAAGATTTTATCTTGGTTCACCTTTAAATTAAGGTTACGTCTAATTGAGGATTTCATTATAATTAGCACCTCACACTTCTCTATTATATCTCTCAATTACAAGAGAAAAAATAAGAATATATATTTAATAGTTATTCATGAGTCCAAACTCAATTACCAACAAAATATAAGAAGAGAATATATAATAGCTATTCATGAATCCAAACTCAAACTATCAATAAAATATTAGTTCATCCTCTAGAGTCACGGGGTATTGCCCTTACACAATTAATGGGGAGTATGAACCATACATTAACAAGTTTAACTTCCATAATTTAGAACCTGATAATAGATGATTATGGTTGGAAAAATTTATTCGATGGGGAACAGAGAAAAATATAGCCGAATAACTAATCGTACTTTTCTTTTTGTTCTTTTTTTCAAGGGGAGGGGGGTTTCGAAGGTTTAGCGTACTTCAACGGGTCAAATTTGGACATCATGCAGTAATTTAAGAGGAAGTGGTATGACACCCGTCACAAATTGATTTCAAGACATTAGAAATCATTAGTCACTTTAAACAAAGACAATTCGTGCTTTGGCATGATGAAATCAATCGATTATTCGGCGACTATTGGAAATCTCCTCAATGCAAGTGGAGGTTTTACATCCGAAGAGGACCACACCCAGGCTCCAGTCGTTTCCAGATTTCCTCCAAATCGACCCAAAAAGAAGACTCATTTTGAACCCGTTTTGTAGACGAACCGACCCGTTCCTCTTTTTCCCCCTTAATTCGAGACAGACGCCTGCAATTTACTCCCTATCCTTTCAAAATTTAGCGAAGGTCTTTATCATTAATTCGATGCAATATATATTTCCCTCCTAAACCTGCGACCCTCGACATGCTCTGGATCATTTGAATGTCACCATCATTATCGCATGGAGACGCGAAGTACTAATTAAAAGGATTCGGAACTCGATGCTGAAGTGGTGAATTTTGGACGCACATCACCTATTTGCTTGACGTTATAGCCTCGCTACATAGAGGGAAATTTGGGGCACTGTATTAAACCAGAAGTCATAGCTCGGCAGGGCTGCCGCCTCTCGCGTGCGAAGGAATTTTGCACTTTCATGAAATGCAACTTGAAACGGTGGGCCTCGACCCTGTTCTTACAGCTCGAAGGCTCCTCAAGCTGTGAAGAATGGACTGTGTATTTTGGCCCAACTTAATGAAATGAAAGATGGCTTGCCATGTCAAAAGCATTTGGGTGCAGATGGGCCACAGGGGGGAGCCGACAGCATCACCGTCATTTGCTCAGAGCTGCATTCGGATAAAGTATTTTGAGTCGCATTAGTTAAAAAAAATAAAAAAAGACTCGATAAACTTTCCATAAACCCATTTAACGTATCACATGCACGGTATGGGTGGATGACTATCCGATGATATTAAGAAACCAAGCACTTGTCATCAATTTTCATTCAATTTCCGTCATTCATTTAAATGTAATATCTGTTGCGTTAAGTAGGTGTTCTGATATCACGAGATCTTTCGGGACATTGGCATTTAACCGCAATCGCTGAGAAATTAATATCATTATAAGCCTTAGAACCCCGACAAGGAGATGCAAAGACAACCTCAGGAATCTGATTTCCGATGTCGCATTTCAGGCTTTTGTCATCTGATCAGGAAATATGTGGATGGGTTGATGCATTCCAGCGACATTTGGGGAACTTTCTTGATCCGCCGAGCGCTCCCGTGTCGCATCAATTTGCTTCCCTCGATATCAATCTCCGAAAGAAAAGACAAAAGGGTAGCTCCAACCCTTGACCGCAAGATTTACATCTTTGCACATGATGCACGCATTATAATAATAGCTACTGGATTTCTGCATATCCTTCGATTGCCAGTGCTAAGTAGAAGTCGAATTAGCAGAACATGAATTTCCAGAGATGAATAATCTCCTCCGTTAGAATGACGATGATGCGACAGAACATGTTGTGCCCCAGCCCGAGATCGTAGTGTGATCGCAAGTGCACTCCATAAGCACCGTTTCATGACCATGTCCATGTTTAGAATTTGGGCATACTGAGCTGCAACTAGTCCCTAACCCAACCTAATGTTTAGCTAGTACCACAACATATGTATGCGCATATAAGATGTAGGTGTATGTTTAATAACCTCAAACATTAACTAAACTCTTGCGCATACGCATATATCGCTGTGATTATTTGAAATCGGCACCTTGATAACTCGAGACATTGATCATATGGGTCCCACCAAATCTAACATTTCACACGTGCAATGCTCGTACAAACTTGCTGCACACGATAACAAGATTACTTAATGGCTTCCTTATTAGGGAGAGAAAAAGGGGACGAGGGACGAAACGGAGAAGTCGGCATTTTAATCAACATCCTCTTTCTAACCATACATAGATCAAGGTAAAGGTGCATACATTGCGTTTCCAGCATTCAGATATAGAAATCGCCAACACGAACACAAACGAAATCTCGAATTGCATATAGAAAGAAAAACGAACCGCTTCTATTAAGCCTAATTCAGACTGCGGATCATTGCTGCCGACTTTGGCAAATATGGATCTCACAAACATCATTAACCTGATCAATTCAAGTTCAAGAATGAGCAAGGAACAAATAAAGGCCAACAGCCGACGGCCGATACTGAAAAGAAAGAATGGATATTTAATCAAAGAATGCATATTTAATCATTCGACGGATGGTCTGCATTTCTAAAAACTAGTGCATCTTCAAAACTTATTGGAATCAAAATATAACATAAAGAGAACTATCTAAAAATCACAGCCATAAATCTGCTGATACAATTGCTGCCCAGATATCTTCCAGCGTATGTACAGAAACCTATGAGGGTCTCTCCTAGTGATGAACATATAAGCAGTACCGTCCATGATTAACCTATTTCTGTTCTTTATGAGTCAGAGGATTGGCAAGTCAGCACGTTATCTTGAGCTATCTGAACATGTCTCTCTCCACCTGATTCAGAAGAACAGAATTCAGCACATATACCTTTCTGTTATCAATGTCAAAGTCAGAAGCATCAATTATATATACTTATGCAGCAGGATGCAAATGGCAAATGCACAAATCTGGCATGATGAAGAGATTTCGGATGATAACAAGAGGAATAACTTGGATGATAACAAGAGGGATAACTTAGATGACTAGAAATCCCAAATTATGTAGAATCAAAACCAGACTCGCCATAAGAAAAACTTCTTGTCCTATCATCTTCATGCCTTGGGTGAATATGTATTGGTGGAAGGTCCCCATGTTGAGAACGCATCAACAATTCGGCCCTTCCATCCTAGCAGAAGCCACTGACCATCTTCATCAACGACAAAGTCCTTATGGTAGTAAGATTTCACTCTGTCCTTTGCTGTCTCCATGATCTCCTCATTCAATGGAAGTGGCGTAAACCCTCCCCTCATGATCCGCACCTGCCACTGTTTGTAGGTCTCTGGCCTTTCAATCCTCTCTGAGCCTTCGCATGCAATGACATTCATGGCTTCCCATCCAAATAACTCTTTCTCAATCAGCATCCTCTCTGGAATGTCGCGGGGAACATTCGTATCAAGCGTATCAAAGATAGTAGAGAAGTGAAAAAGAGCCTCTCGAAACCGGGAGATAAAGAAGGGGGCACTATAGGCCCCATTTGTAACTCCAAGAATAAAGACCGCTGGGTTCATCTTCCTCATTAGATTCACAACAATATCTCTTGGACTCTCAGTCACCACTGTCTCATCGAGTAGGTTCTTTAATCTGTGCATACAGTTCACCACGAGGACCTCATCTTTATCAATCCTAAGATCCTCTAGTCGGATAGTGTCCCACCTCTGTGCTATAGCATTGAACTCGAATGGCACGCCGAAAGTCTTCGCATAGTTCTTCAGGCGGCGCCCTGTCTCCTCCACCCTTTCAGCTGGCTTGAATCCTGGCTGTGGAAAATCGATCCCAGTTATCCGAATTTTAGGAGGTCCACCAGGTTGTGATGAGAGACGTTTTATGAGGCAAGGCCATTGGAAACCATAGAGGATGCCAAAATCAATGATGTGCAGCCTGGTTGCATTTTCAGCTACATTCATTATTGTCTTGTTTGAGAAGAAGTTCGAGATCTTCTTAAATGGACATGCAGCAAGCATTAGGCGATAAGCTTTCAAGACAGAGGCAGCTGATGTCGGTTTAGACATGATGCCAGTGTAAATCTGAGTTCCCGAACCGGCTAATCGCGCCTCAAGACCATTAGCAAAGTAGTGCGCCATCCTTTGCATTCCATCACCAGTAGGAGATGAGTGTTGTCTTATCTGTTTGAGCATCTCATTTGCACTTCTCCTGTCATCTGCTGCGACGGACTGTGCACAGAGAGTCAGCAGCGTTCTCAGATCAATCATGTCTTTTTTCCGTCCCTGCTTCTTAACTCGGCCCTTTTTCCCGTTCGACCCTTTTGTTTGTCCGTTCTGCTGCACACTTTGCAACTCTTCACGAAGTGGATCATCTTTTCCACAGCTAAGCAATACTGCATCAAACATATCTGAACTCACAGCTGATTCAGTAGAAAGTGATGAATGCTTGTGACTTCTTGATTCCTCCAAGCATACATCCTCAGAGTGAGGATTCTTCTTTCCCCTAGATTTATTCAGGCGTCCACTCCCCATAGTCTTCTCCACCTTTGGGACAGTATTGATTGCATCATTATCTGGTATCTTAAAAGACAAGCTACTTTTCTCCAAATCGGCAAACAGAGAACTGTTGTCTGGAAGAAACTTACTTGCCTCCTCAACGCCTTTCTTGAAATGAAAGGCTGATTCTTTTTCACTTAAAAGTTCGGGCAACCTAAGGATACTCACAGGAGAATCAGCAAACCCATCTGTGATAGGACTATTGCTACTATATGGGGAGCTAACTGAAGTATGGGAACTCGAAACGGAAGAAGAAACAGAGGCCCTGGGCTCACCCACGTCAGAACTCCATCCTGGCTTTACCGAGTCGTAACCACATAAATTGTGTTGGTCGCCAGAATCGATGGCAGAAAGATCGGCAGGACCATCGTGATTCATTTCAGCATGAGATATCGGGTGGTTATTCAGTGAAGGCGGATACTTTTTACCGATGACCTCATAGAAGGACTCCTCGGCAGCCTGAAGAGCCGCGGACTCTTGGAACATGCAAGTCTTCTCTTCCACATCTTCTTCCATAAGGATATCACTGATGTACTTGAGAACTACGTCGCTGAAATCACAGTCCTCAGCCGACTCCTTTTCCGAGCCGACAGCGCTCAAAGGCGGAGCCACTCCAGCCAGATTCAGATCAGACGACAACGGCACAGCACCCCACACGGAATTCTGCCCATCGTCCCCATCATCAATTTTGAGCCTATTCACAAGATTATAATCCAGCAAGACTGGGGCCGCCGCATCGCCGCGCGCTCTCCCATTGGCCCGGTCGGAAACATCACCGACTGTTCCATCCATCGGGCCGTAAACACCACCTATTCTATATCGTTATCCAGAACAAGCTACACATCTCTCTCCACAAAGCTTCCTTTTCTTACCCAGATTCAAAAAACCTAGATACACATAAACCCAGAACTTGGCTAAACGCAAGTCACCTCCTACCACTTCCCCCTGAACAAAACAAAACAAACAGAGCAAGAAGATCTTTAGGCAGGCAATGAGTGCCCCCGCGGGCGCTTACTTTCGACACCCAGAAACGGAAATCGACACGACGACAACAAATTGATCACGACGACGGACGGAACCCGCCGGCGAGCTCAGAAGAGCATCGCCGCCAGGCCGAGAGACGTAATCGGAAGAGCTCTCAAGACCGAAACGCTCGAAACTTTCCACAGAATTCCTTACTTCAAATCCAAAGAATTCGCATGGAAACGAAGAAGAAAGTGAAGCCGACGAGTTACCTGGGTGACGAACCAGCAGATACCGCGAGAGAGAGAGAGAGAGAGAGAGAGAGAGGCGTCGAGTTTTTGATTATGGAAATAAGGGAGGAAAATGCAGAAGGGCCCGGTTTAAGCGGAGCGATGAGGACGGACGTGAAATCGTCCGATCTCCACCGTCCGTATTATCTGGTGGAAAATATAATATATCATATATTCATGTTTTGGCCTAAATGAAAATTTTGGAATTTCGACCCCAAGAAAACAAAAGGGAAATTGAAATTTATTATTTTCCTTTCTGGCTATTTCAATTATGGAAATATGGCTGATAGTATCCCTTTACTTGTGGTGAAAAGTGTATAATAATTTAATGGTCACCCTCATTTCTTACGTTCAAAGTATAAATGATGTATCTTAAATTGTCGTGTATAAAATTCATGAGTCGGATCACCAAACACACTAAAAAAGCGACACCTCACTTGTCATGAAATTTCCACATATTAAAAGTTCAGACTTTATTTATGTTTTGCTCGCTTCGAATAAAGACACGACATCAAAATGTGGTATTATTGTTATCTTAAATGGATTCGTAATTCATATTCGGATCACCCCCTCTTAAATGGACTTTACGGACGACATAAGAACACGATCCGCTCGTGTCGTGTATGCTTCCAAGTTCCATGTACGAAACCAACGTCCCTTTTCACCATCATAAACATCGACATTACCGAAAGGGAGGCGCCCGCCATTCCACCTGGAGATCTCTCTCCTCTATTCCATTTAAGGAAAAAAATACAAGCTTTTTGCAAGAACATAATCCGTAAATTATGGAACTTCGTGTACAAGAATTATGCTGACAAAAAATAAAATACTACAAACATCTACATCAGAATATCTAATTGCCTTATCTATTTATTTATTTACTACAATTACTCATTTTGGAGAGAATATTCCAAAAAAGCATCCCAATTAAATTAACATAGTTGGTAAGACGGTAATCCGGATGGGAATATTTTATATAATTATATTATATTATATCCAAATTCCAACCAGTGAGAGCATATGTTCTTGTTAGGCAAAGTAGCATAGACCCATGAAAAAGGTTCATTCATCTGCTAGCTATGGCTAGATGTTGAATGCAGCAATTAAGCATGATCTAGTTACAATTAGCAAGTACGTGCATGGTTTATCTTCCTTAATCATGATTTTGTGCTCTCTTGTATGACTTCCGATGTATCGTCGTAGGCATTAATGGTTCAGATGATGCCACTGCACCGATATAATTTATGTTTTATCTAAATTGAAAGCTTGCCTTGATATGATATATCTCGGTCATAGAGAGAGAATTGTCCAATAAGTTTAAACCTATTTTGCAGTGACTAATTTAATCCTACACTTTTCAATTTAACCATTTATTCCTAAACCTTTTGACTATTCTTTAATGTAGTCTATCTCATTAATTTTGGTTAGAAATCGCTGACATGAACAATTTTTGTAATTTTTTTACTATTTTCCCCCTATTCTACCGTCGATCTTCCCTCCGCTAATTACATCCAAATTAGTGCCAACCATTTCATGTAGGACGAACAATTCTGAGTAAATTATCGCATCAACAATTTGCGGCATAAATTAGCGAGATGGGCTACATTAGAAAACCATTAAAAAATTTAGGAGTAAATCATTCAAATTGAAATGACCAAATCGCTAAATAATAGAATTAGGACTTTTTAAACAAATTTTCCCCAATCATATATGCTTCTGAATCTTCTAAGTTATCCTATTTATATCGCCAAATGGAAGCGAAAGCGACCACCCAGATGGACCGGCCTTTCTAATGATGAACTAACAACACCTTCGAGTGGAGCTGGGGGGAAATCCTTAAAACAACATCAGTCAACAGTTCCTATTTTTGTCGACCCGATCATCATGTTCTTGTTCACGAGATGACAAGATTGTCACCTCACGGTCGGAAACCCTGGCCTTGAACTTACCTCCTTTGTGTCTAATCCGAGAAAGGATCTTCATCATCCCGTGCATGCTGCACGCACGTCGCATTCTACTTCGCTTTCCCCCTCTGCATGTTTCGCCGACGATGATCTCTCGCGCATCGATCTCTTACCACTTGCTTGGGTTTCTTGTCATAAAGCAGCCGCTTTCCGTGCTTTCTACACGGGAAAAAATGGGGTTGTTTCCGTGCTTTGAATCATCACTTCGATCTCGCGACGCTTGATCAGAGTGTTGGAAATGGCCTAACTAGGGTTTACAAGGATTCCTTCGCACGTATATAACATCGTTGTCTCTCGTGCTCATTTCATCGGACGCGTGATCGACTGGGTAAGGTCCAGTGTCGAGAACAGGAATCAAATTCAAATCTCGTTGTTTAGCCTTTTTAATCGCTGCCTAGGATGACGTGTTTCTATTGCTAATGGAATGCGACATGAACCCACCGGTCAAAGCCAGCGTGTTATAACGAAAGTTCTGCGATGTCATCTTCGGTTGACCTTCCTTCTTCCATTTTATGCCTTTTTTTAATCCATTTCTTTCTGCTAGACAAGACAACAAAGGATTCTTGCAGTGCACGAAACCCAATTTGATTTACTCAAAATAACAATAGGTAATGTGCCGGACAAAACCAATTATAACGCTGGAAAACATTTTCATGCGTGTTTCACCATAATAGGAACCCGTGCCAGTTTCTTTATATATCAAAAGGGGAAGATTGATCATGACTTGACTACTTATGCTAAATTCTTAAGCGAAAAGTTGCTTATTAGTGTTTTACCCAGGCGGGAAATAATTACTTTACTGTACGCAATTAAGGAAATTGTTTTGCGTGATGCTTATGAATGTCCGCGTGCGACCAGCTTGAAAGTGACAATCAACTTGATCGAAGTCCAATGATTCTAGCTCGAAGACGGTTTGACCTGCGAATAGTAACATGGGCGAGGCCGAAGTCCAAAGGGCGGCTCGCGGCGGCAAACTCATCTAGCCGCCGCCGCCATATTCACAAACATCACGTGATGCATCTTATTTCGCCGCGTGTCCACGATTGCAGGCTCGTCAGCAAGACCATTCGTACATAAACTTAGCACCGACGAAATTTTCCAGATTCGAATTCTATCGGGAGTCGCCTACGTGGACTTTTCGAGATACACAAAAATTCATACAGATATTATCCAATCGCGGTACTTAAAACATGAAGTCATTATTTATGCACCTGAAAAGATTAGTATCCCTTCGACTACACTAACTCATTAAGCTAAGCACGTTAATCACTTGAAAAATCGCAAGCACATGGTCATCTTCCATTCGACGATATACGTTGGGACGTGAAAAGAAAAAGTTGAGAGAGCACTATATCGTATTATAATCGCATGATTTTTTGTATTTAATTAAGTTCGTACGTGGATGATATGTATAATTTATAACCCGATAATAAAAAATTGTGGTTGGAAATATTTTATAAGAGATGGAGAAAAGTAAAGCCGAATGGTTCATCATACTTCAACGGTCAAAATTTCACATTGCGCACCAAGTTAAAAGGAAGTGGTACCACAGCCGTAAAGGATGGCTCCAAGAAATTGAACGTCATTAGTCACATCACGCAAAGACATTTTGCGCTTTGGCCTGATGAGATCAATCGATTAGTGTGGCGACTCTTGGAAATCGCAGTGCAAGTTTAAGTGGAGATTCCACATCCGAAGGACCGCATGCAGGCTCCAGTCGTTTCTAGATTTCCTCCAAATCGATCCAAAAGGAGGATATTAATTTCAAGCCCGGTTCGCATTCGAACCGACCCATTTGACCCCTCCCCTCCTTTATTGCGAAGTAGATGCCTGCAATTGGCTACCTATCCTTTCCAAAATTTGCGATTAAGGACTCATCATTAATTCGATGCAATATATAACCTAAATTGCTGACCCTCGACGTGCTTTGGATCGTGTAAAAGTTGCCATCGATAGTGCGTGGAGACACGAAGTACTAACTAAGAGGATTCGGAGCTCAGTGAATTTCGGATGCACGTCGATGTTATAGCCTCGCCACATAGAGCGAAATTTAGGGCACTGTATTAAACCAGAAGTCATGGCTCGGCAGGGCTACCGCCCCTCGCATGGGAAGGAATTTGCACTTTCATGAGATGCAACTTGACACAGTGGGCCTTGACCCCGTTCTCAGAGCTCTAAGGCTCCTCAAGCAGTGAAAAATGGACTGTGTATTTTGGCCCAACTTAATGAAATGAAAGACGGCTCGCCACGTTAAAAGCATTTGGGTCCAATTAGGGCTTTGGGGCGTGCGTGCCCGAAGAAGAAACAGAAAATAGCGGAAGAGATACATAACGTATAAACAAGGAAATTACCAAAAAAATGAGTGCCGAACATCTAGAGTGTCAAAACTTGGCACGGACACTTAAGTGTTAAAAATTAGGAAAGTGATACTTAAATGCCAAAATTGAAGCAAAATTGATCACTTAAGTACTAACGGCGAGAAAATCCTGCCAAAATGTTGATATGGTGATTTTCCGACAAGGTAAGTGCAAAACGACAAAGTGGCTAGACAAATTCAAAAACGACGTCATTTTGCTGTTGACGTGATAAATAATTAATATAAAAATTAATTAAATTAAATTTAAATCAAATTTATTTAAAACATTTTAAAAAAAAATGGGAGGGAGGAAGAAGGCTACTGAGAAATGATATATATATATATATATATATTAATTTTTATATAATTTAATAAATTTTTGTATTAAAATTCAAATCCATGCAAAAACGAACAACGTCATTTTTGCATTTCTTTATTAAGTCGGCTCTCCAGCAAGCCATGTAGGCAAGAAAAATAATAAAAAATTACCGCGTAAAATTTCCGGTAGGGTTCATCGAAGGTGACACTTAAGTGTCACTTTCCTAACTTTTGGTATTTAAGTGCCCCTTCATATCAAATTTTGGCACTTGGGGTGTACTTCTTTTCCAAAAAAAAGTCCGAAAGTTATTGAAAATGTGTCATTCTGTCTTAACTCATTTTTTTGTCAATTAAATCTTAAACCTTTTTTTGTACTTATGTCAATTCAATCCATCTTTCTTACTTCACTCTTCTTCCGGCCAATGTTAAAGCCATTTATGATTGCATATTTTTACAAAGATTTCTTAAATTGAGGAGGTGAGGCAAATCTCATATCTAAGTTAGATTATATTTCTTTATGATCACAATTGGCGTCAGATCTCATGGGTCTGGGTCTTCTTTGGTCACTGGCTTGTTCAAATCCATCACAATTAAGAGGGCTCAAATTTTCATCTCTTTCTTCTAGCTCAATGTCTCTATCATTTTCACCCTCATCCTCATTTTCAAGCATGTTAACTTCAGCTATATCAATAACATTAACTTTAGCTACATCACCACTCTTGCTATCATTACTCTTAGGACGCGCATGATAAAATTTCTGAAACATAAATCAATTTCTATTCCATAAACAAGTTTCTAAGTAAAGAAACGTGTTTGATAACGATTTAAAATTTTTGTTTTTGGAATAGAAATTAGTCTGATAATATAATAAAAATTCTATTTCTAGAGGCGGCGATGGCCAGCGTCCGGCGACAAGGGTCCGGCGTTCGATGGTTGGAGTCCGGCGTCCAGCGGCCGACGTTTGGCTTTCGGTGGTGAGTGTTTGGCATTCAATGTTTGGTGGCCAACATCCAATGGCAAGTGGCCGATGACTAACAGCGGCCGGCCAGCGTTTGGCAACCAACAATCGGCAATGGGTGGCCGAAGTTAGGCGTTTGACGGTAGGCGGCCGATTGGCGATGTTTGGTGTTCGACGTTCGATGTTTGGCGACAAGTATCTAGCGGTCAACGGTTGGCGTCTCGGTGGCAAGTGGCCAACGACCGATCGCCGATGGCCGCGTCTAGTGGCGAGTGGTTGACGATCGATGACAAGCAATCGGTGGCCGACGACCGACGATGGGTGGCTGAAGTTTGATGTCTGGCGGTGGGCGGCTAGCGTCCGGCGTCCCATGGGCGGCGAGTGAGTGACGAGCAATAACGAGAGTGAACGATGAAAAGAATTTCGATTTCTCACTTTTGTTCCAGAAATTGAAAAGCTAAAATTTTTTGTTTCTAATCTCTGCTCCAAATCTATTTCTAGAATAGAAGTCTGTTTAAAAAAAAAAAAATTGCGTTACCAAACAGATTTCTATTTCAAAGCTGTTCCAAGAAATAGAGAAATAAAGAAACAAAGAAATAAAAATTTTATCATGCTCGCCCTTACGATCTGCCTTACCACTGTCACCACCACTAGAACAATCACTACCGCCACCAAGAGAAACTACTTCCAAATATATACTTCAATAACACCAAATCTAAATCCTAAGCCCACTAATTCAAGCCCTTAATTTTCACCAAAAATATGCACAACACCATTTCTCAAGGTATTCCCAAGAATTAGGTACCATCGTACCACACCTTTGAAGTGTGTATCCTAGACCATTAAGGTTGTGCTTGATTGAACTTTTGGGGAAAACCTTTAGAAAAATGCAAAGAACTTTGAATTAAAGGAGTTTTCCAACATACAAATTGTGTTTGGTAAGTTATATTCTAAAAATTCATTGTGAAGTACCTTTGAGCAAAATAATATTTATAAGTTATTAAAAAAAAAAAAAAGAGTTGGCTAGCCAAGAGTAGACTATCGTTAGCGAAGGGTAGGCAATCGTCATTTGAGATTGCAAGACCTCAGGTGGCGTTCGAAGACCACCGGCGAGGGCTGTTTGGGGCAGGCAACCCTCATGGAGGTCGCCGAGACAGAGATCGCATGGCCCCTCGCGGAGGTTGCGCAACCCAGCATAGAGGTTGTCGAGACCTAGATCGCACGAAGGTCGCGCGACCCAAGTCGCAAGACCCCTCGCAGAGGTTGCCACAACTCAGATCGAGCAACCCCTCACAGAGGTCGCGCGACTCCCCAATGATGGTCGCCTGTGCTGCCACGACCACATCGGCCCCTTTCTAGTGGATCACTAGCCCTTGTAGCCATTCACAACAGCATCGATCAACCTCAATGGAGAAGAAAATGAACAATCATCGAGGGTAAAACTGAAGAAGAAGGTGAATAGTAATCGAGGGCAAAACCAAAAAATTAAAAATTTAGTGAGGATAGTTTTGGAAGAAACTTTTTTTATCAACCCTAACTAAAGGTATGCCGAGAAAGCTGAAAGCCCAAGGCAGCCTAGGACTTGCCATGGGCTTTTAACCTTTTGAAGGCTAGCCTTTGCAAAATGAAGTTTTAAAAAAATTGCCAAACACCTGCAATTTAGCTCAAGGTGTTTTGGGTGCCCAGAAGTGGCTTAGGAAAGCCATTCTCAAACGCAACCCAACAGCTTTACCAATTGCATTATAGTTCATTAACTTTGGCTTACAACCATGGAAATTGTGTACTCCATGATGTCTTCAAACTCCATAACTCCACCCAACTGGAGTGCCATTATAAATCGCCAGACTTCTACAGGAGAACAACAAACAAACCACTTAGTTTGTAAGAACCAATCAAGAAAACATGAAACAACACCGGGAACACAAAAGGACATGACCAAGATGGTGTTTTCCTCTGGCATTTATGGTATTTCTGCTTCAAGTTCCCTGACCTCGCTGATCGTACCAAGCAGAACAAGTTCGGCAAACAAAGCCAATAAAAAAAAATGAGAGGATCGACGTGGGATTTTCTAATTGTTTCTGAAAGAATGAGCCTTAGCATTGTTCTAAAGCAACAAGCAAAAAATAGAAAGAGAAAGAGAAGATTATTGATAAAGGTTGAGGAAGATCGATGAAGATAACTAGAGATTTGGGATTTTCTATCGTTTTTTGAAAGACTGAGCAACACGTAGAGGGAGGGAGGACGGGACTATGACTTGTGCGTGCATGGGTCAATTCCCTAAAGAAACACCAACTTTAAGCGAGTCTCAATTGTAGCTCAACCTTTTTTTTCTTCATAAAAAATTTGTCAATCCTCACTTTGTACCCAAATCAAGCCCCCCTTAACATTTTGTTCAATGTCGTTGTTAATGGTGCGACATGTCAATTTCAATATAAAAAGAGTTGATAAACGTATGAGGTTGCTAACCAAGACAAGTAAAAATTGATACCTTAATATAAAATTTTGTAAATTAAAAAAGAGAACTAAATGTTGATAAGTAACTAAATTGAAATTTAGTAATCCAAAACTAGTTGGTTTTTTAATTCGATAAATGTTTGTAAGTCTCCTTAATCTAGGCTAGTAATTTCATATACAAGTTAAGGCATCCAAAGGATTGGTAAATTATGCATTTTAAAATTGGTAGTCAGTACAGTAATCCTTAATTTGTAAATACTTATCAATATTTATCAATTCTTATTGAAATTTATTAATGCAAACAAAAGTCTTATTCACACGCACGGAACAATAGAATCCTGTTGAGTAAAGTATTATCGAGACTTAAAAAAATGATAAGCATTGATTTTGCTTTTTTCGTTTGTCTCGATTCTTCTGGGGACTCCGGGAACTTGTAATAATTATAAGCATTGATTAAACGATACATGGTGCATCAATTTGGGGCCCTCTCCATATTCCGACACCAAGAATTAATTGCCCCGAGTCCAAATTTGAATTCGGACATGAAACATGTAGAGTCCACTCGATTCAATGATTGGGGTTGGTTCGCCTCTCAACCTTAAAGCCAATTAATGGATTTTTCAGACAAGACCCTCCCTACAATTATGGAAAAAGGAGGAAGCTTGGATATCACAATCTCCAAAATGGGTCCGAAAGGATCATATCGTACGAGGCAAGAAAGAAAATTTCAAAAATAAAATTGCAATAATTATGGGAAGAGTGCAAAAATATTGTATTATTGTATATGATTCTGCGTTTGCTTGCTCGATGAAATTGGAACTTTTTTTTTTCTTGTCCCACTCTTAGGGTTTGCGTAAAGTTGAATAGAGACTACGGAGACAAAAACACATAGCCATCATTATTTTATTTTTTCATAGAAAATGGGGACATCACATGGTAAGGGTCCCTAGGTCCAAATCGGGTGGTCTGGTAAAGATCAGGCAAGTTTCAATTCAAGCATGCACGAGGATTTTCTTCGGCATGATAAAAGCTTTTCCGCTCGCTCTTTTTGATTATTGGGGTTTCTCAGCAGGAAGTTATGATCATTTTATGCTCTAATCGAGGCATCTAATCACGTCTAATTATGGTGCGGTTTGCCGATGGACCGT
Organism: Eucalyptus curtisii; assembly: GCA_017140595.1. Taxonomy (NCBI): domain Eukaryota; kingdom Viridiplantae; phylum Streptophyta; class Magnoliopsida; order Myrtales; family Myrtaceae; genus Eucalyptus; species Eucalyptus curtisii. Next base: position 36,849,671 of record CM029500.1, on the reverse strand, counting down.
CCAATTGGGTGGGGTTACCATGCCGCCGAGAAAAGAGAATATTTAGGAGTGTGCGGATTAAGACATTATTTTTGTCATTGTGTACTACTTAATTCAGCAAATGATTGTGGCGAAAAAGAATTATGGACATGTGGAAATATACACAGTTATCGATGCTTATCGGTTCCCAATTTCAGGATTAAAATGACGTGTGTGCATTAGTTCAGCCAAGAAAAATAGTAAATCGTAAGGGGATCTATTAATTCATCTACCAGGCCTACACAGACCGATAAATTCACATTTATTGTATGTCGCCCATCCATTGAAGTCGAATTTTGTTGTGTTTAACTATGTATGACCTAGTTTCACAATTATATAAATTAAAACTAGTGAATAAACTAATGTGCTGCGACTGTCTTATTAGTAGAAATTATAACTTGTAGTCAAAAATGGCATGTCCCTTTTTCTTTACCATGGCTTTTGCTAAAAAATTCCTTATTTTGCAGTTCAGTTTACTTAACTTATATATATCCCCCTTCTAAGCGCTAATTTTAAGTACTTAACTGTACTGTACTTTTCAATTTGGTCTGTGCTTATAAACTACAAATTTCGATTCCAATTAACATTTTAATTTGGTAATACGATTTGTACAAAAAGATACCACCTTTCTTGCCCAAGAAAATCGTGGGATATAAGCCAAGCAGATGTCCTCCAAATCTCTCCAAATCATAGATGAGAAGCTTCACCATCACTTAAAGTGGGGAAAGATTTGCTCTGGCTTCTAGCTCACAAAAAGAGTCTTGAGGAATCCAATTTGATATTTCTTTCTTTATGAAGCATCAGCAACTTTGCCGCCAACTGAATTAACTTCCAACGTTAGAATCACTTTCCATCCAATTAACCGAATGATGGTTCTTTGGGTATGCTCAAGAAAATATTTTTATATGTGATCTCAGTACTTGTATAGAGATTTACACACCATTGGTTTTCCCCCATATATACATCTTGCAAAACCCTATGTGAACCAGTCAAATATGATTCCATGACTTTTCTCCTAGCAATTCCTAGCCTGAAAATAGATAACTGGGATTTTGGTTTATTCTCGGCTTTTAAAAACAAATCCGGCTTATCTAAAGCGTCTATATTGCATTTAGAGAAAGTAGGTAGGATTATGTGCTGCTTTGGATGTATTCAAATTTGAGGGTGCATCATTTCTTCTTCTTTTTTAAATCAAGAAGGGTATCCAAACTATCAACTCTATTATTCCTTATGGAACACACAACATATTTCATTTATATGCATCGAGTAAGGATCATCCACATCATGGCAAGCATCGCTTCAAGGTTACCTCGAGAGAGAAATGTTATGAGTCAAATGTGGGATCTACACACTTGGCTTAACGGTTGACTGTTCGAGTAATCTTGGAGGTTAAAAATGAGGCATCAATATCTTGATACTTGGAATATGTGATATTCTGCTCGACTTCGAAATAGTTAGTTGTGCTTGCACAAATTCATTTTGATAATAGTTGGACCAATTTTAGTGATATTTTTATCCAATTCCTTAGCACTAGGTCTAACCATAGTCGTAGCCATCTATGAGTAAGCTTGGACTAGGTTATTTAGTTAGAAAGCCCGACCCGACCCGGTTGGGCCCGCCGAGTTCGGGCCAATCCAAAGAGTCGTACAAGAAATTTCTAGATAGGTAGATTAGGGTAACAGTTTAGGCTCGACTTTTGTGCTCTGCCCGACTCGGATTTAGAACTACTATTCTTCATTGTTGCTTCTAGTGTGGCCGCTGGTTTCAAGTCATCGAAGTCCACTATGGTGAAGACATTAGCGTCGTATTTAAGGGTTTTCATATTACCCTCTAAATAAAGAAAAAGGCAGTTCCATGGCTCAAAAAGCATACACAAAAAAGAAAAAAAAAAGCCTTGGGGAAATCCCAAAGGGAAATAAAAGTCAAAAGGTGGAAATTATTTTCAAACGCATAAATGAGGGAGAGAGGATTTTAAGTTAAAAAGTAAGGAAAGATGTTGGGCCTGGTGGGAGAAAATCTTCTTGGTGGCATGTTCACATGCTAAGTCTCGATGTGTGTGTAAGTGTGAATTAGGGTTAGTGTGGTGTTGTTGAACTGCACAATTCAATTATTTCCAGGTGACGTGGTGGATTTCTCCGATTTGGTTGATGGGGTTGGACCCTTTTTTGGCTGCATAATTTATACTCTTCATGAAAAGGTAACGAGCTTCGCACCACCTCCGCCTCCCCCCGTCCCGAAAGCTCTCCTCTCCGGTCAAATCCTTATCTTCCTAGGTTGGATTTGGTAGCTCGATTTGCAATTATTCACCGGCTTGGTTCGATATGTGCAGACAAGATTAGGTTTAGAATGGAGAAAAAACTGAGGTGCTTGCTTATTTCGTGGTTTGACTCCCTCCCCCTCTCTCTCTCTCTCTCTCTCACGACTAGAATTGCTCTAGAAGCAATGTGTTAGATTGCTTTGGCCATAAATTCATCTCCAGAGATTGCAATTGCCGAGAGATCATTGTTGTTATGTGTCAGTTTATTGGGGTTGCAATTATTCTAATCCCTATTAGTCTAATGAACAGAAACCAAGAAAGATGAGAGCTTACTATTATTTTATTCTTGTCCCATTGAAAAAGTTGTACAACTTGTTCATTGTTATTCGAGTAGCTACATTATTGAATTGGGGAGAGTTATCAAGCAGGAAGTGTGAAGACGGTTTCCCTTTGATCCCGTGGAGAGTTTTTTTGATTTAAATAAAATGGACACTTCCATATTAATAACGAAAACTTCATACGTGATTTGAAAAAAGAACGGCTCTCAAACCCTCTTTATAATGACTATACTGCTCCATAACCCAATCCACTAAATGGGTTGTTCCGATTGGATTATCATGCTCGAGCATGCGAAATTACCTCCCTTTCTTCAACTTTTTTCCAAAAAGGAAACATCTATCTATCGCTTGAGTAAAAAAGAAGAGATGCTTAAAAAAGGAGACTTTGACTTAAAGGAGGTCAAAGAACGTGACCGTGAAGACCAAGAACAGAACATGCGACACAGGCATTCCACCAAATCGCGCCATCTCAGGAGAGAGAGGGAGAGGGAGTCCTCGAAATCGTACGGCTAATGCACGGCGCAATACGTGGACCGATGAATGCGGATGAGTGGGGCCCGAACTCTTCGTCGCCTTTTCGGTGAATTCCATCAATTTGGCGGCAATTGGACCCTCTCCCCGGTTTCAATTAGTTGAAAAGTGGGCACGGCCCAAATTTAGCTATGAACCCAACTACTACTCCTCACTGCTGCCTCTCTGCTGGCATCGTGTTGACTAGGATTGCTTACGCGGAAATGTTCCCAAAATACCATTTCTAGCAACTCATTTTGGGCGTTTCCACAGTTAATCGGAACTGTCGAATACTGGTAGTCGGCCTTTAAGAATCGTTTGAGTTAATCCAATATCCACTTGCGAGCCGGCCCCCAATTTGGGTCCGAAAAAGTTCAAAGCTAAAAAGAAACAGGTAAAGTAGAAACACAGAGAGAGCTCGCAGAGAGAATATAGAATTTCAAGAAAGAAGAGGTAAGTTGATGGCACAACTTGCCTCTGAAGCAAAGTTCAATTCATGTCAATACTTGCGGCCTTTATCTCCCACGCTTTATGCCCCCCCACTGCACTCATTCCACAGCAAAACATCCCCTAATCTCTCCATAATGCGGGTAAGCCCTCAGGGGCATTTCCGCAAAATCGGTTCGAGTAAAACGTTGAACAGGTTTCTCTTTTGGGAGGGCTAGTTGAAGTGGGGTTGCCGCCAAGAAGGGAGAATTGGGATGTCGTTTATAAAGTTGATTTTGATTGATAAATAAGAGACAAAGCACCATTAATCAAGGGAGATAATGTCATCCCAAAAACGACGACTTCATTGACAATGCAGCTTGCTATGCTGGCCTCCCTCTCCATAAATAGGAGGGCTCCCCCATCTTCTTCTCCTCACAAGTCGCACACCCCCCACAACTGCTCTAACAGCTCCTTCACTTCCTTTCCGTTTCCTAATACTGACTATAGGAGAAGCCAAGCCCATGGCTAGTGTCTCCCGTGTGGTTGGCCTTGTCTCTCTGATACTGTTTTCGACACTGGCCGAGGCCAGAATCCCTGGTGTCTACACTGGCGGTCCGTGGCAGACTGCCCATGCCACATTCTATGGTGGTAGCGACGCATCCGGGACTATGGGTACTATAATTGGCTCAGTCCTGATACTTCTAAATCTTGTCGTCTTTCAACCTTGGTTATCATAAGTTTCTTAACTTTCCGTTCTGTTCGCAAAATCTCTGGTTGACCTGAGAGAACTTTTCAAAATGATGTCTCTCATCTGCATTTTTTTTCCCGCTTCACCATAGAGGACACATGATCTCTCGAGCCGCATTTCCCTGGAAAGTTAGGATCACAACCCTCAATTTCAAGCTACATTCCACGAAACTGCTTTGGCAGAGTGCATCTTAACAATAAGCCGACTTTACCACTTGGACTTCCTTCCCATTTTCGCAAACACCTGGCAAGCATTGTTGTGTTCTTGGCGATCCGCTATTAAGATGTCAGACCCGAATTTGAAATCAAGCACATTATTCTGTTGAGGACCACATCTGGTTTGACTATTACTCCAGGAAACATCAAAGAGCATGTGCATCAAGAACCTGACTTCTCCATTTTAACACTTGCTCTGACACGCATTTCATCAAACAGCAAACACGCATTTCAAAACATGGTCGCTCACCCGCTTTCTCCCTGACTCTTCGCAGGTGGCGCGTGCGGGTACGGCAACCTGTACAGCCAGGGCTACGGCGTCAACACCGCCGCGCTGAGCACGGCGCTGTTCAACAACGGGTTCAGCTGCGGCGCGTGCTTCGAGATCAAGTGCGCGAACGAGCCCCAGTGGTGCCACTCCGGGAGCCCGTCCATCTTGGTGACGGCGACCAACTTTTGCCCTCCGAACTACGCCCAGGCCAACGACAACGGCGGGTGGTGCAACCCCCCGCGGCCGCACTTCGATCTCGCCATGCCCATGTTCCTCAAAATCGCCGAGTACCGCGCAGGGATCGTCCCCGTGTCCTACCGCCGGTGAGTCGGTGACCGAGCGGCTCGGTTTCCCGCATTTTCATGGGCTGCTTTTCTTGAACTTCGGGTCATCCGAGATTTTCGTTCCATGTGGGACCGCATGGTCAATTTTAATGACTTAAGGTCGTCTTTCTTGAATTTGCCATGAACATATTAACTCAAGTTTGTCCGATTTGTTATGTCCGCAGCGTGCCGTGCCGCAAGCAAGGAGGGATCAGGTTCACGATCAACGGGTTCAGGTACTTCAACCTGGTGCTGGTCACCAACGTGGCCGGCGCGGGGGACATCAACAAGCTGTGGGTGAAAGGGTCCAAGACCGGGTGGATGAGCATGAGCCGCAACTGGGGCCAGAACTGGCAGTCCAACTCCGTCCTCGCCGGCCAGTCCCTCTCCTTCCGGGTCACCGCCAGCGACCGCCGCACCTCCACCTCCTGGAACATCGTCCCGTCCAATTGGCAGTTCGGCCAGACCTTCACCGGCAAGAACTTCAGGGTCTAGCCTCACTCCCACACACACAAAAAAAAAGAAAAAAAAAAAGAAAGCTCGGCCGCTTGGCGGGCAAACCTAAAATTACCAACTTGATTTATACTTTTATCTCTCTTTTTAATGACTTTCTTTTGATTTTCTTGGAAAGCGGATGATTGAGAGAGAGAGAGAGAGAGAGAACGAAAGCGTGAGAATATATGAGAGAAAGTGGGGGGTATAATTTGTGTGCCTGTTTGCGTTTTGCGTCCGGGGTGGGGGAGAAACACTTTTTGACTCTTGGGGATTAGGAGGGAGAAGGGGAATCCTATAAACCGAAAAGAAAGAAAAGAAAGCGTTTGATGTCGGGAGCTGAAGTGGCTTCGGAGGACGTATAATAGCCCGCAGCTTTTGTCCATTTAATGGACGTTCACATTTGATTAATGTTAATGTTATCTATATATATATGTGATGATGATCATACTTTGTGTCCTCGAAATCTCACTCTGCTCTTTCTCTTACGTCCTCTGCTTTTTGTTCGATTTTGTTCTCGCTCTTTTGCCCCCGCTTTAGATAAAGGTCGATCTGTGATGGGACATTCAGAAATTATTGTGTCCCTCCTTCATTTCCAACTTTCTAGATTGCTCCGTTCCTTCTCTACCTAGGAAGAAGATAAAGCTCGCTTGCAATGAAAAAAAAGACAAGAAATCCCAGAAAATAAAATAGCCTGAGATTACCCAATTCTTGTTCAGAACAGAGGAAAAAACGAAGAAAGATGGAATCTTTGAAACGAAAAGGATGTGCGATGGACTCAGTAGACGAGAACGAGACGAAAGAAACCCGTCGCCTGTGGATGTCTCATCCCTACGGTTGTCTGACCGACGCCCAACCCTTTTCCCTGCAGAAATGCAGGAAAAGGATCGAGCTTTCTCTGTCCGCAACGTTGTTCAATCGAGAAAAATGAAATCTTTTCTCGGCGAAACACAACCGAATGCGATTCCAAAACGACTGAAACGGAAGCAAACGCCTAGATTCGCGACTCGGCGGGGGGCTCATATCAAGTGTATAGAAGAAGTCCGTCATCGTGGGGGCAAAGAGAGAAAAACCCTAACCGATCCCCAAGGCGACGGCGACGGCGGAGACGGCAGATACCAGAGCCCCCAGGAAGGGGGCGGCACCTGATCCCACCAGCCTCGCGCCATCGCTTTCCGTCGATTAGGGGAGCGCCCACTCTAGCCTCTCTCTTTCTAATCACTGCCCTAATCGCCGCAAATGGTGCCGCATTCTACGCTCGCCGCCATAATTTCTCGATATAGAGAGAGAGAGAGAGAGAGAGAGAGGAGGAGGACCATGAACAGATTCCCGCTCCTCGACTCTTTTCGATTTCTAGGGTTTCAGGTTTGGGAGAGAGGAATATAAATAGTTCGATATGATTGGGCCAGAACGGGCCAGGCCTCAACGAGGAACAGATTAGGGTTTTGCAACTGACAATGTGGAGAAAAGACTTCCCACTAATTATCGATTATTTTAAGATTAATTACTTTTGCGTAATGAGAAAACATTAAAAATTCCTGGAAAATGGAAATCGCCAAAAAATACCTCTTGAGTAATTGTTAAGCGTCGCTGTTAATGTGCTTTAAATATATATTATGGTAATCGGTTTTCATAAATCGCAGACCTCTTTAATTTTCAAAGTGTCTCGAAAGTGTGTGTTTTCTTTTTTCTCTTTATGGTAGACTTCTTTACCGTGCACGCCGGTGGGACTGCAGTTATGGACTTGTGCACCTAGCATAGATTGAGCTTTTACTCAAAATGAACATGACCCGACGATTGCGAGAGATTTAAGGTGATGCTGAGAAGAGTCACAGCGTCGATATCCGTCTTATCACTTATCAAAGGAAACAAAAATTAATTAATACACTATGGGCACTTATTAACACAATCCTTACGCAAAAAGGTAATCATGTTTAAATATTTACCAATTTCCGATAAATTTGAAATTCATTTCACACTTGGAAAGTTATTAAACACATGACAAAATTACCAATCACCGAAGGAGAACCTTTTCACTTTTTTTTTTTTTTTTAAAAAATATCGGCAGGAACTTTTCCCTTTCTAAAGATGGAAACTATAAATTGTGAAAACTTTTAACTTATATTATATATATTGAGACTTACTTTTAGTGTTTATTTGGTTAGGAGAAAAATTCAGGATAAAGAAAATTCCTTTCCAAGACATCATTTTTCAAGAAAATATTTTTCACATTTTCAAGTCAAGAAATCACTTTCGTCGCTTTAAACATGCATATTTTCTTTAACCGTAAATAATTTTACATTGACTAATCATTTTCAACAAATCAAATAAACGAGAAAATTCAGAAAACTGATCCTCAAAAATCTCTTCACTCGCACAAATGCGCCGTTAATCTTGAAAACTTAGGATGCGCATGATAACGCTTCTTGGCCGGAGAATAGTTTCTTTTTAGAAATAGTTCTTTTCTATTTCTACTCCGAAGAACAATTTTTGAGTAAAATAAAGTGTTTGGTAACTAAACAAAGTTTCTATTCTTGAAATAGAAATGCATTTCCATTCTTTTTCTTGAAATAAAAAATCTTACTAAACGCATTTCTCTTCTTTTTCTATTCTTGAAATAGAAAAAGAATATAAATGTGTTTTGTATGATTTTTTAATTTGTTGTATTTATTTATTTATTATTCTTGCTCACGGACCGCCAACCACTTTTCATTTTGCCGTCGCCGTTACCGCCGCCGTCGCCGTAGGATCGCCCGCCCGATCGCCCACCGCCAACCACCACCGTTGCACGATCATCACGCCCACCCGTGATCGGTCGGTGGTGGTCGATGGGGCGTGGTCAGGTGGCGATGGTCGATGGTGACGGTCGACGATCGGTGGTCCTACAATGGGGTATGGCGACGGGCGCGACGCGCAGCGACAAGCGGCGGTTGCGGCGCCGAGAAACGACGACGGTCGAGCGAGCGGTGGCAACAACGGCAACCGGCGGTCGGTGGCGCGGTGGCACTTGGTGGCAATCATCGACGGTCGGGGGTGGCCGGTGGATTGTGGGCGGTAGCGACGACAACGACGGCAAGCGAGCGAGCGGGCGGGCGGAAGTGGCCGGTGGGGCGACGATCGGTGATGGCCGGAGGTGGCCGGCGGTTGGCAGGCGGCCACCCAAGGCCGTAGCAAGCAAGAAAAAAAAAATTTGATTTATTTCTAGAAATTATTTCCGAAAATAAGAAGCTATTTTTTTTTTTTTGTTTCTTGTTTATATTCCAAATATGTTCCCAAAAACAAAAAAAATAGATTTTTTGTTCCTGGGAACAAAAATTTTACCAAACGAATTTCTATTCTTTTTTTTTTTTCGGGGAACAAAAGAACTTAGGAGAAACAAAAACGTTACCATGCAGGCACTTACTAAACACAAGGCAAAGCTCCTAGTAATTGACAGGACAAAGGTTTGCTGGGGAAAGTGATTTACAAACATAAAATGAGGCTCCAACCCTATCAAAGAAGGGAAGAAAGTGACATTTTTGGGCCACCCACACCAGCCCAAATAATAACACATTTGGGCCATTCAATTGGGTTTCTAATTTTAATGTTTCATCTGATCGGTGATGAGATTAGCGAGGTATTTCATGGGCCGAAATTTTCTTTTTATGGGCTGAGGAGTTCATATACCTTGTGTTACCTGTGATGAAACCAGGGTCCATCAGTGCCAGAGTTCATAACAACAAAATGAAGTGATCATCTGAGGTAATGTTGGAGCAAATTCAAGGCAATCTTAAAGAAAAGAGAGACCAGTAGACAATTAAGTCCAAGATTGGATCCTCATACACAGTTAGTTCAGCCTCCCGGTACAAATTATTCACATAGCTTCAGTGCTTGATGACCGGAAGTTTCTGTGCTATAGGGCACAGAACATACTACAACATAAATGATGCCACGACTTACGGATAAACTTATTCGGAACATGCATTGCTAGTCACCGGTTATGGAAAATCAATCTTCTGGCGACACATTGCAAGAGCTTTCACAGGAATTGCCGCCCTCTTATTTTGCAGTCCTGTAGGTAAATTTATGTGAGAAACTGGACGTTAATAAGTTTCTGGCATGTCATGAACGCACAGTCTACGAGAGGCCGTCAAGACAGGCGAGATCCAGAGAAGTACCAGAAAAAGAAATATAGTTTCCAGTAATTCTGATGATTTTTTGTCTTGGCATCACCATTATTAGTAGACAGGACACTAGGTTTTTCTGGCCCAAAACATCGGTATCAACAGAGAATCGTATAACTGAAAGCTCTTAACTGAATATATCCAAATTCATCTCAGCATGCTATCCTTGCTCGTCTATTACTTCTTATTTGCATAAAACAGGCCATGACACAATCTACACACGAAAAAACTAACCTTCAAGACATTCCCCTCTTGGATCTGGATGCGTTCCATAGTGTCAGAAGGAACTCAACTCCTTCTTTGAGCGACGCTTTTCTCCACTCTTTATAGTTCCATACTTCCGAAGTTATGTATCTTCCACTAGGATTGTACTCATTCACCTCCTTTAGTGCAGCCGTGACTGCCCGGTACACTTTATCACCCATTTCTCTCTTCAGAGTATTCAACTTCTCATCTTGTTCATCAATTATTTCCTGCAAAAATGTGGATTCCAAAAAGAAACTCTCTCACATGCAAAGAAAAAGCAAAGCAAGAAGAATTGCGAAATATCGGAAGCGTGAAAACACAAGAACGTATAGCAGTGTGAGATGTTGTAAGCTACCAGAAGTTATATGAGAGTTATTGACTTGATGAAAATAAACACTGCTTGCAGACCTGGCTGATGGCAAATAGGAGAAATCAACGAAGTCATACCTGATGCTTCCCGTTAACCTCGATAACTCTGAAGGGATGCCAGTCTGGATCTTTCAAATATTCCTCCCACAGCGAGCAGAGCTCTGATGTTTTTTCTTCTGCTTCTTCTTCATTATACTTCAACTTCATCGCTTCGAGGAATGGTTCATGGTCAAGTTCTCCCATTCTCTTCACACCAATGTTTGCCTTGCTAGATCCATTGCATATGTCTCTTAGTACCTGCTAAGTAAAGTCGATTGGCACCTTATGTAAGTCAAATCTGTGGTATACAGCTGCAGGAGCAAGTTGTATAGAGTACAGTAACAGAAGAAAAAGGGCCAAAAGAAGAAAAGGAAGATAAATTATACAGGTGAACACATTTACTTGCCAAAAATTTAGAACTCTTGCTATACAAGAGGAAAGGAAAAGCAAACTTGCATTGATCAATTCTTTGCGAGCTTCCTGAAGCTCATTATTGCTGTTATGCTCCTTTACTATGAGAGCTTGGTTCAGTGCTTCTAGATCCTCAAGATTCCCCTCCTTTTCCCTCAGATCCGACAGCAAAACGTCTACTTTTTTCAAAATTTCAGCATCATCCTCCTCTTCCATGTGCTTCATAACATTTACTGACCCTCTCAATTGTTCAATTTCCAATTCCAAGGCTTGTTTTGCATCAAGCTGCTTTTCCAATTGAATTATTCGATTATGAAGTTCCTCTTTTTGCCTCTGGAAAAATTATTAGTTATCATCATAAGTCTCAAAAAGGAAGAATAAGAAAAGATAGGCATTCTCTTGACATGAGAAAAATAAGATGATTAGAATACCTTCTGATCTTCAGCCAGTTTCCAGACTTTTTCATCAACTTTCTGTTGCTCCAAGGCAGCCAATTCAAGTGAACTGTTTTTCTGGGCATTCTGATGTACAAGAAAGAAGTGAGCCTCACCAAATAATTGTACTCTAAAAAGCATGCATAAAGGATTGCACAACACTGAAATTAATTAATAACAGCAAATAGAGTCTATCATTAGGTGTCAATTTGCGAGCAGTTTAATGAATTCAGAAATATCAATGTCACGATGTTATTTTTGGTCACACATACACATATATGAACATATTACGACATCTGCACAGCTAATCCATCCGTAGAAAAATGAATGAGCAAAGGTAGATGCTCTAGAAATGAAAACTAGACTAAAATGCAAGTGCAACAAAAAAAGGAGGGTTACGCAATATATGTGAAAATCTTGGAGAACACACTTGCATAAAAGTAAAACAAGGGCCAGGAATTCTAGGAAACCAATTTTCCTGTCCACAAAAACATCAAGCCTACTTGGCATAATTTCCAGAAACTTCCCACATTGCAACTTTCAAAAGGCTGGCCCTATATGATCTAGAAAAAAAAAAGTAGCTGGGGCGTAATTGACAAAAGTAGAGCCTGGTGGCACAAAGCTAGACAATTCAGTCTCTTCTGCTATATAAACCCTTCATCGTATATTATAATTAGGGCAACGTTTCTGAAAATTAGCTACTCTCGAAAAGTTAGTAAGTCTAACTATACTGCGGACACCAAGGCTGTCATATATTTCTCCCAGGAGTCTAGTTTATACAATCAACACCACCCATTTAGAGCTATATTTCTTCAAGGCTAACTTTGTTTCTTTGGACTCTATTCTCTTTGGGGAAAAAAGGTTCATTTTTTGTAATACTGTCTTTAGTTCTCATAAGATGTGTATGCATACGATATTGCGTTTCACTCATGAAGCTGGATGAACGTATCACACAGGTAGAACAATGTTTTCCTAAAACAATATTTCTTTAATTCTAAATGTATTTTTTCATGCATGCATAATGCATCTCATGGTATCTTCGCCGGTCCCACTAATTTCAGACAGCAAGCCAATGCATTCAAGAAAGCCATGTATTATATGCCATAAAGAATCCTACTATAAATACTTAATAGAACATCATTTTGGTCATCTCCAATTAAATAATCCCAGGAATAACAGTTCTAATCTCCTAATCACGAATGCAGTATTCAATTCACTCACATAAATAAAATTATATTAAAAAGATCGGTCGTTTGCCGCCAGTCTTATTGATAGTCAATATCAAAAATGTTAAATATGTAATACTAGCACATTGACGGGGATATTCTATATATGCAGTAATAAAGCATGAAATACCTCTGTAATCTCTTCCAATAGCTTCTTTCTCTCACTCTCATTGTGCGCTTCACGCTTCTCCAACTCCTGTCCACGCACTTCTAGGTCCTTTTTGAGGGATTCTAGTTGGAACTTAAGCTTCTCATGATCACTAAAAATTCTCCGGTAGTGATCATGTGCACTTGTCTGTATTTTTCTCAATTCTGCAAAGGCTCCATAAAAAGAAAATGTGATGTTTGAGGTCTCTCAAATATATTAGCTCCATTAAAAAATAAAAAAATAAAAGAAGAAGCTGAATTGAGACATAAATTAAAAGTTCAAGGATGTTGCTCTCCTGACAAGTAGATTTAGGAAAGACCAAAGTTTCATATTCTTAATTGTTTGAAAATCTATCAAAGAAAAAATTCCCTAATTTTTCTAAGAACTTAGGGCTGGTAGAAAAATAATTTTCCAGCTTTAGAGTATAATACTATTTAGAAAGAGGGGGTTGAATCTTGTATGTGAAGACTCTTAAGAAAATAATCCTAAGCTTCATAGCAGAAAGATGTGAGCGACCTTCGTCATAAGATTGATGAAGCTTATCCTTCTCTGTCATTATGACGTTCAGAGACTTTGATGTCTCATTACACCTTTCTTCAATCTCCTGCATGTACTTGTTCTTCACCTCTATTATGTTTGTCAAATCAGATACAAGCCTATCCTGCTTTCGAGCCTCTTCCTCCATAATCTCTGGAATGGTTTTCAAGTCACCGATCTTGCGTAAGTGCTCCCCAACGATACTATTTGAATTATAATCGTCAGCACGGGCAACCCATGCATAAAGCCCAATCTTTTGGGGACCCTCAGCATACCAATCCTTGCGGCCATGACGGTCTGCTTCATAAGCCTTCTCGAATGACATTGCATTGTGCAAGCCAGGCCAACCTTTGTTGAATTCCACCACTGCACTTCCGGAGTGACCGCGGTAATTCCAAAGCGGGTGAACCCTCATGGGATTGAAGCCTCTTCTCGTCAGCTCATCCCTCAACTTGGATCCACTCTCGCCAACATACCGGCCATCTTCCGCCCGTCTAGTAGGAATGTTCATGACAACTCCTTTCCATGGCCAGACAAATTTATCATCATGGCTACAGCCAATCGGAGCTTTACCCTCATCAACAAGTTTTGAAGGACCGGCCACATCCGATAGATCTTTTTCCAGGTACTTTGCCAAAGCTAGGTGATTGGCCTTCTCTTTTGCACTTCTCTTATCCGAGGAACTCTTGCCCACCCCGGAAGCATGCTGCAGCAGTTCATTATATTGGTAATCTCGCTTTCTCTTTTTGGGACAGTAGGGGCATGCAAATGCCTCATCTGAAACTTTAACCTGGTGATTTCCACTCTTCAGCTCTTCATATGATTTCTCTTTGTAATCACCCACGTCGGAATCACTCATGTCTGTATCACTATCAGAATGGTGATCCGATAAGCTTCCCATTTTTTTGTTACCCAAAAAACCAGAACCTGGATAGATGAAGAATTGTACTTAAGATGCATAGAGCTAGCTGCTAATAAACAGTGTTTGGAATAGTTTTGTTGTACAAATAAATTATGCAACGCCGATTTAATTAGAACATTTCACCACATATTTGCCACATTAAATTTATCACTTAAGTTGTTGCAAATATTCATGAGATTCAAAGAACGACGGAAAAAAGGAAACTATGGATGTAACAATCTCCACTTCGACAGATTAGTTGATATATGCAGGAAGTAACTGGGGAAGTAAGCTTTGCTCATTCTTTTTTTGGTATAAGATATTTGGGAACTGCCTTGAAACTTCTCCTCCAAAAGCCTGATGGAAAGGCCATTTCTTCAGGCTAAGTCCATGTCAAGCTTTTGCTTCAATCTGCTTCCCTCTCTGGGTCTCCACTGATTACAGTCATGGAGAGAGAGGCGGGGGGTGCTCAACATTAAATAAGGGTGAGGTCCGATCTCTGCTGGGATAGCACATCAACCAATGCCCATCGAACTAAAAAAAAAAAAAAAAAAACTAAACGACTGTTTTCCCCCTCTAGCTAGAATTTGAAAATTATTTTGCCCTGTTTCCAAAACAGAACAAACAAGTTTTCTCTAGTTTCACAAGAAAATGAAGCCGGAAAACCGAAACGTTGTACCCACAAATTCCTGAGAAATGCAAAAGAATTCAGCAAAAAGTCCGGCATGATGAAACCGGCAATGCGAATCCAATTGGAACCAGTACTACGTCATTCCCAACAATCCAACGACCATGCAGCTTAATCACCACCACACGACTAGGAGAGAAAGCGAGAACACACGACTGAGCTTCAGTTTCACCAGATCGAGTGCATACCAAGCACGAACACCGCCGCAAACTCAAATTCGACAATTCCACACCCGTTCCGAACCTCAACACGCAAAAACAAGAAAGACCCAAAATCCCAAAATTCGAAACGAAACTCGAAAACCCGGCATGCATGCACCGCGACGGACCGGGAACCCAGAATTCGGTCAAAGAATGCGCGTCACCTGGAAGAGATTGGAGCCCCCTGGAGATTCCTGGCGCGACGCTTCAGCCCCCCGAATTGGAGGGTTTCTTGACTGTGGGGGGGGGGGGTTTCCGCCGAGAACGAGCCCAACGACCGTGACTGTCAAAAGGGTAATTATAATTCCATTACACGACAAAGGCGAACGGCCGCTCCCCTCACTTCCCAGTCCACAGTGGCATCATCACTGTCGGAAGGACAGAGAGAGAGAGACAAGACAGCAAGCGCGTGGGAGCGCGTGGGCCTGTCGAACTCGAGGTCCGCGCACGAATTTTGTCGCGCAAGAGACTCTCAAGAAAACGCAGAGGAAAGGACGAAGACGAACGGGAAATTTGAAAAGGCAGAGGTGGTGAAAACCGCGAAAGCGGGGTGGTGAAAACTGATGAAGCAAAGCAAAGCGAAAGGTGGGAGCTTGGGAAAAAGCAGCAACCTTTTTCTTTCCCGGCGCAGTCGAGGACGGTCCCCGGTCAACGGAATGACGCGTGGACGCATCGGGGGGCGGCCTCCGCGCAGGCGAACCCGGGATCGCGGCCGTCCACGTGTTCGCCTTGGTTGTGCGCGCCTCAGGCTACGGAATCATATAGCCCCCAGCGAGGGCTTTTATATCTTCACCCAACTACTGATTAGCTCATTAATCCGGCATCTAACTTTTCCCTTCTTCCTTTTTTTTTTCCCATTTTTTTCCCAAAAAAGAAAGAACACGAAAAGTCCCTTAATTTTGACTCGATATATAATGCGATCTTTGAAATTCTAATTCATTCAACGCGATCTATAAACTTTAGTATAATATACAATGTCGTATCTAAACTTTTAGCTAATGAAATTCATGTTCAATTTAGACCTCAGACTATGATATACAATATGATCCTTTAGGAACTAAATTGAACATAAATCAAAATTTTAGATGTTATATTAAATAAATTAAAAGTTTAGATACAATATTGCAATTTAGATTAAAATTCATAAACTATTCGTGTCATTATAAAAAAAAATGGGATATATTATAATCAATTTATAATTAGACTTGTTAAATAAGTTAATTATAATAAACGATGGTGCCTCCCACTTTCAATCGATATGCAACTTTAGGATCTTCGACATGATTACACTTTAAATGGCTGTGCTCGTCCAATCTAAGCCATTAATACATTGCATTGAAGCATATATTCAATTAAAACATAAGTTGCTCCCTACTTATTTTTTCCCATTTTGCATACAAATGTAGCAACCACTTTCTTCAATAGGAAGATACGGAATCACCTAATTCAATGTTACAGAAGCAAAGACGAATCTGAAACATTTATACAGAAAAGAATGCCGATTGCCTAACTCCAAATGCACCCTTATTCATTGCTCCCCGAGCCGGTTAATGCCCCTGCTTGTTGCCCGATCAGCTCAGCTCCTCTGTTTAATGCGCTCTTGAATCTCGAATCGGACCGGAAAAACCAGCACAAAATGCGTCATGCTGCGCCCTAGCGTGGCCTAGACCGAATTGGTGTTGAGGCTGACATAACACTGCCTGGCCATTGTTTTCACTTCCTAATGAGCTGAATCTGTCAGATTTGTGGTGCATTTTTTCCCATTGATTGGGATATGTCCTACTTGTCTCGGTTACAAGGCCAACAAGTATCGGAACTCAGCCTGGTAAGGCTGGATTTTGACCATCTTGGAGGCGTGGGACTTGGTGTCGTAGTTCAAGCACTCCATCATCAATCTCTTGAGAATCCCGGAACGTGGAAGCTGGCTGTAGATCCACTCTAGCAGCGACTCCATGTCGTCTGCGAAGTCCCTCATGTGCCACTGCAAAAGCTTCGGCACGATGATCTTTCTCTTGCTCGTGACCCCGACTGCCGCTTCCAAATACTCGACCTTTGCTCTCCCTAATTCGTTCACTATCTCTTCCGGAGTATAGACCCTTAACTGAGTATCAACAGAATTAGCAAAAAGAGTAAGAGCTGATGAATTAGAGTTTTGGTTGAATCGATGAGAAGTGACACTCAGGAGATCAAACTTACCGCAGGGGAAGACCAGCTGCCCCGGCAAAGGGCAAAGGTCACATTCGGCTCGGGATAGCCGAGGCCGTAAGCATGACGAAGCAGCATTTCTTTCTCATCCATCGAGCCCTTTTGCAGAGAAAAGTTCATCGCATTAGACACTTTTTGGAGACAATTACACAAAAAACTGATGCTAGTCAATATCCAGCAGATGAGCAAACATGAACAAGCAAGAGAACCACAGGAACTATTTGCTCTTTGGATTCAATAGTAATCTCACCAACCTTAGGTTGATGAATATGTTTAAGAGCCTGAATTAATTATCCAGTCCTCTTTGCACTTACATGTTTGCTTTCAT
The DNA here is from genome assembly GCA_017140595.1 of Eucalyptus curtisii. Taxonomy (NCBI): domain Eukaryota; kingdom Viridiplantae; phylum Streptophyta; class Magnoliopsida; order Myrtales; family Myrtaceae; genus Eucalyptus; species Eucalyptus curtisii. Next base: position 36,832,175 of record CM029500.1, on the reverse strand, counting down.
ATGGATGTCTGAGAATGAAATGCTCGATTGCCAGAGCGTTTAGTACTATGCCCCCCACGTTCAACGCAGCCTGCCTCAAAATCTCATCATAATCAATTGAAACAAGATCTCGTTGTACCAAAGGTGAAATCTTACTTCAAATTAAACCACTTTTGCACAATACTTCTGTACATAGTTCAGGAAATATCGGCATACCTTGTTCATTAGCACCAGAAGTTTCTCCTGAGAGGAGGGCAGACCGTGTTCCAGAAAAGCCTGGATCAGAAGATTTGGCAGAAATGAGATTATATGTCAGACAGTGACTGATTTCGGCTGTTGTCGTTCATGCATGTTTGAGATGTCTTACAGTACATTCATTATACAGGCATTGTAGATGTTGATCCAGAACGCTAACTTCTGCTTATATGTCAAAAAGGTCAGGTCTACACTGCTCAATTTGTGCACCAAGACCCTGAAAAGATTCCACGGAATTGCGTAAGCTTCTCTCGAAGAGATTTTGTGTCCAGTCGACTGTTGGTTCTTGCAATGATTGTGGGACTCACCTTAATTTGCCAATTGCAGGCAAACGCTCCTGAAGACGCACAATGTCTAATGAGCTTCTCGTGATTGGGATAAAGCTTTTGTACTGACCGATATCTCTGAAAGTACCATCTACATCTAGCAACACACCATAAGGGTCGAGACTCGAGATGTAACCATCGACGTAAGTCAGAGAGATCTTGCAGCCAGACGAGCTCTTTGCAGTGGACTTGGAATTCTTGGCAGCTAGGATGAGCTTCAGAGCATGATTCGGTCCTTCTCTATCCTGCGACACACGGTTCGATTCAAGGAATACGCCTATGAGGCACTTGATCAGCTGTTCAGAGAGTTCATTAGGCTTCTCTATGACGTATCCATTTTCCCTGTCCATACTGTCGTGGTATCTACTTCTCCCGATATGCTTGATTGATTTGTCGACCGTTTCTTCTCCTTAATCATTTTCTCGTAAAGCAAAAGAAATTCGTGAACACAGACCAAAAATTTATATATAGGTAAGAAATCGAAAATCATTAAGAAATTATTAGAAATTATTTCATTAGATGGCAACAAATACGTGCTAATGATCACATACCACTGGACCTTGTGGATTTGATGCTCAGCATGTCTGAAGCAGAACCAACAGAAGCTCTTCTTTGTCTGATTATTTTCTGCTTCCTCTCTTCTTCTAAATAGTGCATTTTCGGAGGCTGCTCGTGTTCTCTAAGCTCCGCATGGCATTCGATACTACAATTCGGTTGCCGCCTTCGCCGGGGCTGCTGCAGCATCTGCCATTCCTGGGTATGCCATTGCTGGGTGTGTTTCTTTTCTTGGTACAGCCTCATTTTCATACCTATGATTTTCCGCTCTAGCCAAACGATCTCTTCCTCCACCATAGTTAATTCAGACAGAAGCCCCTGGACCTGTACAGAGAAACAAAGAGAGCATCGTGAAATCTCTTAAGCAAAAAGGGTGCTGCGCCCACATCTCTAGACACATCATTGTAATCTATCTGGCTCGGCCCTAACATGACAAGATTGGGCTGGTATACATTACTTTTCTGATGACATTATTATTGCAACCAAGACAACCAATGACACGACACAAGGACACTGCATCAAATGCGACCCGACCGTGCATACAATCGCAAAATGTTATGTATCAATGGATGCCTAGATTATGGAGCTCATCACCTGAGGTGGAATCAGTGAGGAAAGACCCTGGTGGGAGGAAGAAGCAGGGCAGTAGTGTGCACGGTGCAAGACCCTGTTGAGCACTTGCTGTCCCTCCAATTCCGCTTGCAACTTGGTCACCTGCCAAACTCTTTGTTAAATCTCCCTTTTCATCTCATCAATAAAAGAACCGAGAGACAGAGAGAGGAGCCATGCCATACCTCCTCCTCAAGGTCCTGTCTCTTCTGCTTCTCCTCGCCTCTCTCCATCAGCAAGTCCTCGAATTTCATTATCGGCAACGTGAAGACAGGCCGAAAGAAGAGAAGCAGAGAGAAAAGGTCAAGGTCTAGATGAACATTGAGAGGGAATAGGGAAGGCAAAAGGGGAGGAGGAAGGAGTTAAAAGTGGGCGAATGCATGAGACCATTTGCGGTGGGAGGAGGAAGAAGGAAGAATCTGGTTTGGGCAATGGCATTAGTGGGATGCATGGTGATCACATGAATCTTGGTCTTGGAGGTCAACCGAAGCTCAATTTGAAATTTAATACAAGCATTTGGGCAAATTTGGGCAGCGACGTGAACCCCATGAACAGTTTTTATTTTTGTCACATGTCACCTCCCCCGGAAAACACAAAAATAGAGAGAAAGAGAGACAATAGAGAACTGATTGATTTTGGAGGCAAGTCGAAGTTGTTGAGTGCCACTAACATAATAATAAATTGTAGAAAAAAAAATAATAGAAAAGCTAGGAAATCGCCGTCTGTGGGAATCGAACCCACGACCACATGGTTAAAAGCCATGCGCTCTACCGGCTGAGCTAAGACGGCCTTGATCTTTCAGTCGTAATTCTTCTCTTATGTAGCTTTATAATTTTGTTTACCTTTCGCTTTTTCGTAGGTGAGTGCTTGCCTATTCCAGGTCATGTCTGCAGACACCATTAACGACAAACAAAACGGGCTTCCTGAATTTAAATCCCCTTTGGGTTCTAAATTTCAAAGAGTTCACTTTTTTAACATAAGTTTTCCTCTCCTTTTCCAGACAAGTATGTCATTTTTGTCAATAAAGAAAGATCGAAATGTAAATGGATAAGATCGAAATGCAAATGGATGCGCGAGTATGTCACACACAAACATACATTATTCTCGTGCCTCCTCGGAAAAGCGCGCAATTTTGTGCACAAAGATGATCTTTCTCTGTTCTGCTCTTGATCTTTACCCATGGCCTGCTCCTCACTTTCATATGGTCCCGTTTAGAGAATATTTAATCTCTTTTCCCCGATCATTGTTTTCAGGAATAGCATATATTCTCAAGAAAGCTGTACTGCTCCTCCATAGCGCACACAAAGCAGAGGATGCTTCGCTTTGTAAGCCCTCTGGACTGCTGATCAAAGCTTCCTCTTCTTTTTTAAGGATAAAGGGAAAGGAAAGGAAAGATCGGATGCAAAGTGCGTAAAAGGTATCCAAAGCCTCCATGGATTTCCCAATTCAGCTTGAACTTTACGTCGGCAAGGCAAAAGTCGGTATTCATTACTAGTGACTGAAGTACAGGAACAATAAACAGCAACTATACACAGCAAGTGGATGATACTATCAGCTATGCAGGAATAACATACAACCAGACACGATATTCTCTCTTCAGGATTTGGCAGTGAGGCACTGAAATCAATGGGACCGACAATGATCAAGGGGATCAGAGTTGTCTGTGCTTTTCAGCTTCCAAACTGAAGCCTCATTCAGTGAGCGTGGCTACGGCAAGTTCAAATGCCGCCTCCCAATGTGGCATCGCTCTACAAAGCATGCCATTCATTGAAGCGCGTTGTGTTCGTTATGATTGCCGTTGGTACTTCTAGGATTTTTGGAGTCGTCGCTCGAACTTGAAGGGTGTTGCACCTCTGATAAAGTTTCATTAGCTTTCGCCTCTTCGGAAGCCTGGAGTTGCTCCAATGCTCTGACCACCTCGTTCATAGTCGGCCTGTACTTAGGTTCAGTCGAGAGGCAACATATTGCGAGCTTCGCCAATTTCAGGGCCCCGCCCACTGAGTACTGCCCTTGAATACGAGGATCCATCACTTGGAGAATCTTCCGTTTGCTAGTAAGGAAAGGTTTGGCCCATTCAACTAAGTTGTGCTCTCCCGCTGGCCTGTTTTTGTCCACCGCTCGCCGGCCACATAGCATTTCGAGGAGGACAACCCCAAAGCTGTAGATGTCGCTCCTTGCAGTGAGATGCCCTGTAAAACAGAACGAGTTAAATGTTAGGATCTAGACAGAAGCAACTTTTTTTTTGGATCATGACCATCATGATGATTGGATATACCGATTAGTGACATCCTACTAAGGATTTCGTTAAAAAATTTACTCCATTCCTTGTTGGTCGATCAGACGAATTCTTCATATGCAAGCAGAAATGAACAAAAATGACCACACGACCAGTTCATGATATTGTTCCATAAAGGATCAGACAGTCCTCACAAATTCACCAGAGTCGAGTATAAACTTAGAAAATGCTGCACCAAGCAGTAGGCTTTTCCGACTATAGGAAGATTTTGGGATGATATGGATGAACTTGCAGGCAGTAACATTGTTTGAAAATCAGGATATCAGAATGTAAAAATGAACATTGTTTGAAAATCAGGATATCAGAATGTAAAAATGAACTACACAATTGACAGATACCTGTGGCCATATATTCTGGAGCCGCATATCCAAAGGTACCCATTATTCTTGTAGAGACATGGCTTTTGTCGCCTGTCGGCCCATCCTTGGCCAATCCAAAATCAGAAAGTTTTGCATCGTAATTCTGTACAAGTAATGCAAAATTCAAGAGTGAGAAGCGCAAGACAAGGCAAGACAATAGCTTCTAAGTCCTATCTGATACGTATCACTACAGAACTTTGCCATTCACATACCGTATCCAATAAGATGTTGGATGGCTTAAAGTCACGATATATCACTTTGGCCTCATCACTATGAAGAAACGCAACGCCTCTGGCAGCACCAAGCGCAATCTTTATGCGGAGTTTCCAAGAAAGTGGTTGATAGTAGGAATTCCCTGTTCATGAAGATTGGACTTTTAAGTTACATGTTTACAAGATAAAGTTCTAATAAAAACAGAGAAAAGAAGAGTTGGCTCAGTACAGGAAATTACTCACTCCTGAACAGATGATTTTCCAAGCTGCCTCGAGGCATAAATTCATACACCAGAAGCCGGTGCTCATCTTCCAAGCAAAAACCAATCAGTTTCACTAGATTAGGATGGTACAGCTGCCCCAAGTAATTTATTTCGGTCTGCATTTTGAAATTCATGTCAAGAAAAGAACAGAACTGCCATCCATAGCTGAAATCAAATTCTTTAAGAACATGGCCAGCAATAAATTGCATGCCTGGTAGACACTGTCCACTTTTTACATTGAAAAGCAAACATGTGCGAGAGAAGCTGTGAATGTTTAAACTAATTGAGAAACATAGTACTAAAAATGACACTCACCAGCCACTCCTTGTGACCTTGGAAACCTTCTTGGTTAAGCCGCTTGACCGCAATGACAATGCCAGTTCCAGGCTTGGTTGCAGCAAAGGTTTGTTCATCAACCCATCCCTTGTAAACACTCCCGAAACCTCCTTCACCCAACACACTGTCGGGCCGGAAGTTCCTGGTTGCCACCCTGAGTTCACTATAGCTGAAGCTCTTCAAATTGGACGACTGCAATATCTCATCCTGTGTCCGAGGAGTTTGAGGCCCCGAATAGGATGAGACCTTACCGCTCGAACCACCCGAGACATTTGGTTTCCCCCCTACACAAAAGTGAAAAAAGCCATTTATAACATCACATATGAAAGAACCATAATTCTTGATTGGTTACTTCCGATCATCAATTTCAGCTACTCCAACCTGTCTCAACATTCTACATTAATATATTCGGTATCGTTCGATGCAATTATCTGTAACCAAAACATATAATAGCAACCGTGAGTAAAGGAAATCGATAAATTTCAGTGAAGAAGCTTTTGTAGGTCAATCAGACCCTGCAAAAAAAAAGGGGGCTAAAAATACCTAAAACCAAGCATTCAAGGTCCAGACAACCAGAGCAGCTTTACAAATGACATAAGATTCTGGTACCCAAGAGAAGCTTGAGTACAAACTTTTACTCGAAATAACCCAACAACAACTGCATCAGCCAAAAGGACAACTCGTCCCTGTTAACAAAGCTTTCCCCTGATCAAAGGAAATGAAAATAGCTAAAACAAATGGTCGATAGCCAACCACAGCTAGCTTATTTTTCCAACGCATGTCCTTGATTCAGGCAATAACGGGCAAGAAGCACACCTTAAACTTTCATCTTTAAAACGAGTTAGGACCGGTTCATACCTGTTTGAAAGAGATTGTCAGTGATCCTTGCACTCAGGCAACACCCCATATAGGAGAAGCTAAGAAAAGATCAAAAACGTTTCGCCTCTCCTCTCCTCCTAGGACACCAGCGCAGCTTCCAGGAGAGGGAGAGAAAAAGGGGGGGGAGAGAGAGGGGGAGAAAGAGAGAGGCAGCAGCTGAAGCTTCAAAAAAGGAAAATGAGGAAGAGTGTGAAAGCTTGACCCCAGAGAAGTGGAAAGAAAGAGGAGGTGGTGGTGTACAAAATGTGAAAGCAAGCTATCCACACTTTGAAATTTAGCCGTCACCCAAGAACAGGTCCTTTCGTTGAATTATTAGACGGTCTGATAAAGAAATCGACGACGGACAACAGTGGATAAAGGTTGATCTGTTCTCTTTTGGGTTCGTGGAAAGTTTTAATCGAAAAGACCATCAATGACAGAAAGGTGTTGACTTCACCTTCCTTCCGTTTTGAGTATTGAAATTTTTTTCTATTGTCTATGAATTTGGGAGCAATTGCACTGGTATGCTGTCATGTACTGTGAATCCGTTTCAAATCCCAATTTTTCTTGAGAAAAAATATGTCAAATTCGACGTGCGATTCCAAATGAGTTCACTTTATAGTCAATGTTATAATTTGCATGCCATTTACTCGACATAATGCATTTACTCATTACGGGCCTAAATGTTATTTCAAAATTGTCATTAAAGAATGCGATAATTATATATCATGTTAAAAATTGAATGTCCGAGCGTCTTAATGCCAAGAAAAAAATGAATTTTTTTTTAAAGATAGTGTTTGTGCCATTGTCGACTTTAATAGTTCATCATCGCATGCAAATAACTTTGAAATTGGAATATAAAGAAGCAAAACAATCGAATCACGTCAAGTGAAAAAATAAAATGATCACGTCACGACGTGGTCATACAGGTGTAAGGAGCAAAATTAAAATAATCACATGGTGAAGTCATCACTTAGGTGTAAACGGGCCCTCCCCGAAAAAGGGGAAATAAAGAAATATATAAAATGGTGAGAAACATGCAAGAAGGTCTAGTGAAACTCTGACTTTCGGTGCCATGCAATTAGGTTTGACTTCTAGAGAACATATAATCATCCTCAAGAGTCGTTATTTCTCCATCAATTATTTTATTCTATATTTGCTTCTGATATTTTGGCTGGATAGTATTCATTTTGTCACTTTTTGTTCGGTGCATTGGTTGAAAATATTGCGCCCATCTAGAACGAGGCTGACTTTTCTATTACCGGTTCCGCACGATCTTCAAGGTTTTTCTTATGTTGGAGAATTCGTGTCGTACTAAAGTTGCTTGTGTTTTTCTCGTTTCCATGTGCGTCTTTCCTTTCGATCCCTAGGCTGGAATAGGGTCACGTCATGACCTTACTTACCTAGGAAAGAAAAAATTAACATTGGTTTCGCTTAATACCCAAATATATATAGATTCGACTCATCGAATAGAAAAGGAACGCAAGATCAAACTCGGGTTTGATTTGTTGGGTTGCTGGAAATCTACTCGGGCAAACATTGGTCGCAATCATCTTGTGTTGGTGGATTGATTGTACGAATGACCAGATTGTAATGGCTGACTGTATTTTGCTTGTATTAGGTTATTGCATGCACCCTCTTTGCCATTTATCGTGCTGACCAAGGCTGACCTATGTGTTTTGCAAAACATTGACGTTTTGATAGAAAAAGAAGCCTTAAAGTTTCTAAAGATAGATCGTATTTGTCTGGCAGGACGAGTCTTGCCAACGGTTTTTTCTTGCCACTTGTTTGCACGCACTTATAGGTCTCAAGGTTGGTCTATTTCCACTCTAATAATAATAGTAATATGTGCTTTATCTATTAAAAAAAAAAAAGTTCTATGTCCATATTGTATGCTTTGGAAAGGTTTCAAAAGTTTGTCACGAAAGAAACCATCTTTCAAACACTCCATTATTAAGCAAAATCATTCCACGTACCGTTGATCCACAACTTAATGACTTTCAAAGAGAAAAATACTCAAAAAAGTCTCAAACTTATGACACTTGTACAACTTTAATCATAAATATTTCAGTTGGACTAATTCAGTCATGAACACTTTTATATTGGTACCAATTCAGTTAATTCGGCTAAATTTGGCAAGCCGGTGCTACCGTGGATGCCAGTCGTTTGACCAACACTGACGTGACAATTTTTATTTTTTTGAATTTGTATTTTTTTTTCCTTTTTCTTTCCTTTTCTTTTTTCTCTTCTTCCTCCTGGATTCCTTGCAGTGGCCGACAAGCAGTGGCCAGCAAGCCATTGAAGGTTTGTCGGCCATTGTCGGAGAAGAAGGGCAAGAGGAAGAAGAGGAACAAGAAAAGGAAAAGGAAAAAAAAAGGGAAAAATTAATAAAAAAATTCGAAAAAATAAAAATTTATTTAAAAATTGTCATGTCAGCGTTTGTTGGCCGACTAGCATCCACGTCAGCGCCAATCGGCCAAATTTTGCTAGATGGACTGAATTGGTACCAATATGAAAATGTTTAGAACTAAATTGATCTAATTAAAAAGTTTATAATTAAATTGATACCAATGCTATAGGTCTATGACTTTTTTAGTACTTTTCTTGACTTTCAAGTGTAAACCAATCCTAAGAGTTTTGGTCAAATTACCAAATTGTGCACATTACCCAATTGTGTGTGGAATGAGAGGGCCTCCACACTAAACCCATATTTCTGAGGGAAAATTGTCCAAAAAGTTATAAATTTATTGCACTTTTGTAAATTTAATCCTAAACATTTTTACATTTCATCAATTGAATCCATCTGACCAATTAGTCAGAATTCGATGACATGGATGCCGATTGTCATACATGTTTTTATTAATATTTTAATATTTTTCGATTTTGTTACATTTACTTTCTTTTGCCGGTGGCTGGGTGAGCTAGCCCGACTGGGTGAGAGCAAGCCTCAATGATGCTCACCCTCACCTAGCATCACCTCAGCCTAGCTGATGCTCGATGAGGCCGCCCTGGCCCAAGCAAGGCTAACCATCGTCGAGTCTCACTTGGGTAAGGATGAGCCTTATCAGGCCACGCCTTACCTATGGCTGGCCACCAACAAAAGAAAAAAGAAAAAAGATTAAAATATCGTTAAAAATTATTAACGTCAGCATTGGCCATCTTACGTGGCACCAACAGTATTCACGTTAGTGATTTTCGACTAAAATTGGTCAAATAGGCTCAATTGACAAAAAAAGTGAAAATATTTATAATTGAGTTAGCAGAGTGCAGTAGGTATTAGTTATTTTTTGAAAAGAATTTAGTATTTCAAACATCCCATTAATATAACCCAAAAAAAATCGGTTCCAAATTCTGTGACTGAGAATCTTGTAAGTCTGTTCGGTCTGTCCTAAGCTCTCTAGTTAATGGCATTTTCCTTACTCTATTGATTGACTTCAAAAGTGATTAAGATTTGCAAATAGAGAATGGAGAAAATCAAATCAAAAAGAAGAAACCAACGAAAATAATAACTTTTAAGATAAAATCATAAGTTGTATCTGTTCAATTTCAAGTTCAAAGATCGCATCTCCTCCAATGAAGAACATGGTGCACCTTTTCATCTATCCCATGGCCATTTGATCCTTCAACATGGTTGAGTCAATGCTTATTTATCGTCACTTTTCCTTTTCGTCTCCAAAGTAACTATATATAATCACGTGAAATGGCTTGTAAATAGCTATTTATATTCATAGTACATGTATATACAACGAAAGGGACATTGTCTAGTTACTCCAAATTTACTAATCATGGGTGAGTTGCTAGTTTAGGGAGATAATACACAAGGTAACCTTTTTTCTCCAATGAAAACACCATCAAATCGTTATTTATTAATCTTGACATTCAAATATATATGCAAAAAAGAAAACAATAAAAGGTTTAGGCTTTTCTAAAACAAGAAACAAAAAGAAAATAAAATGCCTAAACAACTTGGAGGCCTGAAAATGATCTAGCACGGTTATGTTTATTTCGCGGAAAATGATTTAAAAATTATTTCCTAAAATTAATCGTCAGTGTCGCTCGATATAATTAGTTCATTATTAACAACAATTTATATGTAAATATTTTTGTAAATGGTGAATTTTTTTTATTCGTTTATTTTCATAAGCGATACAAGTGATTTTTTTAAGGAAAATATTTTCGAAATCATTCATCTACCTTAAAATAAATGCACCCTAAAACTCGATTCGTTTTATAGAAAATGAATGATTCCGAAAATAATCTATGTTGGACGACGGAAATTAGTCACTCATTCATTTTTGTAATCGATATAAGCGATTGTCTTTAGAAGAATATGTTTTAAATTATTCATTTTTTGCGAAATTAACTCAACCTAACTTGCAAATTGTCCAGTGAAATCGTAAGAATAACAATTGGCGGCGCAGCGGGAATTAACAGTTCGATTAACGATGAAAAATATGGTAGTAGAAAGAGCAAATAACATACTCTCCTTGCGACGAGTGTCGAGATTGAAGAGACGGAACATTGATGACATTGTTCTTTGAGGTCATTCATCGATGACTATGTATCCCGCTACCTTCCATGCAAGCAGGACCTCTTTCTTAGTGGTGTAGACGGATCCGGTTGGATCGTGATAGAACTGCACCCAAATGATAAAGTAGAAGTGCAGAACATATCAGGTATGGAAGCAAGACATCACTTCCAGAAATGGAAAACCAGGACATCACTTGTAGACTTGCCCTAGAGGACATATTTCTTGACTCGATATTATTCGATATCGCAATTAGGTTTATTTTTTACATATGGCTTCGATATTTTTAGAATTTTAGATGTTATTTGGGCGTCTTATTTAGTAAGAACAAAGATTATTTTTTTCTCATTATCTTTTCTGGTTTAAAGATTTGACTATCTTATGGTTCCGCCGCCCGCCCACTCGCCCACCCACCGCCCGCTCGCTGCCCATAGTCCGCAAGGTGCCCGGGAGGGAGAAATTTTTCTATTGTTATCAAACGTATTTCTATTCCAAAAATAAAAACTTTGTATCGTTATTAAATACGTATTTTTGCTTAGAAACTCATTGAGAAATAAAAATAGAAAAAATTATTTTTATTCCAGAAAAAAATTTATAGCTAGAATGAGGAAAAATTATCAAAATAGTCCTAAACTTATTGCACTTTTTTCCAATTTAGTCCTAAATTTTCTTTTCTTTTTTTTTTTTACCCATTCGATCCATTTGACCATTTTTAGCTGGGTAGTGCTAATGTGGACACTAGTCGAGCGACCAACGCTAAAATGGACAATTTTTTAATAATATTTTATTTTTTTGAATTTTTATTTTGTTTTTCTTTTTTTCCCTCTTTCTTTTTTTCTTCACTTCCTTCTCCTTTAATGACCAGCCAAAGGCAGGGCCGATGATGGACCTCGCCAACCCTCGGGGAAGCCTAGCCGTGGCTTGACCTTGCCCAACCTCTAGCGAGGGTTGCCAGTGGTTGGGTGAGGCTCGCCCTCTTTGGCCATGGGCGAGGCCTGACCTCGCGTGGCCTTTGGCGATGGCTGCTAGTGGTTGGGCGAGGCTCACCCTCGCTAGATTTGGTGATGGTCAAGCTTTGCTAGCCATGACGCTGCCCAACCTTTCCAAATCCAGCGAGGCCATGACTTGCCCATGGCCAATGAGGCTCACCTAGGCCAAAGCTAGGCGAGGCCTTATTGTCACTAGCTCGCCCTCGCCGGTGATTGGCGGGGTGAGCCTCGCCATTGGTTGGCTAGAGGAAGGAGGGAGGAGGAAAAAAGGAGAAAAAGAAAAACACAAAAAAAATAATAAATTAGAATATAAAAAAATTATTAAAAATTATCTACATTAGTATCAGTCAAGCAGCCGACATCGGCGGGCACACCGCCGATGTCCAACCAAAGTTGGCTGCATTGACTAAAATGACGCAATTGTAAAAAACTTAGAACTGAATTGGTTGGAAAACAAAAGGGTAAAAGACTAAATTGGAAAATTTCCAACAGATTTAGGACTGTTTAGGTAATTTTCCTATGAGAATGGTTTTTATTCTTGCACCAAGTAGCCACAAGTTTAAACTGATAAACTGAATAAAAAGATCAATCCTAATATAACCAGAAAAACTAAATGAAATCACGTAAGATACCAAAACATGATCAGAGTTTTTTAAGAATATCAAGTACAAAGAGTAAATTGATACATGATCGTAAATAGTATCAATCTTCTTAGGACATCTTTACACATATGATGGATTGTACCCATCCTACTTGACAGTTATCCTTCCAAATCAATCTATCGACCAGCCAACTTTGTGCTCATTAGCAATCTCAACCCTTTCTTTAAACTTACGTGGGGCAAAATCAATGTTCTTATCATCTCATTGCGAAGTTCTCCTTCGAATTCGCCAAAAGGGAAGCAGCAGACTGGCGAGGAGAAGCCAGGAAAGACTCCAAATCGCAGCAAACAATCTGACTCCCACAAAGGCTCAATAAGAAAACTGGACGAATCACCTTGTAGACCTGTCCGGACGCGACGGTTCGCTCCTCGGCCAGCCAGCTGGTCATCAACCAGTTGTAGGGAGCCGCGCTCTTGTCATACAAGATGCTCTCATAACATCCACGATCAATATTTTGAGATCGAGTACTTCCCTGTCAAGTATACTTAACAAAAGTCCAAAAAGCACATTTTAGCAAATTCTTTATTAAAAAGCTGGAGTTAGATTAAATTCGATTCTCAAATGATGGGAAATGGAATTGTTAGATTTTCGGTTCACGAGTCATCAATTGCTGCCCATCTCGGGCCGATCAATTAACTTTTTGACCTTAATATGGTGAATTTTCTTTCGAATTCGCCAATTTATGTGTCAAAGCATACACACAACCAAGACAATAAACTCCGCATAACTGAAAAGGGTCACTTAGATGTGGTACGGCAGGAGATAAAAGCGTATCCTCGACGCGGTACGGTGTATCTAGCGGGGTGTCCCTCCATTTGCATGTGGGGTTTGTGAATTTTTGCATTTTGCACCACAACTTTTCCTGGTTGTTCTCATTATCGCCCCCGGCAATGTACGGTCATAATGATTCAACATGCTACTCTGTAAAGATAGAGCGCAATATCGGGCTCGTGAAATTGCGTGGGCTCCCATATCTTTTGTAAATTGGCCACGGATATTTGTTGTCGTTTCTTTTTCACTATATTGAGTTGGGAAAATAATTTGATCTTTTTAAGCCGAGTACTTTCTCCGGATGACCGACGGGACCATTTGGAGGGAGAGCGGTCAGGGAGTCTAGAAGATCTCTAAGAACGTGTCATCCCAATGCATTTTCCTTTATGAGAAGGCAAATGACACGTTGCATCATTTATTAGACTGGAATGAATAAAGTAATAAATCACGAATACATGGTAGAGCACAATTATTGGACGCTCTTGTTTGTTAAATATCCAACATCAGATTTATGCCATATAACAAGACTAAATAGGGAACGTGTAATGAGCAGGATAAAAATCAGAACGGAGTAAAAAATAGGAATCGCGAACCTATTGGTAAATTTACGATAAAAATGTTATGGAATATGCAATAAGTTTATAGTTAGGGGTCCTAAATAAAAATGACAATAAAAACATAGAGAACCAATTAATGCCATGCCATGTAAAGCCGACACTCGTGTTAAATACAAAATCCAAAGGGCAAATTTTACTTTGCCACTTCTATTTTTTTATGTTATCTTGAATTTGACGTTCTTGATTTATCTAATATCCCCCTTATATATATATATATATATATGCTTAAAAATATGGATATGGTACGTTGGTTGTTCAAAGCTGAACCCGCCTGCGATCAATAATTAAGTAGGGTAGGTGCAACAAAAGAAAGGGTCTCAATCAACCATCCTCCAAAGAAAATAAAAGACTAAGATTTTGCTAATTTAATCAAGAGTGTTTAGGCTAATTAATGACCATAGGACCCAAGAGAAAACCATCATTTTTGAGCAATGCCAGGCTCAATCACAAACCATGGGCCTTTGATTGGGCCAAGTAAATCTTGGCCCAATCAACTCAGTAATTAATCATAGGTTTAATAGCAATGAAAGTTGAAAGTAATTGATCGGGCATTGGTTTTATTTGAAATTGAGCCCGACCCACTTTCCACGGGCTTGGGAAACGGATCGATCACAACAAATTATTAGTAAAGAAACATTTGGATGATGTTCAGATGTCCCGGACTTTTAATCCGCCCGCATTGCTATCCGCCGCTATCTTTAACGAGCGGCGCTGCGTTTTGAAGTTGTGCGATCTTTGTCTTTGATAAAGGGCCAACCCTCGGTTGGAGTCGGTTTAACGGGCCGAGGAGTATTTTTTTTTTTTCTTCTTCTTTTTTGTCATTAACGATTTTATTACCGAATCTTGTCCAAGTGTGCTGGGGCATTCAGTTCCATTGCAACTGCTAAATTGCATCTTCTTGCTTTGCTTTTTTAGAGAATACAATACAACCGAAACGAAAAATTCACAAATTAGTTGGAGTATTCTAATAGGTGGATGTCCGGTTCATTTGAAGTACAATTTTTTAAGACACTACAATTTCGACAATAATCATGAGGAGAACATAATTACGTAAACCTGGAATTGAAGATTATCAAAAACCACTCATTTTTGGGTTTTTATTTTTTACTTTTTTTTGGGTCCCTTCTCTCGTATTTCCTCCATTCGAGAGCTTCCAAGTTCATTAAACAGGGTCTAAACATCAGGAAACGCATCTCGAAGAGACTCCCCAACATGTTTCCAAAAATGTACCGATTCCGTCCCCTGCTACGTCCGAATCTTTTCGGCTCGTATCTCCAAATCCCCCGCATTCGGTCGAGAGGCCGGTAAGTTCCAAAATGACAAAGGTCGCAACACAGCATCAATCCAAGAACACGGTCGAAAAGATGAATTCGATGCGAGGTAAATACGATCCGGAAGGTTTCGCATTTCATCTGGAGTAAGTTACTGCAGGGAATTTGGCCATGATGGAGGACCTTGTGGAGCTCTCTCTCTCTCTCTCTCTCTCTCTGCCTTCTGTCCTTTTGGTCCCATGAGTTGGAAGAAGACAGCCTGTAGAGAGGACTACTTGGGTTGTCAAGTGAGGTCTCCTGCAATCAAATATTGCAATAAAAAACAAGAAAAATCACTTTGTGAAATTATTTAAATATTTCAATAGAAAAAAGAAAAAAGCACTCGTGAAATTATATAAAGCTTCTCTCTTTTGTCTCTCTGACCTGCAAAAATTCCACCTACCTGTGAACGGTGGGGTCTATGATGACTGATGAACCATTTGCTTCTGTCAACCCCCTTAATCTCTAGTCTCTACTACCCTCCCTTCGTATTTGACCATTCCTACGCGTCGGTGAGCCCTGAATTTTTTCACATTTTCTGTCACTTTCTTTCCTTGCTCGTCACAGAAAATTTGCCTTGAATTAAGAGCCGCAAAAATCCAAGTTTGCTTGAGACAAGCAGTGACCTCAAGACATGTCCAATCGATGAGACTCTATCAATCTAATGATGTAATGGTTTGGTCAAAACTTGGTTTTGAATGAGCATGTTAGATCGGTATTTTATATCAGAAGAGACTGGTAAATGGGTCGAGTTTCAACGCATGGGCACAGGATAGAAATTCGGTGCCTTGATCAGCACAATTTCCTGAATTGAGTTCACCACCATCTGTGGTCCCGGCCCTCTATCGATGAGAATGCATGCTAAATCTGGAGCTGTAATTATCAAATTCCATGCCCAAGATCATGCCTCGGCACATGTCATGCTTCTGATCTAACATGGGATCAAGGGCGACTAACAAGATCTTTTGACTTTGGTATTTTGCTCATCCAATCGGTTTCTCAGTTTCCTTTTCGTGGGTTGGGATGGATGACCTCAATTAAGGGCTGAAATTTCTCGTCATTGCAGATCAGGTAGAAGTGGCATTGTCGTAATATGTCATCAACAATGAGGGTATCCAAGAACTAGTACTTGCATCTGACCAGCATACTTTATATAGTAGAATGATGTAATCTCTTAATAGTCTAGCATTTAATTCCATACCATACGCTGACGGTGAATAGGGATATGGAAGAACATGCCTTCTATAAATCTTTTTGCCTTTCTTGACTGTTCATTTCTGATGCAGAGGAGGCTTGTGAAAGCTTTGAACATGCACAAACATCACCAGAACTTCTAAACATCCTCCCGTTTATCCCCCCCACAAAAGATCCAAGGCCATCATAACCGATTCACTCAAGCACCAGAAGGTCTCCAAGAACGACTGCAAGAGGCCATGGGAGAGAGAGAGAAGGAGAAGAACAAGAAGCACAAGAAGCAGAAGCACCAGCACCCCAATGACCAAACTCAATCCACAGCAACAAAGCCAGCATCGGATTTCTCGTTCAAGCCCAGTTCCGAAGTAAAGGGTCTCCGGTTCGGCAGCCAATTCATCGTGAAGTCGTTCACAATCCGAAGAGCGAGGCCTCTCGAGCTCCTGAAAGTCCTGTCCTTTCCGCCAACCAATAAGGCCAGCGACAGCAAACTGCCTTTCCCTTCAACAACAGCCTATTTGCCTACGAATTTCACCATACTCGCGCACCACGCGTGGCATACGTTGACGCTTGGCCTCGGCACGAAAAAGTCGAAGGTGCTGGTATTCGTGTTCGAATCGGAGAGCTTGAAGTCCGGCGTGGACCGGATGTGGCCGCCAGAGATTCCTCTAGGGGAAGTGAACAAGAAGCTCATCCGGGGCCTGAACGGGTGCGAGATGGCCCGGTTCAAGTTCAGAAAAGGGTGCATCACGTTCTATGTTTATGCGGTTCGTCGCGTGGGAAGCGTGGGGTTCGGTTGCGCCGATGATCTCAGGATAATTTTGCAGTCCGTGGTCGACCTCAAGGACTTCTTGGATCACACTACTATGTTGGCCATGCCTAATCAGAGGAGCATCAGCTTTTGCCCACCTGTCGCCATGGCTCACTAGTGGCTCCTGCTCATCTGCAACCGAAAAACCGCAATCACTGTTGCCGTTGTCGATATTTCCATCGTTCCGGGTGATCAATCTGTTCTTGTTCCCTAGAATGTTTGAGCTGATATTTCTGAGGATAGTGGTGTTGTAATTTTTAGGGGAATTGGTTTATTCGTTTGAACATCATGCATGCTTTTCGTTCTGTTCTACTAGATTTCACATAGTTGAGAATGTAATATGAAATTTTCGTTTCTTGTTTGAGCATACTGATTGCTGACCCTTCTCTAGATTTTCAATCTTCTGTCTGGCACGTCATATGTTTCTGGCAAATTCTTGAGGGAGTTGAAAGATTATTCTCAGCTGAAGAAATGGTCAAGCCTTCTGGTACATATTTCCCTATAATTTCGGAAAAAAGAGGGCGATTAGACAAATTCCTGAGCTTTTTCAATGATTCTATGCTTAGCTTACCCTAGTCCTTGATAAAACAGTAACGTTAGAATGCTTTTTAGACTTTAAGCTTCCTTACAGCTTCCTTAGCTTTGTAAATGAACTGAAGTGAAAAAAAAGCAAAAAATTAACCTTGGACTTGGGCTGCTTTCTCAATCATTATCAGCATGAACTTGAAGAGAACTGCTGCTCTGATTACCATCACTGTTGTTGTAATTATCGTCATAATTGCGATTCCTAATCCTCCCTGCCACAAGCAAACATTATCGTTGGTGCCTGTCGTTGAATAATCAGCTGGTTAAACAGTCCCCATATGGTTTTTCCTCATTAAGTGAAAAGCACAGGTTAACAAATTCTGATATTTGACGTGAGATTTCCAGGGTTTCCCCTTCTTCTTTTTCTCCAGAAAAAGAAAAGTTGGTGCTCAAAGACTGTTTTCTTGTGATTTGTGCGCTCAGATCTAGCTAACCCGTGAACCCAAAGCTTCAAAAGCTGTAAATAAGCAACCTGCCAACTCTTTCCAGCAACTAATTAAATTTAACACTATCTTATCGCAAGATTGTAACTTGGAACTTCTTGAAAGGTATAGGGACCTGTCCTCCCTATTCTTATTTATTCATCCTCCCCTTATTTTATTGGAGCTTAGGGTAAAAGGGTGCGTTGAGGGAAGCAAGAACTGCAGGTTTTCTGCAGATTCCGTTTCGCCGGGATTTGTATTGTTGGTGCAAACAGTTGAGAGACCTAGTACACTAAATTGAATATATGGAACGGAATCAATCTCTTGGACAGAGCCAGAATTTATTCTTTCTTCTTTAGGCTTTTTATTAGGCTCCATCGTTGTCAGTTCAACAGAAAGATTCCTTCTCTCGGTCAGGGAGCATATGATTGTAAGAGTTAGAGCCGTTGAGCGCGGGTCGCCCAATTGCCGCGAATTTCGTATCACAAGCGATTGGACTGGAGGGATCATTTGGGAAAGATGTTATGTATGTTTCAGTCTGCACAAACTAAGTTTAGGTGATGACTTCTGCATGATCTGATAACGTCATGGGATTCATGAGGCTGCGCCGATGAACCGATGGTGCCATGATCTATGGGGTTGGATGCCTGATGGCGATGGGATTATGGGATGTTAGTTGTGAGAGAGGGTGAGAGAGGGAGATAGAGAGAGAGAGCTCTAGAGCTGATGATGATGATGGAAAATGAAAAAGCAGAGGTTTTGGGAGGGTGGCGTTGGGTTGGGACGGGCCAACCTCTTTACCTTCTTGAGCCTAGCTTTAAGGGGTCTACCAGAAGAAAAGGAAAAGTTGGGGTGAAGAAATTGAAAGAACACCCTTTTCCTGATTCCAGCCTTTGGTGGCTTTAATCATGGTAAGGCCCGGTCCCATTTCCGACCAACTTGTTTCCCATGAATCATCACCCTCTCTCTCTCTCTCTCTCTCTCTCTACACACGCGTTTATAATATATATATATATATATATATATATATATATATATATCAACCTAATTATATGGGCTTTACCCAATTAAACAAGACGTTCTGCCAGAATATCAGCGTGGGGGTAATGAGTGGGAAGGACTAAGCGAGGGGCATGTGAATACATGAAAGTCCTAGGACAGACCAGGCACTTATAAACTACAAGAACATAGTTAGGATGCCAATTTCCTAGTTTTGGGTCAGCTTATAGAGGAGTGTGTAGCTCAAAAATATATCCAGCTTATAGGGCATGTCGTGCTCGTGATGAGGTAGTCCCCCCACGTTTATTAAAAGCATTGTCTTTCGAATAGCGATGTTTTGATCTGCTCTCTATTTCGACGCGCCACGATTAACATGGCATAACACGTGATAGATATACCTTTTCTTCTTACAGGCCCAGGGAACTGGAAGGGCTTTGGACTTTGCCGTTGAATGAGAAAGGCCTTTGCCTTGAAGCAGATCATGGGCCGGGCGCGATGGCCTTCTGGGCCATACCCAAGCCCCCTTGGATTCAACCTGCTGAGTTCTTAATCCATTTTGGTTTGGGACATGAACCCGCGTTGATCTTTCATTTCATTTGGACAATCATAGCAGATCATGTTACAGTGCGAAAAATGCGTTTAAGATGCTTCGGGGGGACAACCGCCACCCATTCTCCCAATCCAGACGCAGCACGATTAGGCCCATTTCAACGACTTCCGCTCAAAGCATCCAATCCACTCGTGATGCATTTTTGGACTTCGCCACTATTTAAATATGTGAAACACGTTGCCATTCAGAAGTAAAATCTTCTCTCGAGGACACGGACTAATTCATCAGCCATGTAGTAGGACATCATGAATAGTTGGTCATATATTTTTTGAACACACTTTGAAATCGCGAATCCCATCAAAACTCTAAGGAGTAGTCCAAATTTCAAAAGTTAATTATAAATGCATCATCGACATGACCTATTCATGAAATAGAAACATTTGAAAATAGAGGGGAATAAAAAGGAAAAATGGGTAAAAAGAATGAGATATGGTCATAAATCTCACTATCAACGTGTTAATCAATAAATCTACGATTCAAATTGTTCAAGTGTCGAGATTGAATTCGCACCGGAAAACTAAAAATACTGGAGTAACGTAAATTTTGTTCCTCCGAAATAAAATGTAAAAAAATTAAAATAATGTCGAAGCAATACATAAAATAAAAGAGTAAAAACCTAAATAAAAATAGGGAAACGCCCACCGTGGGGCTCGAACCCACGACCACAAGGTTAAGAGCCTTGCGCTCTACCAACTGAGCTAGACGGGCTTGTTGTTCACTGAGTCTTACTTTTTTCTATAGATACGTAAAATTACTAGGCAATGACGACACCAAGAGAAAGACCTACATCTACGAAGCTACATGGAGAAGACCAGAGAGAGAAAGAGGAAGCGATGTTGAACTCGCCAAAACTCTGACCGAGCTGCATTGAATCCTCGTCGCCGCCAACCTTCACGGCGGAGGCTCAGAGTATACCGACGAAAAGATGGGATTTTTATTCGCGGCGGCCGAGATCCTGATCTCGTCGCTCGGCATTGTGCTTCTCGGGGGGCTTTCGGCGGTCGTCCTTGAAGCTTACCGTAGGAGACACAATCACGCGTGCGTTCGATCTCAGAAAAGCCCCTCGCTTTGATCAATTCCTCGATGTTTAGGACATGGGTCTTGATTTTGATCTGGAGCCGCCCTCGTTTTTTTCGCTGATGAATCTTTGTTCTTGATTTTGTTCAGACATCTGGAGGCTCCTCCCGTGTTCGAGGATCCGAATTCGTTGAAAAAGGTAGGGCTTAGATTTTTATGTGGGTTCGTCGTACATGGGGATTGATCTGTCCTTGCAATGAAAAGATCGATGCTTGGGCAATGGTTCACATGTGGGTAATGAGAGCCGAGGTTTCGATAGGTCAAGTGATTTGTGCAACGCGGGCCAAATGGTGAATGGAATGTTCTCATGTTGGAGCTGTGCCATTTGCTTTAGTAGCGCCTGTATCAGTTTCACTGAGGATGACTTTTGACTGTGTAGAACTGATAAGGACTTTGAAGTTCTGGAGTCATGAGATTTTTGCTGTTGCGATCATCTGTTCAATAGAATTGATAACGCCTGATTACTGCCTGATTTTAATCGATTTCAATAAATCCCTCGTTACTGCTCAGACGAGAAGTAATAGGTAGGGATGACAGGTCTAATTGTCCAGGCAGTAATGATAGTATCTTCTGTGGGATCTTGGCTGAATATTGGGGGATTATGTTGAGGTTTTTACTACCTTCAGAAGTCAATTCATGAAGCCCCGCCTAGAATTAGGATCTAATTGCACCTTCTGATGTGTGATTCAGATCACATTAGAATACCCGAGGTAGTGACCTTTGTTCAGGCTCCCCTGTTTTATCACTGATCAGTACTTGTTGCCTTGATTATTGTAATCCGTGTTCTGCAAAGGAAGCTTCACCATGTAGTTAATTTGCTGTCAAACTGAAGAAACTTTATAACAATGCTTGTGTTTGGTGTCAGAACATGATAACTACCAGTTATAAGCCGCGACGAAAAGGAGTAGTTTGAAACATGAATACCATCCTTTATGTAATTAAATTTTGGGAAAGTAGTCGACGAATCATCGGCCAAGATAAAGTTAAATGATTGACCTGTGAATCTTTGGCAGATGCTGACTTCACTTAAAATGCTTTTCCAGGTTCAATGTCCCTCTATATTCAATCCTGCAGAAAAATATATCTCTCTAATAGTTCCTGCGTACAACGAAGAGCATCGACTCCCTGGAGCTATCGATGAGACCATGAAGTAAGTTAAACCAACAACTCTATGCTAATTTCCTTACTTGTGATAGTAGATGCAAGTTGGTTTCGGCATTTTTGAACCACGAAAGGCTCGGTTTCCATATCGGTTGTAACCAACCTGCTATTAAGGATATGGCAGAGAACCCTTTCCTATATTTGCTAAATATGAAGTTCTTTTAAATAGCTCTTTCTCAACTGGAGGAACATTTTGAGGTTCTGATCTTTTAAATTTAGATATCGCATCAGGAATTTGCCTCATAATGGGAAAGGCTACTGTGGAGGATACTAAGATTCTTTTCAGTGTAGCAAAGGGATCTGAATGTGTCTAATTGAGTTCGTGGTGTATGATTGCCAGACGCTACAATAAAATAGAACTGTAAGAAGGGAAGTATGCTAATTGTTGATGGAAAAGCAAAAGTAATTTTGCTGATTTGTTCCCTACACATCGATCCTTTTCTACTGATCCTCTCAATTAGGAATCTATGTGTGGTTTGGAAGCTGATAGGACATTATCGTACATGGACATCTCTTGTAATCGATTAGTGATTGCTTTCTAATATCCAAGTAGGAGTTGTAGACTTTCTTCAGGCAAATGCCCCGTATCTAGATCAGTGGAATGATATTACAAGAATTTGCAACTCCTTTCAAGTCCTTTTCTCCCACGTGTTTTCTTTTCCTCTTCTTAATCATAATTGTTTTGGGGTGCCACATCTTGATATTTGCTTTACACTTTATGAATTTTCTAGTAGGACTGCTCATATTGTCTATGGGCTCAGTCAAGCAATATAATTCTTACCTTCTTCTGTATTCAGTTATCTTCAGAAACGTGCGGCAAAGGACAAGTCATTTTCTTATGAGGTATTTCTCCTGCGTAGATTAACCTTCTATAATCTAACATCAATTGGATCTTCTTGACCCAATGTCAAGCAGAAAATTGCCTGCTTTAGTTGCACATCATTGTTTTCAGTATGATGCTTTTGGTATATATGAGCAGTCTTGATGATCAAGCATTCCGTAGATTAGTTGGATGAGTATTTATTCATGTCACGGACAATCTAGATTATATTGTATCTTGCTCTAGATATACTGCCGGACCTTTTTGTGCTGCATATTTAATATCCACTTATTTGGAGAAAAGGGGGACCTTGTGTTACATTAGTTTTACTCCATCTCTGAATAGGTCATAATTGTTGACGATGGGAGTAAAGATGAAACCACAAGAGTAGCATTCAACTTTGTGAAAAAGCATACAGTGGACAACGTCAGAGTCATCCTCCTTGGTAGAAATCATGGAAAGGGAGAGGCAATTAGAAAAGTGAGTTATCACATGCACTTATGTGCTTAATATAGCTTGAGGCATCATCAGGTTACTAATCTGTTTGCGACCGCAATTGATTGAAGTTCTTTACATCTGTGAAAGCATTGTAAAACAGGGAATGCTTCATGCCCGTGGTGAACTGCTTTTAATGCTAGATGCTGATGGGGCAACCAAAATTAATGACCTTGAAAAACTAGAAAATCAGGTTTGTATGAGCTATGATTAACCAGACTGAGATCTTTCTAAGTATTTGTGAAAGATAACCAAAATAATTTAGAGATTGTGCTTTTCTTGCTGTCAGATTCATGCAGTTGCCAAACAGGACTTCCATTATGGAGATTCAGCAAGCAATGATTCAAGCTTCAAAGTATCTGATATTCCTGTTGCTGCATTTGGTTCTCGTGCACATATGGAGGAGAAGGCTTTGGCTTCAGTTGAGTCGGTCTCTAGTTTTCTTCCTCCTTTTTCAGACTTATTTTTTCAGAGTTTGTAGTTAATTTGAAAGATTTTGATAATGTTTCAGAGGAAGTGGTACCGCAACTTTTTGATGAAGGGTTTTCATCTTGTGGTATTATTAACTGCCGGTTCTGGAATTCGCGACACTCAGGTACTAGTTCATGATAACAGTTCTGTCCTCCCCTTTAATCTGTCTCACTGGCATTGCATTCATCGTTGAACTCTTTATGGGGTTTTGTTGAATGGCCAATACCTCATCACTACGTGAAATTTTACTTGTCACAGTGTGGTTTCAAGATGTTCACAAGGGCTGCAGCACGGAAGCTTTTTGCTAATGTCCGTTTGAAACGGTACTTATCCTTTTAATTTTTCATCTCTTAGTGGGTTGAGCCACTTCCTTGGCCATGCTCTTACAGGGTGGTGGAATCTCACTGATTTAGCCAATTCAGAAGTACATTCGTTTGATTCCTCTACCTATTAGAGGTCAAGACTCTTTTTGCGAGTCCTAGGCTATCACTACAGAGATCTTAAGTGCTCTTCGGAAGTTTAATACCATGTTATAATGGTCAAATTATATCACAATATAGTGGTTTGACCCGTGAGATCGAAATGGCATTTTCCATATGTAGATGATGTGTCATTAGGGCTTGCATAATCGAAATTTTCATTTTAGGTCAGAACAAATAGCGACAGTAAGGTGCAAGACATGGCACCAGCAGGTCTTGACAAGAACTTCCACAATGCATCACTTCGGTTCCCTCAGTTTCCCTTTGAAATTACATAAAATAGGATAATACTTTTTATCTTCTACCTTTTTTCTGTAACTGTTTTGAGGCTTCTTTCCTTAACTCTTAGATTATTCTCTAAACACTCATCCACGAAAAAGGCATCCAGCCATTCTGTGTATAATGCCTGTTGAACAGCTGTTAGTTCTCTAATTAATAACGTGCCTGTAAATGTGTGAGTGACCACTCTCTCTAAGAGAATCTGAAAAAAATAACTTTGGGTGGGATTTATGCAGGTGGTGCTTCGATGTGGAGTTGGTTTTCCTGTGCAAATGGTTTGGCATCCCGATGGTTGAGATATCCGTCAATTGGTCTGAAATTCCTGGGTCGAAGGTGAACTTGTTAAGCATTCCAAACATGCTTTGGGAGCTTGCGCTCATGTCAGTGGGATATAGGACCAGAATGTGGAAGATCCATTCTTGAGCCTTTCTTTTGTCGACTGATCTTTGCTCTAGCTCCAAATCACTCGAGCAGGTTGTTGCAAAGGCTGTGGAGAACCTTATAGGGCCATTTTGACGTTACACGCCATAGGAACATGCATCTGCACTTGCAAAGATGCTAGTATATTTTGAGCTCTATCGATACATCCAATCCAATAGGCTAAACACTAATGGTTCAAGTTCGTCAAAATGACTGGGGGCGTTGGCTATGTTTTCAAATTACTTACCCTTTTTGCAGGAAACTAGAATCTTTACCATATTAGAGAATGAATACTTACTGTTCTCGGAGACTGTATGGACGTCTCCTTGTGGATAATTTTCAATTTTGCACCTTTTTAGAATTCTCTCAATGTGGAAACTACAGGATTTGTACGACTTTTCAATTTTGCACCTGTTTTAGGTTAATTCAATGTCTCAAGTGCTGGCAGAAACTGCAGGAACAGGATTTGTACGATGCTTCTAGGAAAAGCCGGATTCGTAGTATTGCCATCGTTAGTGCATGATGTCGATCGGGAATCACTTGCCCACATCATTTTATTGCAGTATTGCCTCAGCGGAGCTCCTTAAAGGGAAGGGATTGGACTTTGGCTTACTTGTTACAAATGGGGTTAATGCCGTTAAAATTATCTTGGATCCCTTGACTACCACGGTAGAGGAGTTTCCTCCCAATAGGACCTCCATCATGTATCTGGTAACTCAATGGATTGCGAGAATGCGTTTTTCATTTTAAGGTGCCGGTGCCTACACATTTTGCACCCTTTATTAAAGTATGTATAGTTTTCTTTCCTAGTTCTAAGCAATATCCTTAAGTGTTTTACATCTAGGGGATCCCAATATCCGAATGAGGATCTAGATGAAGCCTTTTGAAGGACATGCTTAGGTCCGATTAGGAATCACTTGCCCACGTCATTTTATTGCACTATTGTCCCAAAGAAGCTCCTTTAAAAGGAAGAGACTGGACTTTGGTTTACTTATTACAAATATGATTAATATCATGAAAAACTATTTTGAATCCTTAGCTACCATGGTAGGGGAGTTTCCAAGCCTCCTTCATCTGTCTAGTAATCCAGTGGGTTGCTTTATTTTAACCTAATACTCTAAATATTTTACGACGAAGTGATCTTGAGATCCAGACAAAAATCAGATGAAGCCTTTTAGGGACTTGTTTGGGTTAGATTAGGAATCACATGCCCACATCAATATTGTCTTAAATAAACTTCTTAAAGGGAAGGATTGGACTTTGGTTTACTTGTTATGCTTGCGATATATTTACTCAACCATTTATCGTCAAAGTGCTAATTTTTTTTTTTTTGGTTGAATATAGTTGAATTAAACAATACATGATAGTTAACGAGTATACCAATTTGAAGTTTTACTCTCTATTTATCACAAGTGTACGGAATTGTGATTTTTCGTGGTATTAATCTTATTGAAAGAAAACTAATGAAAATGAAATTTATAACAAATATATGAATTTTATAAATTAAAAGTTTTTTATAAGCATTCTGATTTAAGATTTTTCGTAATATTAACTCTTACAAATAACATCAAATTGTTACAATCTTAGCTAATAACATCGAATATCTCCAAACTTCCACCCATGGATGCGAAACATAAATCACGTCACTTGTATCTTCGGACATCAAAGTATTGAATTCGACGTGTTCCCAATCAATTATTTTTCAAGTGAACGACGAGATATGTGCCTCCACCGTCTCTGTTCTGATCAAAATCTTTCAGCTCAGAATCCATTCTTTGCAAGTTAGAAAAAATCAATTTGATGAGCTTAGTGGAAGGGGGCACTCGGTTCAGTCAAATCCGGATGAAGAAAAACACCAAAATGTCCAACCACTACGAACGAATAAATATAAATGAATTGGACCACTCTGTAAACACGAAGATCTAATGTCTAAGCACCTTTGACTCCAACACTAGATGACCCATTTCATCATTCGAAACTCTACGAAGAAACAAGCATACATCAAGAGGGGAAAGGGTTGTTGGGCTTACAGAAGCCGTGCACAGCAATATAGAGAGATCCCGAAATATTAATAATCAAAGAATTCGACCATTCTGGCAATCAAAGTCCTCACCTCCTCAAAAGTCATCACTCCAACATGAGAACAACAAGAAAGAAGCATAAATGAAAGCTAGAAAGAAAGAAATGCAAGTCGCAGTTCTTCCTAAAGTGATACTTCTTTGATCCACAACCCTATCCTCTCAAAATATTTAGAAGCATTTTCTGTGCACTATTGATGGACCAGATTCATCATACTCCGCCTTCGCAATCCACATCTGCACTCAAAAACAAAGCCAAATCACCATTACTAATTATCTATTCTGACATAATAAAAAGTATCCACGTGAAAGATCAAGGTATGACAAGCAACAAACCTGCTGGAAAGTGCTTAGAGAGGCCAAGATGGAACCACCAATCCAGACGCTGTACTTCCTCTCAGGAGGAGCAACCACCTTGATCTTCATGCTGCTTGGTGCCAGCGCAGAAATTTCCTTGCTCATCCTATCAGCAATTCCAGGGAACATGGTAGAACCACCACTGAGGACAATGTTGCCATAAAGATCCTTCCTGATATCCACATCACACTTCATAATGGAGTTATATGTGGTCTCGTGAATGCCTGCAGCTTCCATTCCAATCATGGATGGTTGGAACAGGACCTCTGGGCACCGGAAACGCTCGGCACCGATTGTAATCACCTGTCCATCTGGCAGCTCATAGGTCTTCTCGACTGAAGAGCTAGACTTAGCCGTCTCCAGCTCCTGCTCATAGTCAAGGGCAATGTAAGCCAGCTTTTCCTTCATGTCCCTCACAATTTCACGCTCCGCCGTGGTGGTAAACGAGTAACCACGCTCAGTGAGGATCTTCATCAAATGATCGGTGAGGTCACGCCCAGCCAGGTCAAGACGAAGAATAGCATGAGGGAGAGCATAACCCTCGTATATGGGCACAGTGTGACTCACACCATCACCAGAATCCAACACAATACCTGTGCAAAAGAGTCATATCTAAGAACAAGTTCCCTTTATTAAGGAAAAGAAAAGAGAGAAATGAACCTCCACACAGAAGAAATTAGGACAGAAGATAACAAACTAGTAAACTATTGCTGAAAATCAGTAAGCAATTACTTCACAAAAGATTTAAACAACTTACAACTCAGAATCGGAATCCCCTCCAATCCTATCTTCATTAGAGAGAAAGGGGAGGAGGAGGAGGAGCAGGAGGAGGAGGAGGAGGAGGATGGGAAGGAGAGGGGAGGTAGGGGGTGTTTTGTATAATGTTCAAGCGAGAGAGCAACTTATAATTGCAAGATACTCTTCCAGGAACCTTTGGACAGTTAATTTTACTGAGAACGAAATTTCTATAAGATACAGGTTAAATCAATATCTAGTAGTCAGCCTGTCTTAAGTAGCAAAAATTGCTTACCTGTGGTACGACCACTTGCATACAAGGAAAGGACAGCCTGGATGGCAACATACATTGCAGGTGTGTTGAAGGTCTCAAACATAATCTGGGTCATCTTCTCACGATTGGCCTTGGGATTCAAAGGAGCTTCTGTTAAGAGAACAGGGTGCTCTTCTGGGGCTACACGAAGCTCATTATAGAAAGTATGATGCCATATCTTCTCCATATCATCCCAGTTGCTGACAATACCATGCTCGATTGGGTATTTCAATGTTAAGATACCTCTCTTGGATTGAGCTTCATCACCAACATATGCATCTTTCTGGCCCATGCCAACCATCACACCAGTGTGACGAGGGCGACCCACAATACTGGGAAACACAGCACGTGGAGCATCATCGCCGGCAAATCCAGCCTGAAAAGAAGATTAGGATCAATCACTGCAATCTCATCTTTGAAAACAATGGCATGCATGCACGCAACTTCTCCATATTAAAATAATGATGGCTCCAAAATGATATTGATATCTACCTTGACCATCCCAGTCCCATTGTCACAGACGAGTGGCTGAATATCCTCTGCTTCTGCCATATTCTTCTACCTGATGAGTAAATAACAAATATGATTTTGTTAGTAGAAATATAAGTGCTCAACTGTACTTCAAATAATACAGACCCATAAAAGTACCACCCATGTTATCGAGCTACCAAGGGCAAAGGGAAATATGAAACCAAACATCAGTGCGTATCACAATGAGAGCATCCACTCTAAACATTCAGATGGGCCAAATAGCTTCCTTCTATCAACTAGAAAATTAACAGACCAAAACATCATCAGCCATAATCAGTTCTCCGGATCGACACAGCATGACGTTGCTTTCCACCCATACATATGTAAATCATTGTGCGGCCATTGACACCGCCAAATATATTCCCCACGGTTCAAAGATCTCAAACATGCAATCGATGAAATGACGGATCTAGGAGAATGCACATTAGAACATTTTCAGCATGCACTTCTCCAAGGAAGATGGATAAGGCGACGACATAACCAAATGAGCTGATTGTTAGAAAAATCATTCCCGAGAAAAAGCTACAGAATTGAAAATCAGACAAATCAAGTCATGATTTAAAATCACCAATTCAAAAAAAAAAAAAAATCCGAAATCAAAATAAGACGATCCACCGCAAACACATTTCCACGACTACAATGAACAAAAGTAGAAACAAAAGCAATCTCAACCGGCCCCGAGATACGATACCCCTCCCCACATTCAATCGAGACAGATCCACCGCATTCCCCCCTCGAAGCATCAACTTCCTAGTCACTTCCTCGAAAACGACGCTCAGAGCCGGAGATTCAGCTCAAACACCGCAATGCAACCGGCGGAAGACGAAAACAACCAGAACGCGGCAACCTAACGCCAATCCTCATCCAGATCCACCAGCTCAGCCACTCCCACAACCAACCCCGGACGATCGAACACGACCTCAGGAAAAACACCTCGGGAACCGCAACACGCGACGAGAAGAAACACAAGCGTCGTAATCAGACAAAAGCTCGTCCGATCAACAGATCCTCCGGAGCGACTCAGCATCGCAATCAGGCAAAACCACTCCATAAGCGACGGCCGCGGCACCGCGCGACGCGCATCACGGACGTCGGAAAGCGCAGATCTGAGCAATCGCGAGCAGATCCGGCGGGAGATAGAGAGAGAAAGCTAGAGAGAGAGAGAGGGGATGGACCTGCGGAGAGATGCGAAGATGGAAGGCGAGAGAGCGAGAGAGACAAGCGGAGCGGAGCGACGAGGGAGGAGGAGGAGGTGCTGGAGAGTGCGTGTTTTGAAAGGGAGGACGGGGGGAGGGGCTTTTTAGGGGGCCGTTATATATATATGGAGGGCGAGAGAACGAAGGAGGGCCGTTGGATTGTACAGCCTGGACCTACTACGCAATTGCGAAGTCCCGCCCCACGCGGCCCGTGAATGAGTGGCTGCCCACCACCCCTGCTGTTGTTTCCCCCATTTTTCTTCTTTTTCTCTTTTAGTAGTCCCCCCCCCTCCTCCCATCCCCCATTTTTTCCCCCTTTTTTCCATTTGAAATGTAATTATCGACCCCCCCCCAAAAAAAAAAAAAAAAAAAAAAAAAAAAAAAAAAAATCGAAATGTCATTCACTTTTTCCTATTTTTGGGCTGTCCTGACACCAATTTTGGCATGGCATCTTTTAAATTTGTTTCTTTTTTTATATGTCTTTGTTCTCGATGAGCATTTTTGGATTTTAGGGGCTTTAGGAGTTCATCGAGAACCGCATTGCATTTTCAGGCATGACATGACAAGAGGTGTGGACATACGAGGTAATTTATTTATTAGATAACAAAAATTCGACATGCTAGACAAAATTGATTTTCGAATTCCCAAGTATTTTGATTATACTCTCCGTTATTCACCGACGAGGTTTAAATGGAGCGACCATAAATGAATATACGCATAATATCTCCTCTGAGATGAATGAACAAGATTCTCTCATAATATTTTTGGATGGGGCAATGAAATCTAAGATAGGATCACAATTCCGATATCATTCTATTTCTTATACTCAGCTCCCACTTAAGACGGTAATGCTGTTTCTTATGCTAAAAAGAGTGGGACATATACCAATTTGGTCCATTTAAGTATCTAGCGTCCTTTTTCCTTCCTTCAATCTTCACACGGTGGACTAATCACTTCGATGTGGAAAGTGCTCCCAAGCAGAAAATCTCTCTATTTTTTACACTCCCATTTCATTCCTTGAATTTCATTAATGCTTCTTGTTACTAGGAGCCGTCTTCATAATCGCCAAATAAAGGATTGAACGACCCTCGGGCCATAATAACTGTCAACGAAGACGACGGCAGTGAGGACACAGCTCGTACGATGATCAGCTGGGCCCAAGATGGTAATTGCACCGACGCATTCAAAGGCGATGTGCAGAGTATTCGGAAGAATGGTCCTAATAATGTGTCGACCACGTAGGTTAGGACAGCCAGGAAATTTAAACAAATCGGCACAGGCGCCTTTAAGCCTTTAGACAGAAGCAGAGCAACATGTGTGGAGCCTGTTGACAATAGATGGGAACATCGACATGCTTGTATGATCTGTCCGAATGTGGGTTTTCTCAGATTACGAATCACGGCCGCGTCATGCACGTGGACTGAGCTATCGCGATGCTTTATTTCCATGGCGGTTGTCTGACAAAAAAGGGGAAAAGAAGGATGACGTTTGGATCTGGGAATGTGATTTAATGATGATGAATGAATATGGCTGCCTCAAAAAGGTGTCTTGGATCTGGCATTGCCCACTAGTGTAGCACCGAACTTCCATCACATCCTAGCGTTTGCCCATCTGCAGCTTTTGGAATGTGATGGAAATGACTCAGCAGCAGATATGTTGAAATGATTACGGTCATGTGCAAATCCTCAAGACTGAAACCAGGCTAGGAACTAGGGAAAAGATGTGGGAGCATGAGTTAGTTCAGTTGATCAAGTCTTTTCGATATGCTGTCCGATCCTTTTGTTAGTTAGGCCAAACTTTATCTTATCTTGAATGCACCTATGAAACAGAGTCCAACCTTTATCCGCTTATCAAGTGATTTTTATAAAGTAATCACCAATAATATTGAACAAATCATGGCCGTTATCACAATTGACACTACAAATAATTGATAATGCAAGTTCAACCTAAGGGCATCGTTCTGTGGGAAAAGATGATAAATGAATAGACATTGGAAAGGCGATAGCACATGAAGATCAATCCAGAACCTTGCCAATTAAACAATTGAACCCATAAGGTTCACGCCATAATCCATGTAATCATATAAAAGGAGAAGCAGAGCGACAGCTAGACAAAACTAATTCAGTTGGATTACAAAGATTGTCTAGGACTGCTGACTAAATAAGGAGCTGCTCCAGAATCAGACCGCAGCTAAATGGAGATGCTGACATAACGTGGAATTTCCTACAGGAAGGGAGGTAGGATCACCCAGCGTCTTGGATATCGCGGTCTTCCTTCCTTTCCATCAAACAGCTGTTCAACAGGAAATTGTCAAATGCAATGCCAGAAGTACGAAAAATTTAGAGATCACTGATTAGTGATATTTCTAGATTCAACAAACCAGTCAGCATGTACTGGCGTCACATAGGATGCTTATGCATAGACATAACAATGTACATGGACTCTATAAGTGGAGCTCAAGCAAAACGAACAGAAATTGGTTAACCCAACGAGATATGAGAAGCCTAAGTGGAAAATTAACATCTAACTTATCTGTTAATCATGATGTCTCTGGCAAACATGTAGACATGAAGTGAATCAAAAGCATCAGAAAAAATTACCTTCTTCAAGCGGCGATGCTTTGCAAGGGCCCAGTTGGTCATGATAAAAGTAGCAACCACAAGGAAGACATACCCAGCAACGGTTTGGGTTGCAATGTTGAAACCCAACCACTGATAAATCTCAGTAGTGTAATTGGCGCAAGTAACGATGTTGAACAAGAAGCCGCGAGGAATTTGATATCCTCCATTCCCATCTGGGCTCCGAAGATTTCTCAGCAAGATGTGACAATAAAAGTTTGAAACTTGACAAAGCACCCCAAATGCGAAACCAATCTTCATTTGGAGGTCACTAACAGGAGTGTAAAGCGGATGGTTGACGTAATAAGCAATGTATGACCCAAAACTCCAATAATAGGCACAGTTCCGGAAAACATTAGAAAGGGGTGAGGTTGCATGGCTGAAACGGTGCACGAAAAATGTCTCCATAATTCGTTTGAAGTAGTGGAAACACCAGCAGTACAGAGCATAAGTCTGTACTGGGTGGATGATGCGCTCCCCATCGTAGCCAAAGTAGCGGTACACAGGAAAGAAGTAAAAGATGGGATAGAGGATCAAGGGACCGAGGTACTCCCAGAAGAAAAGAGTACGGTAAGAAACCTGTGGTCCAAGGTCCTTGAATACAACAGTTAAATTGGCTGAGTTTCCTTCAGTGTAACTTTCAAGGCTCTTTTTGTAGTTAAGAGCGATAGGTTTCTCCTTTGATCCAGGCTGGAGAGGGAGTGTGAGCCGCTGTCTCGAAGGACAGAATTTCTTGGCTGTTGATGCAAAGGCGCAAGAACATGTTAATATAGTAATCTTAATTCCAAAACAATCATAGGCAAGTGAACATGAGGGTCCCGGCTAACCGCTTTCCATCCAAATGTGAAGCCAATGTATATATGGGAGAATAACAGGTTCATTATCCAAATGTGAAGTCAATATGTATGAGAGAATTAAAGGTTCATCATATATACTCATACACATTGGACAATACAAGGTTCATGATCATAGTTAGCAGCCATAATTTGAGTAATCACTTCAGGAGGCCTGCAGTGATCAAAGCACCAGAAATAATGACTTTTCAACTTGGTAGCAGAAGATCTTTAAAGGGAACAATAACTCCAAAATGAGGTTTACTGAATATCGAAAAGAGTAGAAAAAACTTTCATAGGTCCTGTTATGTCTCACAAACAAGCTATTATTTATCGTCTTCAAAAAGATTTGAGTACTATTTGCCAAGTGCCTTAGACAATACAATTAGAGAAGGTGCAGAATAGTAAATTGAGTTTCCTTAAGCAAGAGATTTCATCCTCCACTCATCCTAAACATGTAGAGCTCGATGTCACAAGTGGCCTCGCTGGCGTAAACATCATATGCATAAACATCATATGCACGCAAACTAAAGGTGCATAGATATTTGCAGTTTCTGGTATTTCATCTATTCATTGTTATTTGCACATAGATAATTTAGCTAATTCAGAATAACGCTATTAACTTTCTAGACAAATGCATTCCACAGGATGAAGACCGTCGTATATCAAAGTTGACACACCAAGAAAAATGAATTTAACCCAGATTTTACAAGTCCAGAGCGGGGAAGTTTTCTTGTCTAAGGCATTCCTCTAAAAACAACGTGAAGTTGCCTAGCCTTCCACTAAGAAGAACGCCAGTCCTTTTAACCCGAACGGCAAGCTAAAATCATGAGCCCGTACAAGTGCACATAATTCATCAACCAGTGGAGCAAATAAAAACAGGTCAAACGGCAAAAGTATTTTGGATGTTCAACGAGAGAAGAGCTCGAGAAAGCTTACTCCTGCGATGAATCTCCTCCTGCAGATCAGCCACGGTGGCCTGCACCGCAAAATCGAAACACGTAGCAAATTGAACAACATAACCGGGAACACTTGAAAATCATTCGAATACACCAATTACAACGAGCGACACTAAAACTCGTAACGGAAATTGAATCTAGCGAATCATCGAGAGAACGAAAAAGAGACAGGGAGTCGATGCGTACCGAGTCGCTGAGCTCGAGGCCGCCCTTGACCACTTCCCTGCCACTGCGCGAGACGACGGAGACCTTCATGTTGGAGACCGACCCACCTCACCAAATGGATAAAAACGACAGACCCACTTCACCGAATGGAGAAAAACGGCGATCCTTTTGCTCCCCCCGGCGATTTCGCTCCAGATCCGCCAAACCAGCTCGAGAATCCGAGGCTCAAACGGCAAGAAAAGGGGGAGATTTTGGCTATGGCCGGTAGCAGGAAGAAGGGGGGCGAGACGAGGGACGCGATTTATACAGAAACGGAGAGGGAGAGAGAGCTGGAGCGATGGCCGCGGGCGATACTATTAAAGGCGGATGGTTGGGGAGGTGGGAGAGCTAACTCTCTCCAACTGGTACTGCCCCCCTGCCTCTGCCAATGCGTTGCCTCATCTAGCTGATGAACCACACGCCATTATAACTCGAGCTTTTTTTTATTTTTTCTGATTTGGCCCTTTTTTTGTTTGATTTGTATTTCTTACGTGCGTGATGGGAGAAAACGATTTTCGCGGAAATGCGGATGTCGATGAGATCCGTTGTTCTTGAGTAAACGTCTAAATCATTTCGTGAACGAATCAAACTGAGGTTTTGGTGTTTAGTACGTTTGTAAAATACATTTCATGGCAAAAAAAGAGAGAGATTGATTTTATGGTTAAGGGCCAAGGGGGGGCCACTGCGATTAGTTGACCTAATTCTTAATAGTTCGCCTCTCGGATCTGGGACATGTCAACGTGTGGGGGAGCATCAGATTTAGACATGTTTGATAATTAAGATAAGCGATGGATTTTTTTTTTCCTATGATGAAAATGAGATTCAACTATAACTTGGGTTTTTTACTCTTCGTTCATGAAGGGTAAAAGAAGGTCTAAGACTCTAAGGGAATGATTACAGTACTAGTGGATTTAGTTGAGATAAGTAATGTTTGATAATTGTAGACACTTCTAATGATTTTTCAAGAAAATAGGGTGAGAATATCAAAACTTTTCCAATCAAAACAAACAAGAATTTGTGCAAGTTTTAGCATCATTTTATTATGATTTTCATGAATAAGATTCTTGTTTTGTTTTCGCAACTGCTAGTGTCATGAATGGTCATTCTGAATGGTTGTAACTAGGACCACAAAGAAACCAAACAATCAATAGATTTTGCTTTTTTTTTCAATCTCTTAAAGAAGGAACCTATCAAATTTGGTACCAAAATCATTTGGTATGGAGATTTGTTAGTCGATTGTAACGTCCTACATAGACTTTTTTTTTTCTCTCACAATGTGAAAATTTCTTATTAGAGTGGGTGATAAAAATATACATACACTTTTTATGTTTAGCATATAAATTTACTCCATAAATATGCCGATAACCATTATGAGATTGCTTGTGTGAAAATAATAATAAAAAAAAATTTCTCATTAACTATGTAATATCCGCAAAACATTCTAAGAACTATGAATCGACAAAATTTAAGTGATCAAAATCACATGCAAGCAAAAATCAAAACCTCAAAATAGTCGTAAAAGAGATATTAGTTGCATGCAATGCATGCGTAATGGGTGTGTGGTTATTTCTCGTTTCTCTTGCAATGTCATAGTGACACGATAATAAGATTAATAAATTTAATGTATTATTTTCTCTTTTACCATTGGATATTTATTCGGAACTTAGAAAAAGAAATGAGAGAAGGATGAGATTGGTTATTACAATGTAAGGACAAATAAAGAAAATTTCAGTGGAAAGTTGGTAGCTAATTTTTTTTTCTTTCACCTTTTTGTCCTAATTTTTTTTTTTTGGTGAACAATTTCAGTCTTTAAAGCTAAATTGCAATATGTTATTAAATTAATGTGTAGATGAGGGCTAAACGGGAATTTAAAATCGAGAGAAAACTCATTTTTTACACACACACACACACACATATATATATATATATGTATGTATGTATATATGTATGTATGGGTACAATTGAAAATCCAAGTATTAAGCATGCGATACGCGGGTGCACACAAATAGAATAGACACGTGAAAAAATGGACTGGGAGCTAACTCCAAAGAAAGGAAGAGGATGGTTATTTTTTAATGGAAGAATGGGTCAGAGTAATTATTATTTAGCAGAAGAGGTGGGTGGATGGTGGTAGAAGGAGTTCATTTATAAATTTTAATTATTACATTTTAATAGGTGATTTTAGAACAAATAGGTAAAGAATTTTTCCAAGTTGTATTTTATATAGATAGATTAGACATAAAGGTTTATTTTGTGAATTTTATGTAATTTTTATTTGGGCAAGCAACCTTAGAAAATCGATAGCAATTAAGGTTTCATTTATCTTGTGAAAAATGAATGATTTGGAAAATATTTTCCTAAAAATTGACAAATTGAAATAATTAATCAATTGAAAATAATTTGTTATCAATAATAATAATATATATATTTAAATATTTTATGGACAATGAAAATATTTTTCATTTTCTTTTATAGGTGATGTAGATAATTATTTTTAAAAAATTGTTTTACAAAACAAATGTGGCTAAGCCCAACTTGACTTTCGGTCCAAAGGAAAAGCCCCACTCGAATAAACGCAAATTCCCTAAACAACCACCCACCCACGTTAGCCTCAACATTTATGAGGCCTCTTAAATTTCTAACTTTTCAGCGTAGGTTCGGTTCTTCATTTCGTCATTGCATACCTCATATTGCTTTACAAAACATGTTAATCAATGTTGATCTCGAGTTATTGGTGCCGGCCATATTTAATTGAGGTTTCTCTTAGTAATTCACATTTCGAATATTATCCTCATTCAGCATCAAGAATTTTCATAAATTTCTTGCAAACCGGCCTACACATGCTTGCAGCTTTTTGTTTGAGAAGTGAATTCCGATATCGTAGCAAGTAAAGAAATATGAGTCACAATTAAAATTTAGTCATATTATTGTCATAGAAAGAAGATATTCACAAATTAAAGATGCGTTAGTTTCACAGAAAATTCAAAATCTTAAAAAATATTTTTCTATTAATAATTGGTTTTATCTCTTAGAAACAAAGTGGCGCTACTTCTATGTATAAAGAACCGTGAGAATATAATTTTCTTCATAGAATAGAAGAAGTAAGTCGAAATATGAAAGTAAAACGGTGATTATGGTCAGAAATGAAGAAATCGAGTAAATTGGCTATCTCCTCGCCCCACAACTAAAATACCAATTATTAATAGAAAAATATTTTTTATTCATCTCGCTTCCAGCCACCTCCTCCTCTCTGCTTCTTCATCTTCGTCTGTGCTTTTTCTTCTGTCTTTGAGAGAGAGAGAGAGACGACAGCAGTCGGGGCTTGCCGACTGGCGGCGGCAAACGCGCGGCTGAGCGAGGCTGTCGGATACCAGGGTTCGAGGTCGGCTCTTCGGGGCTCGTTATGTGGAGTATCTGGAATTTCAATCTGCCCGCGATGCTTCTCGTTTCCCTTGATGATAACGTCGCGTTCTTGAAATTGTTGGTCGCCGATGCTAGTCGACTCGTCGTTTCTTCTGTCCAGGTTTTATTGGGTTTTGTGCAACTGAAATCTTGTCGTGCATTTCTTGATTTCTTTTTTCTTGGTTTGCGTTTATGGCTGTCGTTGCATGTTGCATGTTGCATGGCGAAGGCGCCGTGGTTGTGGTGAATTTTCGTCATTAAAACTCTCCACATAGAGAATTTGCTAAAAGCTCGTGTTGGTGTTGAAATAATAGTTTTTTTTTTTCTGCACGTTTTGCTGATTTGATTTTTCAGTTATTGATTTTTTTTTTTGGTCAGTCATACTCTACTCTTAATCTAACTCTCGCTTTCAGACTTTTGCCCTATTTCTTACGGGGCGTGAAAGTCGAAATCCACTCCTGAAACTAATTCGTCCCCACCCCAACCCCCATTGAGAATGTAGAGTTAGTGGAGTCATGTTTAGCTAATTTGTGTGTTAGTTGTCGTGGAGAAAATGCTTTATGCAGAACATGGATAGTTATGGGTCTTATTTTAGTGGTGTTTTTACGTTATGTATTTTTCTTTTGTAAAAGACTTCGTCGTTCTGAAAAAAGAGGAAGTTTTAGCCTCATCTCTCCTCCCCTTTAGCTTTTCTACAGTGGTATCAGAGCCTTGAGAAAAGCGTGAGAGAGTTTTTTTAAAAAAGATAAAGAGGGTTTAGAGGTGTGAGATACTTTCATGAGATAATTGCAGCAACAATATTTTCAATGGCCATCGACAATTTTGTTCAACCAGCAATTCCACGCTTTGATGGTCATTATGACCATTGGAGAATGCTGATGGAGAATTTTTTACGGTCAAAGGAGTATTGGTCGGTTGTCGAATCTAGAATTCAAGAGCCACCAGCAGACACGGCTTTGACAGATCCCCAGAAAGCAGAATTGGAAGCTAGAAAGTTAAAGGACCTGAAGGCAAAAAATTATCTCTTTCAAGCTATTGATCGTCCCATCTTGGAGACTAATCTTTGCAAAGAAACTTCCAAGGATATTTGGGATTCTATGAAGAAGAAATATCAAGGCTCTGTTAGGGTGAAGCATGCACAACTTCAAGCCTTGAGAAGAGATTTTGAGACACTTGCGACATCCTGGAATTTTAGTCATGTTTTCAATTTAATAAAGCGGGCCTTTCATTGACGCGCCTATAGTGCTATTTTCAGAGCTGATCACTCCTGCGATAACTAGACTATCTGGGGAAGCCATTAAGGAATTTTAACTCAATAGACTTGAGAATTCGATCAGGAATCGACTACTCGACCGTGCTCATCTACAGAGATCATTACGGTATAGTAAAAATCAATTAGAGATCATAGATAGGTTGGTTAGACTGAGATGTGTGGCTAAATGTGGGTGATTCCACCAAATTGCAAAATTTTCATCGACCGGTACTAGACTGATTTTACTATCGTTTTGGTACATTGTGTCTATATTTGAAATCTCGAGATTTTCACGACCACCGAGAGTCGCTAATGTGTCGAAGAGGTTCATTATGGCTCGAAGAAAATTGACAACGGGTCATTTGTACTAAAAATTTCTAAAAACTACCCGGTAGCCTAGGTACACTAAAATCGCGCCAGATTGAAATTAACGAAAGAAAGAAGAGAAGTTTGTGTGGATAGACAAGTGTGAGCGTAGTTTTCAAGAGCTTAAGTAGAAGCTGACTACCGCACATGTGCTGACCATACCATTTGGACCCGGAGGATATGAGATATATAGTGATGCGTTGTTTAGAGGACTGGGTTGCGTGCTGATGCAACATGGTAGGGTTGTTGCATATGCCTCCCGTCAGTTGAGACCTCATGAGTAGAATTATCCGACGCATGACTTAGAGCTCGCAGCAATCATATTCGCTCTAAAGATTTGGAGACATTACTTGTGTGGGGAAAGATTCTAGATCTTCACTGACCATCAAAGTCTCAAGTATCTATTCTCTCAAAAGGAGTTGACTATGAGACAGCGTCGTTGGATGAAACTTCTAAAGGACTACGATTGTGATATCCTATATCACCATCGGAAGGCGAATAAGGTCGCCAACGCTTTGAGTCGGAAGTCTTCAGTCGCACATATGCTGGTTAAGGAGTGGAATCTACTCGAGAGAGCTCGAGATTCGGTTTTTAAATTTGAGGTAGGCCACCTTTCGAATCTTATGGCTACCCTCAAAATTGAGCAGGATGTTCATATCAGGATTAAATTACTTCAGCCGACAGACCCAGATGTTCAGAAGATTCTACAAGAGGATACCGATAAAAGGAAGGTTGATTTTCAGATTTCGGAGGATGGAATACTGACGTTCCGAGGATGATTGTGTGTACCTGACAATGTAGAGCTTAGAGAGGAGATATTATCAGAAGCTCATCGTAGCAGTTACAACATTCATCCTGGCAGTACGAAGATGTATCAGAATTTGCACCAACACTATTGGTGGTCTGGTATGTAGGCAGACATCGCCAAACATGTCGCCATGTGTCTGATGTGTCAGCAAGTGAAAGCTCAACATTGTAAACCCCAGGGATAGAATTTCTGCATCCCTCGGTGGTCGACCTCTCGAGATCCCCGACAACAACATACATGGGATGGAAATGGGAGCACATCATGATGGATTTTGTCCGACAAGCTCCCGGCTCTTCACACTAGGGACCGAAAATGGTTATTCAATAACCAAGAGATATAAATCTCAATGATTCCATTTGGGTAGTACACCAACTCAACTCAGGTATCTATCCAGAACTACCTTGCATGAGATTACGGAGGATAGATTCTTATTTTAAAGTACACGATCCCCGAAGATCGACATAGGGTCGTTCGAGGGTTCGTTACCGCAAATAATCACCCGTCGTTCCATTATGTTCTCCCGCGACTCGACTTCTAGTCGCCCTTAGAATCGGCCTCGCCTATTTACAGGATCATCCTCACGCAAGTCTCACGGTCAAGTCGTTTTCCCTGTCGAGTTCTTTAGTCGTACGGGTTCTCGTCCTCATTAGCCTTTCCCCTCAAGGTCAGTATCTCAGGAGTGATCAATTCCGAGTGAGATCAACCAACAATGCATTGACGAATTCACTTTCACTCGTCCCTTAAAGGGCTCGAATTTCAGGATGTCACAAAATGATTCCATTTGGGTAGTGGTCATCCCAAAATTTCATGGCAACATCTGGATGCATTTCGACCTATGAAAAGGGGATGGAAGTGTTATTGAATTATGTTATGGCCTTTAGACCAAAGAATTTTAATAGATTAATGCCGAGTATTTTAATGAAGAATTATTTGGGTAGAAATACATCTTATGTTAATGGATGATCGAGGTTGGTGCTATAGGACAATTTGATAAAGAAGACTTTGTTCTTGACTATGCACTCTATAGATTTGATTTTATGGATTAATGCCACAAAGTCTTTTGGCCATTTTATTATGCAATTAGGTATTTATTTAAATGAGGATTAAGATGTATTATTAAAAATAAACTTGGGCCATTTAAGTTTGGACTTTAGGCCCAAGAGTGTTGGCCTAAAGTGGGCCAAGAGGCCCGGCCCAAGGAGCCCATCAAGTGGTCAACCAAGCTGGCCCAAGCCCAGCCCATTGAAGACCCATCATGTGCATGGCAAAAATGCCAAGTGGCAAGAAAAGCTTGCCAAGTGTTGCCCCTTTGTAACCAAGTGTCCCTCCATGCAAAAATGGGAGCATGCAAGGGTTTTAATTTGACTAAAAGGAAAAGGGGGAGGGGGATTTCGACCAGAAGAGAGAGAGAAGAGAGAGAGAGAGTACCGTCCAAAGAGAGAAAGAGAGGAAGAGAGGAAGAGAGGAAGAGGAGACGCCGTCGAGCCCGCCTAGTCCCGCCGTCGTTCTTGCTGTGTTTTCTTTGAATTGAGGCAAGTGAAGTCCTAAAACCTACTCTTTGCATTGCTGTGTGTAGGTGTAGTAGATGGTAAGTCTTGGTTGTGGTAGATGGGATGAGATTTCGGAGCTTTGAAGAGAGATTCGTTGGTCATGCATGCTGATTTCGGAAAGACCAGTCCGACCGTCCGCGAGTTTGTGTGTTGAATGTGACTTTTTAGTTGGAATCTTGCTTCGACCTCTTCATTAAAGTTGTAGAGAACATCTTGAAGTATAACATACTAAAATTTGAGACAAAATGGACAAGTATTGAGGGGTGAAACCCTTTTTCTACGAAAACATTAGATCTGGAAACTGTTTTGTTGACCTCTTGGTGATTTCGTGTGTTGCATGTGACTTTTTAGTTGGAATTCCACTTCGACCTCTTCATGAAAGTTGTATATAACATCTTGAATAATAACATACTTAAATTTGAGATAAAAAGAACAAGTATTTCTTGGTAAAAAGATTTTCCTTTGGAGAGACTAGATTCTGGAATTCGTCGTGATGATCTTCAGTGGTTTCGTGGTCTGTAAAGTAACTTTCTTGTTGAAATCTCACTTTGATCTCTCAACGAAAGTTGTATTATAATTCTTGAGGTAGAACATATCAAAAATTTAGAGGAAATGAACTAAAATAGGTCGGTGAAACCGTTGTCTTTTGAAGAAACTGGATCTGGGAAAAACGCTGCTTCGACCTAGTGTGATTTCGGGATTTTTATAAAATCATACAGTTAAAATTTGATAGTATGTCCTTAATTAAAGTTGTAGGTAATATTCTGAGGAACAACATACTGAAATTTCAGAGTAAATGGACCAGTAATGACCAAGGAAACGATTTTTCTTCAACACGGGTAGATCTGGAAAACGGTACCGAGAATAGGAAAAGTAAATCGATTTTATCTTTTAATCCAGAACGAATTGAACTACGATTTCTTCATGAAACTTGTACCTCTAGGTCTTAAATACAGCGTGTCCAAATTTCATAATTTTCTGAGTTTATTTAAGGGATTAATCGAAATTGTTTTCAAAACTGTGCATGGATGATGTTAAAATCCTTTTTTTGGTGATGCATGGACCTGTACTTATTCTGTGAAGCCTTGTTTGATATGGTGTTCTTCACGAAATGTGTTTTCTTAGATCTTATCTACATTGTGGTAAATTTTCAGAATTTATTTCCATCGTTTACTAATTTTTTAGAATTTTTCATGAATAGTACGCATTCTGTTTAAGCTGGAAATTGTTTTATTTACTGTTTATTGGATTTATTATGTAAATCATGATATCCTAGATTATTACTCGTGCAATGACATGATGACATCCATACATTTCGTATGACATCAAAGGATTGATGGATTTTCATGAACTCAATGAAGTTTTCAAAACCATTGCATCAAATGATACTTTTTCCAAGGCATATTATATGATTTTAAAAGGGGCTGTTGTCAAATCATTGGCATTGTTGCATCAAATGTGAAATTGAAAATGAGAT
Organism: Eucalyptus curtisii; assembly: GCA_017140595.1. Taxonomy (NCBI): domain Eukaryota; kingdom Viridiplantae; phylum Streptophyta; class Magnoliopsida; order Myrtales; family Myrtaceae; genus Eucalyptus; species Eucalyptus curtisii. Next base: position 36,788,751 of record CM029500.1, on the reverse strand, counting down.
GTATGGGAATATACATTGTGGTGATGAGAAGGCCGTCGGAGGTGTGAGCCGACGATGCCCTGGGAGTGTAGGGATGCCCGGAATGTGGGGGTGCCGGATGCCCGGTGGCCTAGTGGCGTAATTCCGGAGGGTTCTCGGGAGTTTCGAGATGCCCGGTGGTATACGATACGTAATTCCAGAGGGGGGGAATCCTGGTGGTATGGCAGTACGTAATTCCGGAAGCCCCGGAGGTTTGTGCCCGGGGGGATGCCTCGTGATGCTAGTTGGGATGCGAGATGCCCGGAATGTGAGGGGCTGGATGCCCGGTTGTATTTTGAATACATGCTCGGAGGTTTCTCGCGATGCCTGGTTGGGTGCGAGCGATGAATTGTGGGATGCAAACATTGGTCCCTGGAAAGAAAAACTGATGAGATCCTTGTGAAAGATAAGAATTGAAAATGAATCATGTGCATGGGTGTATGCATATGGCATGATGCATGATCGGCTTATGAAAATAAATTGATGCTATTTGATATTGATAATGCGATCATGAAGGCATGAATGGATCTCATGGTGATGTATGCTTGATAGCATGGATGATATGAATCATGGTGGTATATGCACGATGGCATGGTGAGATATGCATGACTGCATGGTGGTATATGCACATATAGCATGGATATGCATGAATGCTTGATGATTAGTGTTTAGTGGTATATGCACATATGGCATGGTGATATATGCATGAATGCTTGATAATGAGTGCATGGTGGTATATGCACATATGGCATGGATATGCATGAATGCTTGATGATGAGTGCGTAGTGGTATATGCACGTATGGCATGGTGATGTATGCATGTATGGCATGGTGATGTATGCATGAATGATGATGAGTGCATGGTGGTATATGCACATATGGCATGGATATGCATGAATGCTTGATGATGAGTGCGTAGTGGTATATGCACGTATGGCATGGTGATGTATGCATGAATGCTTGATGATGAGTGCATGGTGGTATATGCACATATGGCATGATGATATAAACATGGCTGCTAGGTAAGTTATGCTTGAATGGATGGACGATATGTGCTTTGTATGATGCCTTGATTGTTTTGTTTGATGCATTGAGTAGTTTGGTGGATCTTTACTTCTGAGTAGTTGTACTCACCCCTTTTGGGGATTAACATTTCAAAATAGATAAAATATCTCTGCCGCCATTGCCACCAGTAGATGGATCAAGTGGTTGGATATGACCGCGAGGAGGAGGAGGAGGATAGCAAAGGAAGGAACTTTTGGACGCCGACACTGATCAATGGACTTTAAGTATACGACTATTGGAGGAGATGTCGGTCATCTTTAAAGTATAGCCAAGCATAGAAAATCATGACATTTTGATGTACCGATGAATGATGCCCATCTGGTTTAAGTAAATAAAAGTGTTCGGCTTTTACCTATAAATGTTGAGTTGGTGTGCATCGTTTTCTGAATATAGGGAAGGGAGTTGATGGATGTGCTTCCGTTATATGAATAGCGCAAGGGACCGATCAAAAAAAAAAAAAAAAGTAAACCCCCAGGTTGTATGGACCCGCTGCAATTAAAATGGTATCAGAGTGACATGTTAGTAGGGAAAGTGAAAGGTGAGCGAACTGTGGCGACCCTAACGGATCGGGGGCCGTCGAGGGGTGCCACACCACTTCATCGCAGTACGAAAAGATCTTGACTTGGATAGGCACACAGAGTTGTACGTACGTCAGATTGTTCGTTTGCATGGAGTGCCGGTGACAATTATTTCAGACCGAGACCCGAGATTTACAGCTGCTTTATGGAAGAGTTTGCAGGTTGCTTTAGGTACGAAATTACAATATAGTACGGCATATCATCCTCAGACAGATGGCCAGTCCGAGAGGACAATTCAAACCCTTGAAGACATGCTGCGAGTTTGCGTGTTGGATTTCAAAGGAAGCTGGGAGGAACAATTTCATCTTGTCGAGTTTGCCTATAGCAATAGCTACTAGCAGAGCATTCAGATGGCTCCTTTCAAAGCATTGTATGGCAGAGCTTGCAAAACGCTAGTATGTTGGGATGAAGTTGGGGAAAGAAAGATCACAGGCCCAGAGTTGGTTCAACAGTCAGTGGATGCAGTTGCAGTCATCAGAGGCAGACTAAAGACCGCTCAAAGCCGCCAGAAAAGCTACGCAGATAAGTGTCGGAGACCTTTGGAATTCCAAGTTGGTGATCGCATTTTTCTGAAGGTGTCACCAATGAAGGGTACTTCGCGCTTCGGCAAGAAGGGAAAACTGAGTTCGAGATATGTATGTCCCTTTGAGATTCTAGAGAGAATCAGGATCCTAGCGTATCGTCTTGCATTACCGCCGAGACTGGCGCAAGTGCATGACGTTTTTCACATGTCGATGTTGAGGAAGTATGAGCCTGACCCGACCCACGTGCTTAATTTTGAAGAATTGGACGTAGACGACAGAGGATCGTACGTTGAAAGCCCGGTTCAGATTGTGGATCGGAAAGAACAAGTTCTGCGCACTAAGACCATTCCGTTGGTCAAAGTGGGCTGGTAACACCACGGCACTGAAGGAGCAACCTGGGAGAGTGAAGAGTCGATGAGACAATTATACCCCCACCTTTTTGCTTAAAATATTGTAATGATTTAAATTTCAAGGACGAAATTTTTATAAGAGGGGAATAGTTGTAACATCCTGGAATTTCAGTCCTGTTTTCAATTTAATAAATCGGGCCTTTCATCGACGCGCCTATAGTGCTATTCTCAGAGCTGATCACTCCTGAGATAACTAGACTATCTAGGGAAGCCATTAAGGAATTTTAACGCAATAGACTTGAGAATTCGATCAGGAATCGACTACTCGACCGTGCCCATCTGCAGAATCATTATAGCACAGTAAAGATCGATTAGAGATCAAAGATAGGTCGGTTAGATTGAGATGTGTGGCTAAACATGGGTGATTCCACCAAATTGTAAAATTCTCGTCGACCGGTACTAGACTGATTTTTTGTCGTTTTGGTACCCTGTGTCCGTATTTGAAATCTCGAGATTTTCACGACCACCGAGAGTCGCCAATGTGTCAAAGATGTTCGTTGTGGTTTGAAGAAAATTGACCATGAGTCATTTGCACTAAAATTTCTAAAAGCTACTCGATAGACTGGGCCATAATAAAATCGCGCCATATTGAAATTAACAGCAAATTTGAATCCGATTTCAAAAAATTGAAAGTTCTGTCATGTCACGAGTTATTTTAGGAATGTCGATTCATCCTCCGAATATTTTTCTGCAAACTGAGATTTTTGGCGAAAAATTGAGATATGGTCGTTTTCGACCGGAAAATTCAGGAGATCGTTTTTTATCGTGTTTTTGGGATGCAAGTAGGTTCTATTGGTGAGAAAAAAATACCAATTTGATCGTAGGAACCTTGGTGGAATTTTTGGGAGCCGAATTGAATTGATTCGAGTGGGAATTTGGTTCAACTTGGAGGGAGACCTTTCAAAATTCGTAGCCCCCTTGCCTTAACCTTTGGACCACTTCCACGGCTTCTAGAGGAAGCTATTGGTCTGGAAAATTGCTAAGGAAGATAGCCATGGTGGTGGGGCCACCTCAAGGAGACTAAAGGGATAGAAGATGAGCAAGAAGGACCCTCCAAGCCAAACTTGTCTCCCTTCTCCTTCCTCAGCCGGTCGACCCCTCCATTCCAGTAGCTTGAAGACCTCAAAAATCCCAGAGAAATTGAGCCAAGCCATCCCCCTCGCCGTCGACGCCCGCCAAGCCGCCCGGAGCCACCGCTGGCCGTCGTGCCCCCTTCGCGCCGAGCTGCGAGCTCACCTGCTTGTTGCTCGTCATTGTCGTCCCAACTACATCATCCGCCCTTGCTCACTCGTCCAACAGGTTGCTAGGCCACCTCAGGGCATCGTCGGAGCCTCCACCGCTGTCGTACATCGCCGCCCAGCTCCGCTTAGGCCGCTGCTACCGTCCGCCTCCTTTCCTCGCCGTTTTAGCCCGAGCTAGCCAAGCCGAGTAGTCCTTTGGTTCAAGGATAGAACTGAAAAAACCCAGTAAGCCAGTGGACCTTCGAGGCCCGTTTCCGAGCCTTTTTCGATCTCGAAGGGTGCACCCGCTTTGGAGGTTGTCGATCATCTCTGCGTCCCCATTGAAGTGAACCCGTCGGATCGTTAATCAAGTGAGTTTACTCACTAATCTCCGCTTAGGGAGTTAATTATGCTTAAGGGTTGATTAGTTTAAGTTAAGCATGTATTAAGTGGTTAATCAGAATAGATTAGCAATTTAATTAATCGTTATTGCATGTTAGGTGGTTAGAGTAGTGTAATTAGCAAGTAGATAAGCTGTAGTATTTATCTAGAGTGGTTCAGAATTTTTACGGACCCGTTTCGGTATTTAATTAGGCTTTTCCAACCTAAGTTGCATTTATTGATTAATTTTCGTAATTATTCAATTAATTATTATTTTTCGAAAATTAGACCAGGATAGCCGGTGATCGGAATTTCGTGCTGATTGCAATGATGTGATTGGTTTATTTATTTGACTGCTATTTTGTGCAAATTGAGTGTTGATTGTAATTTTGGGTATTTATCTCAAAATTTATTAATTTCGGTAATTAATTAGAAAATACCGGGCGTCGGTTTACAACGTCAAAAATGTGTTTGTGGACCATTGGAATTAGTGGGATTTTCAAAAGGGAAAATATTGTATTTTGGCTAAGGCCGACCATGTACCCACGCACGATTATTTTTATCGGGTATGATAAAAACGGTGAAATTCTCAGTTTGTGAGAACAATATACTATATCAGCTTACGGGCCTTGATATATCAGCTTAGCGCGAACAGTATACTTTATCAGTTTAGAGTGAGCATCATGGGTATACTATATTAGCCTGCGAGTTTGGATATATCAGCTTAGCGCGAGCAGTATACCGGTATACTATATCAGCCTGAGGGTTCGATATATCAGCTTAGCGCAAGTAGTATACCTTATTAGTTTAGTGTGAGCTATATTACTTATAAGCTTAGAGCGAGCTATACTATCTATCTTCAGCTTAGAGTAAGCAGTTCTTGAGGTGATCGAACTTGATACATAGTATTGAATGAGTTGACCGAGAGATGGTCTTGATGACATGGAACCGATTGAGTCGATTGATTGATGATTTGATCCGATTTGATGAATTGATCTGTTGAATGATTGATTGAGTGATTGAATCGTACTGACTTGCAGGAAGGGAGTGAGGCCAAGGTAAGTCCTCTGACTTGTGCTTGTGCTTAGGTAGCCCTTGGGGGTATTTTCTTCCTAGTCGGGACTTAAGGGGTGAACTTGCTGAGACGTCGTCTCACCTCGCTGTAGGATAACATTTTCAGGTCCTTAAATGGCAGCTCCCTCAGAGCGTTTTGGACAGCCGAAGAAGGTCACTAAGTAGAAGTGTTTTATTCCACTGCATGGGAACCCAAGATGATGGGTCTATGAGCTGGTGAGAACCGTGGTTTGGGTTGATGAGGCCTTATCTTATAAGGTACCCCACCAATACAGATCATGGTATCGTCAAGAGCGGAATGGACAGAGAGAGGATCCTATACTCAAATCTGAGGTCCCTATGTACGTGCTGGAAGTAGCTTTTGGAAATGGTACGGCTGACCCTCCCGGTGGTTCAGCGGTGGACCCGAGCTTGTCAAATCCAGAGTCTCCGGTGTATTCTAAGGAGGACTCGAATGTTTGAGGACCTGTAGCCTTTACCCCCCATTTTTGCAGACATTGTATATAGATCGGCTAGTATTGTATATGACATAGTTTGATTTGTATATATAAGTGTGGTTTGGTTTTCAAAATTTTGTGGCGCTACTTTTCTATCCTATCTTGTTGTTGTCTAGGGATTAATTATTCATTTTCGCATGCGCATTAAATGAATGGGTCGGCGACGCGTCCTGGGATATCGCTATTAAATCGACCACTGAGGGATGGGCATGCGCCAGAGGATTGGGGCGTGACAATACTAGCTATGAAGGATGGAGAATCTGTCACTAGTTATTGTGCTAGAACAATGGAGATCAACAACAAGATGCAATTCCATAGCGAGAAGATGGACGACGTCACCATTATGGAGAAGATTTTGCGTTCCTTGACACCAAAGTTTAATTATGTTGTCTGCTCAATTGAAGAGTCGAAAGACATAGATGCGCTCTCTCTTGATGAATTGCAAAGCTCCTTATTGGTCCATGAATAGAAGATGAACAAAAGTTCAATAGTAGAGGAGCAAGCATTGAAGGCTTCTACCAATATTCATTCCAACAATTTCAGAGGAAGGGGTAGAGTAGAGGTAGAGGTAGAGGAAGGGGAGATCGAGGAAATAGAGATGTAACCAGGAATTTCAAAGTCAATAATGACCAATTTCAAGGCAAAGGCAGAGGACGGGATCCTAACAAATCCAAGGTAGAGTGTTTTAGATGTCATAAATTTGGTCATTATGCATCTGAATATTATACTAGGCTGCCTATAATAAAAAAAAAGGTAGAGAGTTCAAATTTTGTTGAAAAAAAGAAGTAGAAACGTTGTTGATGGCTGTTTAAGATGAAAAGGAGCCCGAGTAAGATATTTGATATGTGGATACATGTTGTAGTAACCACATGAGTGGAAGTAAGTCTTCTTTTTCTCATCTAAATGAAAATTTTCATTCCATTGTGAGTTTTGGGGATCATTCTACTGTGAAAGTGATGGGAAAATGTGATATTAAGATAAGAACCAAGAATGGTTTTGTGGAAACGATCTCTAATGTGTTGTATGTTCCCGACTTGAAAAGTAACCTATTGAGTGCTGATCAATTATAAGAAAAGGGTTATGTAATCACCATTCAGAGGGATGCTTGTGAAATTTGTGATTCTGCTAGAGGTGCTATTGCAGTTGTTTCTATGAGTTCAAATAGATTGTTTCCATTAAAGATTGAAAATATTCAATCTTGTTTGATGGCTGAAAAGAAAGATCCCTCATGGCTGTGGCATTGTCGCTATGGTCACTTGAGTTTTGGTGGATTGAAGACCCTCCAATAGAAAAACATGGTGACAGGTCTTCCTCAAATTACTATTGTTAGATTTCTCCCTTATGATGTTTTGAAGATGACAAAATAAATCAAAGGCTATTAACATATTTGATGGTTGAGTAATAGACTATGCAGATGATAGAATGTGTAAATGATATTATCAAAGTCTATACTTGAAAGAACCAGAAGATGGACTCTATGCTGAAACTGAACTTATTCAGACTGTGTCCAGACCTTAAAGCTAAATCTGTTTAGTGATCGGCCAAGACAGAACTTAAACAAAAAAAAAAAAAAAAAAAAAAAGAATTAAAAATTTGATTTTTTTAAATGAAAAAAGATTTTTTTTTTTTAAAAGAAAGAAAGAAAGAAAGAAAGAAAGATAAAAAGGTTAACATGAGTGTGAGACAAGAGAATGTTTTCCCCAACTAATTCATTATTCATGTATGTACTGGCGATCGGATAGTACAAGCAATGCTCAGAGTGCAACTAATTCATTTTTCATGTAAGATATTTTTACATAGAATTGTAATAACATTTCAAAGTGCACATGAAATAAATCTGAAGGATCGTGAATAGGTAAATATTTTCTCCTTATTTGAAACATACTTGTTATCATTATTTTATTAGCCACATCATAATATACACTTTTTATCATTATTCGTTCTAGTTAATTAAATGCGTTCTCCTACAAACTATGGACGCGTTTGAGCAAGAATTAGAATCAGTCGCAGACAACTGAGTCTTTGTGAAGATAGTACAAGCGACCATGAAATTTCCAAAGGGAATCTTCCTTAAGTTAGACTGAGACACCGTGACATCCCAAATTTCAAATTCTATTTTCAATAAATTGAAATGGGCATTTCATCTGTGCACATATAGTTCTTTTCCCCGAACCGATCACTCACGGGATAACTAGTTTACTAGGTGAAGCCGTTAAGAAATTCTAATGCATCGGACTTGAGAATTTGACCAGAAACGACCTTTCGACCGAGTTAATCTGCAAGGGTCATTACGGCACGATTAAAAATCGATTAGAGACCGGAGATAGGCTGACTCGATAAAAGCGGGTGATCAAGTGTGGGTGATTCCACCCGATTACACTTTATTCTTGCCGGTCGGCACTTGGGTCGGTTTTTACGCCGATTGGGTCCCCTGTGTCCGTGTTTGAAACCTTGAGATTATCCCGACAACCGAGAGTCGCCAATGTGTCAAAGATGTACATTGTGGCTTGAATTGATCAACCGCAAGTCAAATGCACGAAAATTTCTAAAAGCTACCCGGTAGATCAGGACGCGCTAATATCGTGCCAGAGTGAAATTAACCGTGAAATTAAGATCGAATTTAGAAATTGGAAGTCCTGGTGTGTCACAAATTATTTTAGGATCATTGACTCATCTTTGGAAGATTTTTCATGCTAACCGAGTTTTTCAAAGCAAAATAATCAATTTATGGCTAATTTGGTTTGGAAAATTGGTAGGCCCGCTTTTTGGTTGTACTTTTGAGATCTAAGAGGGTTCTATGGTCAAGTTGAAGTGTGGTGACATTGGATTAATTTTATGGACTTCAATTTGGTTCAATTAGAGGAGAATTGAAGACTTTGAATTTTATGTCCTCGGAAAATGAAATTGAACCTATTGGATTAAGGTTGTGGGAGGTTGGAGATAGTGGAAGATGACATCATCTAATGTCGTGGTAGTTGGGGCAAGAAGGGCTAGGATCTTGACAAGTGGATGATTGAGATGGCTTCTTGGAAAGTGAACACCCATCAACATCATCTTCTTCCTTGAATCAAGGGGAGTTGTCTTGAGCTTTGGAGGAGAGGGAGGGAGAATGGCCGTGCGACCAGCAGCTCCGTCCGCCCCTCCGTCCGCCCGCTCGGCCGCTCGCCGCCGCACGTCGCCGCCGCCGCCCGTCCAAGCCCCGCCGGTCTTCCTCCGCCCGATCCAAGCTCGGATCCGCTCCTTTCGGCCCCAAAATGCAGCCAAGGAAAATGGGTATGGCAGCCTGGTTTTGGCCCGTTTTGGCCGGCTTCCCGGCCCTGGAGTTTAGGTCCGCCTTTGGGAAAGTCGATCCCCTCGTCGCCCTCGTCGTTTTGGTTCGCTCGGCTCGCTAATCGGGTGAGTTTAGCTCACTAAATCTTGATTAGACGGTTAATAATGTCCTAAGTGTGCTTAGTCTAAGTTAAGTAAGTTTAGGTTGTTAGATTAGTTTAATTGGTTGAGGATTAGATTAGGGTGTTTAATTAAGTTAAAGTGTGTTTAGTTTAAAGTTAAGTAGGTTTATTTTAATATAAGCCTTGATGTGACATAATAGGGTTTTATTTTTGATTTACTTAAATGTTTCGAAATTCTGGAATTTTTAATAATATATTATATTACGAAATTATTAAAATATTATTATTTAATTAATTTTCGGATTAAATTTAATTATTTAATAAATTCCGAAAATTTTGTCGGGACCCTAAATTCTCAGAATTTCGCGCTGATCGCCGCCGTGTATTCGGATTTTGAAATTGATGGTTGGATATTACAAATTGAGCGTGGATTGTGAAAAACATGGAAATTATTATTTAATTAATTTTCGAAATAAATTTAATTATTTATTAAATTCCGAAAATTATTTCGGGACCCTAAATTCTTAGAATTTCGTGTTGATCGCTGCTGTGTATTCAGATTATGAATTTGATGAGTGGTTATTGCAAATTGAGTGTTGATTGTGGAAAATGTGGATTTTATTCAGAAAACCCCAGGTGTCGGGTTTTGATATCAAAATTGGATTTTAATGATTATATTAAATAGTGGGGTTTGCAAAAGTGAGATATTGGCTTTTTGATTTGAAATTAGCGTGTCCCCACACACGTGAGTAATTTCTGGAATATTTTTAATATGAAGAAAAATGGTAGATCACTATTTTAAGTGGAAGCATTGAGTGAAATGCAAAGTGTCCCCGGGGCCGAGTATGCTTTGGCTGTGTGATAACTAAGAGGAATCGTCCCGGGCTGTTGAGCGGACTTGCCCCTATATGGGATGCCCACGCGGTGGATGCCGGTCGCATGAGGCTGGGCCGACTGGATCGATGCTCCTTCGGGAATGCCGTCGACGTACTGACGAAGCCGCGCTCCATGGGGGGAGGCGATGCCTGGCTATATGTCAGTAGATAGCTGAAATTCGAGTAAGCTATGCCCTTGTGTGGCAGTGAATAACAATTGGAATGCATGTTGAGTGTTGTTGATGTGTCGGATTATGGGACGGAATTGTGTGGCATGGAATGGGACGTGTCATAACGATTTAGTCTTATAATCGGGACCCCGCGTTGTTGGTTATATGAAAGTGAATGCGTTCCGGTTGCTTAAGTTCTTATTACTGCATATGATTGAATGATATGAACTGTGCTAACTGCGAGGGAAGGAACCGAGGCGAGGTAAGTCCTCTATGTTGTGTGGCTAGGCCACCCTTGGGCGTATTTTCTTTCTAATAGGGATTTAGGGGGTTGAACTTGCTGAGACAATGTCTCATCCCGGTTTGGGGATTACAATTTCAGGTCCCCGGAGGACGGAGCGGGCAGATAACTTTGGTTGGCCTTGAGGAGTTGCGAGAGGTGAAGTCATAAGGATTGGTGAACGTGTCCGATTTGTAGGTCGTAGGACAGTTCCTTTTTAAGAGTCGGTCTTTTGTAGACTTTGGTCGTAGACCTCTGTTTGTAATTCTGTTGATTTATGAAAGTGTTATGTTGTGGTTTTGCCTCATGCTTTTCTATCCCGTATTCTATTGTCAGGGGTTTTACAATACGTTTCGCTTGCGCAATAATAAATGAATGGGGTCGGCGACACTACCTGAGAATGTCGCATTTGCATGACCATGGTGGGATGTTGGCGCGCTCGAGGTTCGGGGCGTGACAGACACCGTGATGGCCCATCTTCCCACCATGTTTGACGGGTTACATCGACACGACAAGGAGACGAATTGAGTGGTCCAGCATAATTCAATCTCGACATAAGGACATTCTACTATCACGTACAGGAAAATATGGGATCCATCCCACTCAATCCGAGCCGTTAAATTAAGAGAGACAAAAGAATGTTTTCCCCAACTAATTCATTTTTCATGTAAGATATTTTTACATAGAATTGTAATAACATTTCAAAGTGCACATGAAATAAAATTGAATGATCGTGAATAGGTAAACATTTTTCCTTATCTAAAACATACTTTTTATCATTATTTTATTAGCCGCATCTTAATATAAATTTTCTTTTATCATTATTCATTCTAGTTAATTAAATGCGTTCTCCTACAAACTATGGACACGTTCGAGCAAGAATTAGAATCGGTTGTAGACAATCGAGTCTTTGTGAAGATAGTACAAGTGACCATGAACTTTCCAAAGAGAATGTTCCCTAAGTTAGACTGAGACACCATGACGGCCCGTCTTCCCACCGTGTCTGACAGGTAACATCAACACGGCAAGGACGCGAATTGAATGGTCCAGCATAATTCAATCTCGACATAAGGAAATTCTACAGTCACGTATAGGAAAATACGGGATCCATCCCGCTCAATCCTAGCCGTTAGATTAAGAGAGAATACGTTCCTAGATAATAAGATACGCACATTTAAGAGTGATCACTGGCTGTAAAGAAAATTGTTGATGTCACTATTGATTTCTAGAAATTACGAAATACTCACAGCAAGGCCGTTAAATTTACTAACCATATAAGAAATATTATGATCTCTAAGATAAGTTACTACTATAGAGAAAATAATTTAAAATGAAGTCACGCACTTCAGGAAATTTGGCCTTACGATGCTTTAAGGTAAATTACCGCGTTCGAATAATGATTACTAATATGTCATTCTCAATGGCTCATACGAAAATTACCGCATTTGAATAATGATCACTAATATGTCGTTCCAAGGGCTCATAGGAAAATTACACTTACTATTCAGTTTAGATACCGTCACTCACAAAAATTTGAGGTACTTTACTATGTTATTGGTTGATTATTAAGGGCTACCATTTTCAGGTTAAAGGTAAATCGCTAATTATAGGTTAGAAAACGCAACTATAGATGAATTATGACCATGGAGTTAACTTACTACATATAAAATATGACCAACCTTGCGATGATATCAAGTAAATTACAACAAAATTTCGGGAACACAAAGGTCTTATATAGGACTTGTCCCGTTTTTTTATCTGCAGGATTTACCCACGCTCTAAACAAATTGCATGTCATTAGGGGATTCGTGGGTTTTCAGTTTTGTTTTTTTTTTTCATTATATGTACATGAAGATATCGTCTCGACTTTGTACTTGTAGTGTATATAATCTTTATTAGGTTAGAGTATAATCCAAAAACATATACTTCAAAATAAGTTGATGAATATGATTTTCCTCAAAATATAGTATTTACATGAAAGCCACTAGGATCGTTCGAGGACCAATTTTCATTAAAGGCCCGCTTTATACGTACAAATGTGCTACCCTCATTTGCGAATCGATCAATGATCATGCTTTTATCATAGACCTCCAAGAATGTCAAATTGAGTGCTGCAATTATCTAAAACTAATTTTTGTGTCACAAAAAATTCAAAATTGATATACCCTTCCACCTTTATCCCAAATTAATTTTTGCGTCTCAAAAAATCCCAAAGCTGATATATTTATGCCACATTAACCTCAAACTTATTTTTACCTTTGGGATTTTCTATGATATGAATATTAGTTTGGGTTAAAAAAGGTGTGGCTGTCCGGCTTTAGATTTTTTGTGACGCAAAAAAATTTAGGGTAAATGTTATTAATGTATATCTTATATGTATTATAGGGTATTTTTGTAATTATATTCCTATCGATAACATTTCTGTAATAACCACTCATATAAATACATATTATTCAACCCTAATTAGGGTTGAGCCATTATAAACACTTTGTTGTTATTTTCTCTCTGACTCTAAATATCAATAAATGTGGTATGGGCGTACCGGTTTGAGATTTTTTCTGATCCGAAAATTAGTTTGTGGCACAAGTGTACGTGTGAGAGTTTTCGTGGCATTAATCATTTCTTTAATGAACAAAAGACCTCAGTTCTTTTGTGACATTCTGATTTTCGACCCTATTTTGATTAAATGAAATGGGCTTTTTATTGACACGCCTTTGGTTTTTTTCTCTAAGCTGATAACTCACAAGGTAACTAATTTATCAGGTAAAACCGTTAAGGGATATAAGCGATAGACTTAAGAATTTGATCAAAAATTGATTGCTTGACCGTGATAATCAACAAAGGTCAATACGACACCATTAAAATAGATTAGTGATTGGATATAGGTCGATTTGACATAAACATGTAATCAAATGGTGGGTGATTTCACTTGATTGAAAAATTTGTGTTGAACGACACTAACCTAATTTTCTGTCGATTCTGTACCCTGTGATTGTATTTGAAACCTTGAGATTTTTACGATAACCGAGAGTCGCCTATGAGTCGAAGATGCACAAACGTGGATTGTAATGATTGACCACGGGTCTAACGCATTAAAAATTCTTAAAAGCTACCCGGTAGGTTAGGTCACGTTAAAATCACGTCCGGTTGAAATTAACCACGAAATTGAACCCGGTTTTGAGAATCGAAAGTTCCAGCATGTCACAATTTATTTTTGGGATGTCAACTCATCCTTTAAAGAATTTTCGACGAGCCGGAATTTTTGGCAAAAAATCAAAATTCGGCAAAATTGAATCAAGAAATTCGGAGGGGCCTCTTTAGTTGGATTTTTGGGCTACCAAATTGAATTAATTGGTGGAGAAATGGTGGAAATTGTATGGCAGCTTCAAGGAGATTTCTTGGTCACCAATTGGGTTTGAATTGGTGAGGATTTGAATGGAACTTGAGGAGAATGGGTGCAAATTCGTAGGAAGGAGGGGCTGCTGCAATTTGGCCTTCATTCTTGGCTTGTTTGAGAAGATTGGGAGGGGAAATTGCTGTTGGATAGAGCTGAAGACTTATGAGTCTTATACTCAAGTGTTTTGGATATTTTGGGTGGACTTTGAGGGCTTCTTGTCCCCCCCTTCCCAGCAGAACCTTACAGCTTCTTCTTCTTCAGCTTCTTCTTCATTTTTCACTTCCTTCAACCTCTATTTCTCCAACTGAAACACATAGCTTTCAAACTAGTCAGCCCTCACCGAACCAACAGCAAGCCATCGCTAGCCCGCCCTTTAGTCGCCGCCTGCCTGCTTGCGTCCAAGCCGGTCCAGTGACCAGCCGCCCGCGCTCGAGCCCGTCCCCGTCCCCGTCCATGCCCTTGGTCGCTCGTCGTCGTCCACCTACAAGCCACCGACGCGCTCCAGCTGTCCACCATGTCCAGCTCCCTTCGCCGGACCAGCCAGCCCAAGCCTAGCCCATTCCAACCCCTAAGCTCCCTTAGACCAACTCAAAGTAGAATCGAACTCACAGCTTGAGCTGTGAGCTTTGTGAGCCGTTTTCGGGCCCTTTTGAGCCTCTTTTGTTGTCGCCGTCGACCCGAGTTGTGGTCGCCGTCATGCCACCGTCGCTGTGACCCGATTTATTCGTCGATCCTGTGAGTTTACCTCTTAATCTCTAATTAGGATGCTAATTATGCTTAAAGGTGGATTAGTAGCTAATTAGTGGATAAGTTAGTCTTAAGTGAGGTTAGAGTAAATTAGTTAGCGTAGTTAGTTAATTATATTATGTAATTAGATTTATTAGCAATTAGGTGGTTAGTTATTTTAGTTAGTTAGTTAGTAGGTTAGATTAGTTTAATTAAGTCCAATTATGTGGTTAGATTAGTGTAACTAGATTAATTAGTGGTTTAATTTAATTATTTTACAATTATTTAATTAAATGCAATTTATTTAATTATTTATTAATTAGCATAAATTATACCGGATAGCCGTCGTCAGAATTTCATGCTGATTATCGTGGTGTGGTTGGTTTGTGTAATCAATCACTAATTTGTGCAATTGGAAGCTGATTGGTGATTTTTGATTTATTTATTTCAAAAATATGAAATTTTGGTATTTAATTAGAAAAATACCGAGTGTCAGGTTTTGACGCCAAAAATATTTTAAGTACTATATAAAATCGTGGGATTTTTAAAAGAGAGTGTACAACTTTTTATGGTTTAATCTGATCATGTGTCAACGCACAATTATTTTACCGGGTGTTTTTAATACGAAGAAAATATGCCAAGTACATTATTTGAAATTGAGGCATTTGAGTGCAAAACATGATGTCCTTAGCTGAGATTGGATGTGTGCGTGATCACATAGTACCCTGATGCGTTTACGCTGGGTAGTGAACCCGTCCTAATGCATTTACGCGGGATGTTGCATTGTCAATGGATGTCGGTCGCAATGGAGGCTGGGCCGATGCTCCTTATGGAATGTCGTCCAGATGCGTTTACGTGGGATGATGCCGTGCCCGAAGGAGCGGGACGACGCCCAGTTATGCCGGATGACCGCTGACTGTTGAGTTGGCCGTGGCCATTGGGTCGTAATTAATTGGAACGCTTGAATGAGTGAGATAGCCATGCCTGATTATGGGACAAAATTGTGTGACACGGAATGTGATGTGTCATAACGATTTGGCCTTATAATCGGAACCCCTATGATTGACTGATATATGAAAGTGAAGTGTTCCAATTATTGAGTGCATTTATTGTATACATATGTTATATGAGTTGTACTAATGTGCATGGAGATGTTCACGCAAGGTAAGTCTTATATGATGTGTGTTTAGGCTGCCTCTAGGTGAATTCTCATCCTAATCGGGGTTTAGGGCGTGGACTCACTGAGACATCGTCTCACCCGTCGTGGCTTAAAATTTTTTAGGTCCTTAGATGGAAGTTTGACATGTTCGTTTTGGGTGGCCGCGAGAGGCCGAGACCGAGCGCACCATACTCCCTATCCATGGGTCCGACTGGACCCGTGAGCTTGTGGTTATGACCATTTGGGTCGATGAGGGCCTACCTTAGTTGGTACCTCATCGATTCAATGTGTGGTTCCGTCACGGGCTCAATGGGGTTTGGGAGGGGCCCTTGGATGGATTCGATGGGCCTGCCGTCGATGACCAGTATGTGGTGCATTTCGACCATGTCGTGGACGCCGATATTATTTCTAATATCGAGGCGAATCAAGTGCCCGAGGCTGAGGAGCCCGCATAAGAGGTGGTTGACCCCTTAGACATCGACATCCTGATGGTGTCGTAATAGACCCGGATCCCAAGTAGGTAGGGTCCGGGGTAGAGTTAGCTTGGTAGTTTCTTTTGAGATAGACCTCATGTATATAAACTTGGTTTGTTTATAAAATATGTTTTATATTAATTGGTTGTCCTACTTTTCTATCTCTTGTGTTGGTTGTTGTTTGGAGATTATTATTTCACTTCCGCATGTGCATAAATCGTTTGGGTCGGCGACGCCACTTGGGAACGTCACAATTTAGTCAACCATCGAGGGATGTGCGCGTGCCCAGGGTTTGGGGCATGATATCTTTTTTGATAGATGATTTACTACTTTTGTGATTTGCATGGTTTGCATGATGGTTGACTAATGCATGAAGTGACTACTTGATAAGACGAGTTTAGTAAGTGGCAAATGTAACACTAGAACGGTCGAAAAGTGAGACGAACACATTTTGGGACTCAATAAAATAGATAGATGGCAAAAATATTTGTTTATAGGAGAGAGAGATGCTGGTGACTTTCGAGTCCAAGCAGAAGAAAATGACCTCTTTGAAGTTTAGAAGAGCATATGGGTTCCTGGACCTTCGTATGTCCTTATATTGTTACATCTGAACTCTAAAACATAAAATGTGAGGAAAAAGTCGCAAATGCTCTCTCTTCACGCTCTCACGCTTCCCGTTTAAAAGTCCACTTTGTACTTTCAAGGTTCTTGGTCTGGTGGCAAGTATTAACGTGTCAAAAGAACGACTTTGACAGAGTCTACCTGCACAGCTAGGGTTCATTAATTGGTGTTAGCGACGGACACAACCTCCAGGAGGTTCCCCAAGAAGGCAAGCGAATGCGGTGGTCGGGGCATATTAGTAGCGGAACGTTTCGTCGCGAGGATATTGCAGGATCAAGGATCGAGAAGGAGGGAACGAGAGGAGAAGAAAGCTATCCGGCGTAATCTGAGTCTACCTGCAGAAAACTTCCCTTCCAGGTTTGGCCATTTTAACCAATCATCGAATCCCTATCAGAATTCCATTGACTTTATCACGTTCTATTCTATCCCTAATTCTAGTAAAGGAAACCGTACATGTCCCTAAAATAATAAGTTAGAAATTGTGAAATCCAAGCACGTTTATCATCATATCCCCAGTGTGCATTAAGTTGGTTTGGTCGATTTATAAATATAGAACGCATTTTGCACCTTCTAAATATCATTTTTATTGACTCATAGAGAGAGGTTTATGTTCCTATCACGCTCGACTTTTTTTGCTTGCATAGACTGGACAAAGGAAACGATTGAGCGGTTGAGCATGACTTGATCAAGTACATGGCAGAATTTACTTGTACTTTTCGCCAATGTGACGAATTATCTCGATTGTACATTGGTTAATTTTGTGGATTGTATATATGTACTCCTTTTAATACCGTGTCTTGAAAATAAAAATGGAGCCAGCAGGCTATATCTAAAGGGAAGCTGTCCCGCTACGAATTTGGTATAAATTATCTTAGGTCGTCATTGTTATCCTCTATAAGATATTTGATAGAGAATTATAATAACATTTTAAAGTACGCAGGGAATAATTGAGGAACGTAATGATGCCTCCTATATGAGTCCGCTATGTACTTCATAAGAATGATTATGATAGAATCTATTTGAACGAGGAGGGAATATGCATGTTTATTAATTAGTGTTAATGAACCTGAGTAGCTACGGACACAACCTCCAGGAAATTTCCAAAAATTGCACGAATACTGCCGTGATATATATATATAACCCCAACCCCCGTCTTTGCCCTTTTTAGTTTGAGTTCAACTTCAGTTAAGTTTTTGGTCCAGCAATCAGTCTTGTTGTGTATGTTATCTGCATCTGGGTTTCATCCCCATAATGATTTGATTTCTTGTATATATGAGGATATTGCAGGATTCATAAGGAGGGAACGAAAGGAGAAAAAAACTATCCGGAACACTCTGGAGTCTACCCGCAACAAACTTCCCTGCTAGGTTTGGCCCTTTTTCCTTATCATCTCATCTAACCTGCAATTATCTCTACGTTGCACCGTACATAATTTGACTGGGTTCATTTCTGAGTTCGAGTAAGTCCTAAACCTTTTGTATTGGTACCAAGTCAGTCTTAAACTTTTCAAGCCCGTCGTTGCCTCCCTCTCCTCTCCTCTCCTCTCCTCTCCCCCATCAACTATCTCCGCCACGAGCACAAAACTGGAGCCAACCATCATTCCGTTTGACAGACCCGACAATGGGAAGACGCGGTGAACGGTGGATTACGTTTTTAGGGTTTCCATGGGAATTTTTTAGGGATTTGGCTCGATTCCGGCTTCATAGGCCCATCGACTATCTCAAATATTCACACTGCTGGCGCTGGATGAATGCCAAGTGTAGTCATCATTTGCTTTTTTTTCGAAAATTGCCACAAAAAGCTCTAATTTGACGTCATCTACGTACTCATCTTTGTCTTCTGTGCTTAAGAGCTGCAGACCCGTTGCTCGCTGCCACAGTTGACCTCCCTGGCTATCATCCATCCGCCGGCCACAGCCGTGTCCCACTTTGGCTACCAACATTGCTCCTTCAGCCCCCGCCTACTTCCCTCTCTCTCCCTCTCCGCTTCTCTCTCTCTCTCTCTCTCTCTCTCTCTCTCTCGATACCGACGAGGCTCAGTGAGTGATGTGGTTATTAATAGTAGCAACATGTGAATATATGGTAGCCCTAGCAACTGGCTTGGAAAGTACTTCTGGCTGTTTTGGTTCGGTATGCACCACTCTTTGGTAGGGTAGGATAAGACAATAAAGTATGAGCATCTTGAAAGAGAGTTCAGGAACTTTCGAGTCTAGAATCAAATTTAATTACTGTCATTAAGCGATTCGCTTGCTTCTAATTAAATGTGAAGGTTCTTTTTGTCCCGTGCAGGAGTTTGGGATTTGCCAGAAATCAGGTGTTATTGCAGTTTAGAGTTCAAACCTCCTTCATTAACAAGAACGAATCAACCCTTGAAATAACCCACATCTCCACTTTTCATCAGCACGACGATCTCTTTCATGGGAAACTCTCCTTCCTCTAGCAAGAAGAAGGTTCCGATGGAAAACAAAGCACGACAATCTCTTTCATGGGGAACGCTCCTTCCTCTAGCAAGAAGAAGGGTTCCGATGGAAAACAAAAGGGTAAGAGCATGACGAAGCGGATGATGATTCGTGGCCATCCGCACCTACTAATTTATCACGAGCAGAAAAAAAGTGGCAGCGCGTACCAGTGCAATGGGTGCCAACAACCAGGGTTTGGGCCCTATTACTCGTGCAAGGAGTGCAGCAATCTCCATTATCACCCGTGCTGCAGCGAACTTTTAAGTTTGCAGTCCTCTGAGTCCTCCTCAGCCGCTGCTGTTGGCAACCACAGTCCCTATCCCTATGCGACTGGGGATCTCGTGTTAAAGGAGAGGGCACCGCGCAAAGCGCGGTGCTGTGTTACGTGTGGAGAGGAAGTGCAGATGCTCAGGTACAAATGGCGGCACAAGAAGGCGCACAGCTCGCGCAATCCTTACTGGCGCCTCTATCAGTACCTAAACTACCGTGCCTTCCACCCACTCTGTGCGGCACTCCCTGCGCAGATCGAAGAGACTGGTGAACATAAGATCGTGCTGCAGCTCATGGAGAAGATCAAAGGTGAGTGCCTCATATGCAAGGGCAAGGGCAATGCCAAGGGATGGGCTTACAACAGTACCAGCGAGAACTACGGTTGCCACGTGGGGTGTATGAAGAAGAAGATTATAGAGCGTCTGCAGCAGGAGGAAGCTTCACGAGAGAGCAAAGTGACTATCTACGTGAAAAAAGCGTTGCGGCCGTTTCTGGAAATAGTAAAAGTGGCTTTTAAGCTCATCATTGGAGCCCTCTTCGGGTCACCATTAGCAGACCTGGCAGATATCGTCGGAGAGCTTTTCGCATTCGCCTATGATGGCGTTACCAGCGCCTAAGTTCAGAAGGATGCAGATCTTTTTATTTGGGGTGGTGCTTTTCTCAATGTTTCGCTAAATCTCAGTCGTTAATAAAAACGTTATTTTCCTAGGACAACGAATGAAGTTTACTGAGGTACCTGCAAATAAATGTAGATAAACCAACCAAACCATAGAGTTTATACTATATGTGTGTGTGTGTGATTTTCGATATATCGGTAATTCAATGTGCCGATTTCAAAAGCATTTCTTACAATATGACGATTTCTCCATGAGCTATTTTAGCGTAATGTGCCCCTTGGTGCAATGTTGGAATCGGCCAAGACATAAGGAATAAAGTCTATTTGTAGAGAAAAACAGTAGGATGATTTATGTGGTTCACCGTATAGTTTTGATGGAGTGCTTTTGGGGTCCCTTGGTAACTTATCTTTATTGGTAGTAATTAACTTATAATGGTTCTAACTTATTTGCACTTATAAATAGTAATTCATAATTATAAATTATATTGTGACTATAGGTTTCGTATATACCGACACTTAGTAACTATCCAATAGTTTAGTAAAATATGTCAAACTGCCACAAGTAATGAATGGTACATGTACTCAATAATTTTCCTTAATCATTTTGATGTTATATCCTTGAAAAATGATTAATCAGTAACCATCATTCACATCTGTTAATTTACCTTAAAGTTTTGTAAGATTAAATACCATAGTTGCATACAAGCCCGGTGACTGAGTTCATCGACAATGTTTTTAAATTCATTGAAGATCATATTTCCAAAGTCACTCTTAAGTGAAGGAAGCCATGTTTTTTTTAGCTATTCTTGATTATTTAATTGGTATATAAAGTTGGTTTACTAAGTTATTTGGCGGGCGGACCACATTCAACATCTTAAAAAAAAAAAAAAAAAAAAAAATCTATCATGTCACTCAATAAAAGGATCTACTAAATCAATCACCACACACTTCGCTTTTCTAATTTCTTATTTCTTTATGTTTTCTTTTCCCTCTTCTTCGCCAGAGTATTTATATAGTTTCAAAAGAACGGACTTCAACAAAGAATGTGGTGATAATAGAACAAGAGCATTTTGAGCTTACCATCGGCAGAGGAGCATTTCAAATGGCGATGTCGAAACAGGGATACGGGTTGAGCGAAAACAAGAAGAAATATTACCAAGAAAAAGCAGAAAAAAATGGAGAACCTTCTTCTTCGTCGCTTGATTTCCCAAAACCCAGGTGAGAGATAGGAGAGAAGCACGCACAAGGTTCAACTCAAGCGTGTTGGAGCCACCGATAGGGCTCCAAGAGGTGACGGCAGAGGCGGAGACGGCACCGTGGTTCATCCCCGAATAGAGAGAAGCACTCACAGTAATGGAAGGGAGAACGAGAGGCCTTCCTTCTTTGAAATCTGGGAAAATTCCAAAATAGGAGCCCAAAATGCACTCGATTTTTCAAATAAGAGCATAAAGTGGACCTTATTTCGAATAAGGGTCTAAAGTAACTATATTAGTTTTAAAGAATGGCCTAAAGTGATTATAGTTGTTTCAAATAAGGACCTAGTCTTGCCGACTCGCTAGTTGGCAAAAAATTCTCGCCAATCAGGAATATTTTCATAAAAAAACAATTTAAATTTAAATTAAATTAGATTAAAAATTTAGAAAATATTAAAAAAAAAAAGAAGCAAAAATAGAGGTGGGAGGGCTCCCTCTTTCTTGTAGTTGCCGCCTCATTGTCGATGGGGTGGCGGCGATGGTCGCATGGTCATGAGCGCCTAGGTGAGGGTCGATGACCCTTGCCGGCCAGAGGCGATAGCCTCACCTCGATGCCGACAACCTCGTCAGCTATCGTCGCAATGGGTTGGCAGCCATTGGCGGGAGGGAGCCTCCCTCCCATGCTTGTTCATCTTCTTCTTTTTATTTTATTTTATTTTATTTTTTATTTTTTATTTAAAGAAAAAATAGAAAAAAGGAAAAAAGGAAACATTTAAAAAATTTAAAAGACGAAATTGTCATTCACTAAACAAGTAAGTTTAGGCCCTTATTTGATACTGATATGACCACTTCAAACATTTATTTGAACAAGATTTATTTAAGAGCACTTCCTCTACTTTAAGTCCTTATTTGAAAACATTTAAGATTTTTATTTGAAATTTTTCCTTAAAATTTTCGAAAAACAAAGAGGAGTAGAAGTTTCCTTGAGTGTTAGGGAGGGAGAGGAGAGGAAAGGGGAGGAAGCGTTGGTACTTTTCAAGGGAAATTAAGAGAGAGGGTCAGTTGCAAATGTGGGCCCGCGTTGAGAGAGTGGGGGAGAGAGAGGGGAGAGAGAGAGAGACAGGGTCTCTAGCAATTTTGAATAATTAAATGCGTTCTCCTACAAACTATGGACATGTTCGAGCAAGAATTAGAATCGGTCGCAGACAACCGAGTCTTTGTGAAGATAATACAAGCAACCATGAACTTTTCGAAGAGAATATTCCTAAAGTTAGTCTGAGACACCATGATGGCCCGTCTTCCCACCGTGTTTGATGGGTAGCAAGGACATGACAAGGACGCGAATTGAGTGGTCCAGCATAATTCAATCTCGACATAAGAAAATTCTATAGTCACGTATAGGAAAATACGGGATCCATCCCACTCAATCCGAGCCGTTAGATTAAGAGAGAATACGTTCCGATCCTCGAAAGATTTTAGATAGATAATAACATATGCACATTTAAGAGAGATCACTGGCTGTAAAGAAAATTGTTGATGTCACTATTAATTTCTAGAAATTACGAATTACTCACAGTAGGGCTGTTAAATTTACTAACTGTATACGAAATATTATGATCTCTAAGACAAGTTACTACTATAGAGAAAATAATTTCAAATGAACTCAAGTTGTTCACGATATTGTTTGGGAGTTACGCACTTAGGGAAATTTGGCCTTACGATGCTTTAAGGTAAATTACCGCATTCATATAATGATTACTAATATGTCATTCCCAATGGCTCATACGAAAATTACCGCATTTGAATAATGATTACTAATATGTCATTCCAAAGGGCTCACACGATAATTACACTTGCTATTCAGTTTGGGCACCGTCACTTACAAAAATGTATGGTACTTTACTATGTTATTGGTTAATTATTAAGGGCTACCATTTTCAGGTTAAAGGTAAATCGCTAATTACAGGTTAGAAATCGCAACTATAGACGAATTGCAACCCATGGAGTTAAATTACTACATATAAAATATGACCAACCTTGCGATGATTTCAGGTAAATTACAACAAAATTTCGGGAACACAAAGGTCTTATATAGGACTCGTCCCGCTCTTTTATCTACAAGATTTACCGACGCTCTAAATAAATTGCATGTTATTAGGGGATTCGTGGGTTTTTAGTTCTGTATTGTTTTTTTCCTTATATGTACGTGAAGAATTGTCTCAACTTAGTACTTGTAGTGTGTATAATCTTTATTAGGTTAGAGTTTAATCTAAAAACATATACTTCAAAATAAGTTGATGAATATGATTTTCCTCAAAATATAGTATTTACATCAAAAGCACTAGGATCGTTGGAGGACTAATTTTCATTAAAGGCCCGCTTCATATTTACAAATGTGCTACTCTTATTTGTGAATCGATCAATGATCATGCTTTTCTCTTAAACCTCCAAAAATGTCAAATTGAGTGCCGCAATTATCTAAAACTAATTTTTTGTGTCGTGAAAAATTTAAAATTGATATACACATTCCACATTTACCCCAAACTAAATTTTGCATATCAAAAAAATCCCAAACCCAATATATTTGTGCCACATTAACCTCAAACTTATCTTTACGTTTTGGATTTTCTATGACATGAATATTAGTTTGGGGTAAAAAAGGCGTGGCCATACCAGCTTGGAATTTTTTGTGACGCAAAAAAATTTAGGCTAATGTTATTAATGTGTATCTTATATGTATCATAGGGTATTTTTGTAATTATATTTCTATCGATACCATTTCTATAATTAACTACTCCTATAAATATATATCATTCAACCCTAATTGGGGTTGAGCCATAATAAACACTTTGTTGTTGTTTTCTCTCTAACTCTAAGCATCAAGTTTGGGATTTTTTGTGATATATGAAAATTAGTTGAGGATAAATGTGACACAAGTGTACGTTTGAGAGTTTTTGTAGTTTTAATCCTTTCTTTTATAATTAAAAGACCTCGGTTCTTTTCTTTTTGAAGAGTTACTGATTTTGTGGTTTGCATGGTTTGCATAACAACTGACTAGACATGCATGAAATGGCTACTTGATAAAACTAGTGTAGGGAGTAGCGAATATAACACTAGAAAATTAAAAAGGTGAGACAAACACATTTTTGGACTTATTAAAATAGGTAGATGGCAAAAATATTTGTTTCTAGGAGAGAGAGATGCTGATGATTTTCGAGTCCAAGCAGAAGAAATCACCTCTTTGAGGTTTAACAAAGGTACACAACTGTTGGACCTTAGTACGGAACTCTGGAATGTAAGGTGCGAGTAAAAAGTCGCGAATACTCTTTTGACGCTCTGACGCTTCTTGTTTAAAAGTCCACTTTATAATTTCCTGGTTGTTGGTCCGGTGCCAAGTATTAACGCGCCAGAAGAACGACTTTGATAGAGTCTACCTGCACAAGTAGGGTCCATGAATTGGTGTAGCGACGGACACACCCTCCAGGAAATTCCCCAGGAAAAGCGAGCGCGGTGATCGGGGCATATTTGTAGCGGGACGTTTCGTCGCCAGGATATTGCATGATCGAGAAGGAGGAAACGAGAGGAGAAGAAAGCTATCCGGCGTAATCTGAGCCTACCTGCAGAAAACTTCCCTTCCAGGTTTGGCCTTTTTAACCAATCATCGTATCCCTATCAGAATTCCATTGACTTAATCACGTTATATTCTATCCCTAATTCTAGTGAAGGAAACAGTACATGCACCTAAAGAACCACGAATTCCCACCACATTCTCTCTCTCTCTCTCTCTCTCTCTCGATCGCTGCAATCGCAATCCGCCGTGCGACACTAGCTCCCCTGCCGAACCCTCGATTCCCTCCGGCGACCTTGGCGTCTCCCTCGAGATCAACGGCGCCCGCGTCCCGGAGCTGAGGCCGATCATCCGTCGCGCTCCAGCGCAACTGCGTCGACAAGGACGCGCTCGAGGTGAAGTACCTGAGCACCGACAGCGTCAGCATCACGGGTGGCGTCAGGGTTTGAGGTGCTGGAGAACGAGGACGTGGCCCTCTGCGGGTCGCTGGAGAGGGTGGAGGACGATTAGAGCGACGTGGGCCCGGGGCTGGTGTGCATTAGTTGGTTGAATCCCTATCGGAATTCTATTCTATCCCTAATTCTAGTAAAGGAAACCGTACATGTCCCTAAAATAATAAGTTGGAAATTGTGAAATCCAAGCACGTTTATCATCATATCCCCGGTGTGCATTAAATTGGTTTAGTCGATTTATAAATATAGTACGCATTTTACACTTTCTAAATAGCGTTTTTCATTGACTTAGAGAGAGAGAGAGAGAGAGAGGTTCATGTTCCTATCATGCTCGACCTTTTTTTGCTTGCATAGACTGGACAAAGGAAACGATTGAGTGGTTGAGCATGACTTGATAAAGTACATGACAGAATTTATTTGTATTTTTCGCCAATGTGACGAATTATCTCCATTGTACATTGGTTAATTTGTGGATTGTATATATGTACTCCTTTTAATACAGTGTCTTGAAATTTAAAATGGAGCCAGCAGACTATATCTAAGGGGAAGCTGTCCCGCTACAAATTTGGTATAAATTATCTTAGGTCGTCATTGTTATCCTCTATAAGATATTTGATAGAGAATTATAATAACATTTTAAAGTGCGCGGGGAATAATTGAGGGACGTAATGATGCCTCCTATTTGAGTCCGTTATGTACTTCATAAGAATGATTATGATAGAATCTATTTGGACGAGGAGGGAATATGCATATTTATTACTTAGTGTTAATGAACCTGAGTAGCTACGGACACAACCTCCAGGAAATTTCCAAAAATTGCACGAATATTGCCGTGATATATCTATATATATAGCATATCCTTCAACCCCCCTCTTTGCCCTTTTTAGATTGAGTTCAACTTCAGTTAAGTTTTTGGACCAGCAATCAGTCTTGTTGTGTATGTTATCTGCATCTGGGTTTCATCCCCATAATGATTTGATTTCTTGTATATATGAGGATATTGCAGGATTCATAAGGAGGGAACGAAAGGAGGAAAAAACTATCCGGAACACTCTGGAGTCCACCCGCAACAAACTTCCCTGCTAGGTTTGGCCTTTTTCCTTATCATCTCATCTAACCTGCAATTATCTCTACGTTGCACCGTACATAATTTGACTGGGTTCGTTTCTGAGTTCGAGTAAGCCCTAGCCCGTCGTTGCCCTCCCTCTCCTCTCCTCTCCCCCATCAACTACCTCCGCCACGGACACAAAACTGGAGCCAACCATCATTCCCGTGTGATGAACCCGACAATGGGAAGACGCGGTGAACGGTGGATTACGTTTTTAGGGTTTCCATTGGAATTTTTTAGGGATTTGGCTCGATTCCGGCTTCATGCACCCATCAACTATCTCCAATATTCACACTGCTAGAGCTGGATGGATGCCAAGTGTAGCCATCATTTGCTTTTTTTCGAAAATTGCCACAAAAAACCCTAATTTGATGCCATCTAAGAACTCGTCTGTCTTCTGTGCTTAAGAGCTGCAGACCCGTTGCTGGCTGCCACGGTTGACCTCATTGGCTATCATCCATCCATCGGCCACAGCCGTGTCCCACTTTGGCTACCAACATTGCTCCTTCAGCCCCCCCGCCTCCTTCCCTCCCTCTCCCTCTTCCATCAACGAGAAGCCAATATGGAGGAGCCTCAAATCCAAGGCTCCGACAGAGGCTCAATCTGCGGGACCGAGAGAACCTCAAATCAGGCTCAATCTAAAGCTCGATACCAACGAGGTTAAGTGAGTGATGTGGTGGTGGAAACTAGAGAGGGAGGCGACGATGGTGGAAAAGGCAAAGGCGACATGGTGGTGGAAATCTAAAGAACACCTCATGGTGGCAAACAGAGAGAGGTTGAAAATTAAGTGGGGCCTGGTCCGTGGTCGAAGGTCAGACCTAACTTAATCGACTAGGTCTGCTCATCGTTAAAAGGACATGCATACGTCTCCAATCAATCCACTGGGCCAAACTTCTAATTAAATAGCCCTGTCCATTCGACAAGAGTAAGCCAACGGGTTGTTAATAAGTCCATGGTCAGGTCAAAAGCAGTTGTGTAATGGTTAAAAAAACAAAAAAAATTCGGAGGTGACAATGGCAGTTGTGTGCCATGCGCAGCGGTATTCTCATAGGAAGTGTTGATGTTGATAGAAGGTGTAATAAATATGTGCAGAGAATGATAAAGTGAAGTTAAGGAGGAAATTGAGACGGGGAAGTTGCGAGTTAGGGCTTTTTTTTTGTGTGAGAGCTAGGTTCACATGTGGAGAGGGTCTAGCGGTCCCGATTCATTGGTTGGGAACAGTAAATGGATCTAGGAAGCGGGGAAGAAGACCCCTCCTTTTGGTTTTTTATGGGGTTTTTATAAGTAGCAACATGTGAATATATGGTAGCAACTGGTTTGGAAAGTACTTCTGGCTATTTCGGTTTGGTATGCATCGCTCCTTGGTAGGGCAGGATAAAATGATCAACATGTAAATTACGACGAACTCAAATTGTTTATGATATTTTAGGAAGTAGTGGACTCTAGGAAAGTCTGCTTTTATGATGCTTTGAGGGAAATTACTACATTTGAAAAATGATTACTAATTGGTCATTCAGGGAAATTACGATTACCATTGTAGCTAGGCATGTATGAAATGGTAAACGCTCTCTCACCACGTAATAGTTATTTGTAATTAAAGTCTATTGTGGACTTTCCAGCTTCTTGCCCGATGTGTATAACATGTCAGAAGAATGATTCTAATAAAATCTACTTGCAGAAGTAGGATTTCTCTAGTAGGTTTACCTCAACGAAATTTCCAAGAAAATGCAAGCAAATGCGGTGATCAGGGTATTTATAGCAAATGTTTTCATCACCACAATGAACATGGTTTCTCGTGTATGCGAGGATATTGCAGGATTTATAAGGAGGGAACGAGCGGAGAAGAAGCTATCTGGCCTAGTGTGAGTCCCCCTGCAGCAAGCTTTCCTTCTAGGTTTGGCCTTTTTTCTTATCATCGCATCAAACCTGCAATTACCTCTGCGTTGCACAGTTCATAATTTGATCGATGCCCAGGAGTTTGGAATTTGACAGAGATAAGGCGTTCCCACAATTTCAAGCTCAAATCCCCTTCCTTTAACAAGAACGAATCAAAGCCCGAAACAACCCGCTACATCACCACCTTTTCATCAGCACGAGGATGTTGTCTTGCTTCAAGAACTGTCTTTCTTTAAGCAAGAAAAAAGATTCCGACGGAAAAAAGGAGGGTAAGAGCACGAATATACCGGTAGTGATTGGCAGCCACCCCCACCCATTTTCTCTTCAAGAGCGGACAACAAGGGGCAGCACGTATCAGTGCAATGCGTGCCAACAACCCGGATACGGGCCCTACTACTTGTGCACCAACAACAGCTGCAGTTTCCATTATCACAAGCACTGTGGTGAAATTTTAAGGCATAATGCACCTTTCCACGGCAACCACCGTCCCTACCCGACTGGGCGTTATAATTTCGAGGAGGGAGCACCAAGCAAAGTACGGTCCTGCGTCGCATGCGGCGACCAAGTCCGGGGGCTCAGGTACAGAGTGTGGCGCGGGCATCTTTACCCGCACCTAAACAACCGTGTCTTCCACCCACTCTGCACGTTACTCCCTCCAAAGATCGAAGATCCCCGTGAATCGCAGATAACGCTGGAGCTCAAGAAAAGGATCGCAGGTAATTGCTCCATGTGCAACGGCAAGGCCAAGGGATGGGCTTACAATAGTACCTGCGGGAACTACTGTTACCATGTCGGGTGTGTGAAGAATATGATCATGCAGAAAGGGCAGCAGGATGAAGCCTCAGAAAATGGAGGGACTCAGCGAAGAATAGTCATCCACGTGGAATTTCCGTCGCCACAGATTCGGAATTTGGCAGAAGCGGCTATTCGGCTCATCATCAAAGCCCTCTTCGGGGTCCTGGACATCACAGACATCTTCACAGTGCTTTTCACTTGATCCCTGCTCCCCCCCCTTCCCGTTTTCATACGTTACTTTCCTAGATCAGTCTCGGTATGACTATAGATGGATTGTTTTACCAGTACCGTTCAAGTTCTATGGATGACACTCCCTCTATGGGGTGTCTCATGAAAGAGTTGAAGACGTCAATTTTACTGTAAATAAAAAGGGTCTTAGTACTTATTTATCAACTTGGATTTTCTAATCCATTTCGCCATGATTGACCGTTAGTAAGTTAGCGTTGCCTTGAGGCTGATGTCGACGGAAATATATCAATTAATCAGAACTGTTAAAGGAGACTGGTTCGCGATTAATAACAAGGACGAAAAACTGACTTTTTTCCATTTGAAAAGGCCAAATCAAACTTTCTTAAAGACAGCAAGCGAGGAGGAAATTGATGGAATAGTAGTGAGTGCAAAGGCAAAGAGGAGTCTGAGAGCGCAAATGATAACTATTTTGTTTCAAAAATCAATTTCCAACTAAATATAGATTTTTCTATTTCTACTATCCATACAAGTTTATGAGCAAAAATACGTGTTTAATAATGATGCAAAATTTTTGTTTCCAAAATAGAAATCCATTTGATAACAATACAAAATCTATCCATCTGAGGTTAGCAGCAAGTGGGTGGCTGGCCAATAGCAAGGACTAGCGATGATAAGAGTTTTTATTTCTCGTTTTTGTTGCAAAAATATAAAAGTGAAAAAATTTTACTTTTTATTTCTATTCCAAATTTATTTCTCGACTGAAAATTTATTTCAGAAATTGAAAAATAAATTACGTTACCAAATAGATTTCTATTCCAAACTTATCTCGGGAATAGAAAAATATAAAAACAAAAAAATAAAAAAATAAAATGACTACATGCGCCCTCTTAGAGTCTGCATAGCTACAATTAGAGGTGTCAAACGGGTGGGTCGGGTCGGGTCATTAATGGGTCGACCCAAATTGACCAATTAACCCATTTATGACCCATTTAAGCTTAATGTAAATTTTCCGACCCATACCCAACCCATACTCGACCCAACCCATATTAATAATATTTAACCAAATTTTAAAAAATTATTCCTGTTTTTTTTTTAAGATTATATTACTAAAATACTTCCAAGCTTATTTTTTATATATATTATTTTTTTAAAATGGTATTGCTAAAATATTTTTATACAACAAAAATTTAATGGAAAATTTTTACAATTTTTAAAAAATATAATTTTAATTAAATTTTTATTTATTTTTATTTATTTTTAAATATAATTTTTCTTTTTTTTCTTTTTCTTTTTCTTTTTTTCTTCTTCTTTGGCCGGCCGCCGGCCACGACGACGGCTGGCGGCCGGCCACGAGCGAGCCTCGAGCCTCGTCGGACATCGGCGAGCTCGAGGCTCGCCGGCATCGGCGAGCTCGAGCTCGCCCCTCACCGGATCTCGGCGAGCTCGAGCTTGCCGGACGCTCGCTGGCCGATCGCCGGCCATCGCCATGCTGGCGACCGGAGGAAGAAGAAAGAAAAAAAAAAAAGGAAAGAAAAAAGAAAAGAAAAGAAAAATAAAAAAATAGCTATAATTTCTGTTTTTAAAAAAAGAAGAGAAAGGTTGTGAGGTTTTGGGTGAAAATAAATGGGTCATTTTTAATGGGTTAATAAATGGGTCTTAAATGGGTTAGAGAGTTGACCCATTTAAGACCCATATATCTCAGTCTTGACCCATTAAAATTCATTATGGGTGCTTTAAGCAAATGAGGCTTGACTCATTAACGACCCATTTAAACATAAATGGGTCAATGACCCATTTTGACACCTCTAGCTACAATTGATGCATTAACAACTACGTCTCCTAGAAATGGTCATGGATCTTAGGATGTGAGGGCATAGAATGTTTGGGACTCGCGGGCAGGTATAAGGATCCTTGAACAGGACTTTGAAGGACTTTGACTTCAGTGGTGGGATTGACTTTCAAGTAGCTAGGCGGGAGCGTCGTACCTCAATATTATCCGACCTAACTGGAAATTTTCAAGTTCGGGTTGGGTAATAAGTAAAGAAACTTGGATAGTTCTTCGGTTTGGTTTCGATCGGGTTTTGTGTTTCTCAAAGACATTCTCAAAGTCGAACCAAACACATCCTAAATCTTTACAGGTTCCAACCACCTCCTCCTCTCTTCCTCTTCATCTTTGTGTGTGCTTTCTTCCTCGTGGTCCCTTTCTTGCTCCCCTTTTTCTCTCGAGAGAGCACCGATATGGTCAGGAAAGCAAGTGCAGCCCATCATCTTTGACAGAACTGAAGGCCGTCGGAATGACTTCCCAAGATCGACGTAGCTAGAAACTCAAACATCCTAAAGGAGAAGACGAAGATTAGTGTACCTGATTTTGAATCCGTTGTTCTTGGAGCAAAACGACAACAATCCGAGCCTTTGACGCTGAAGATCTTCTCCTCTATGACCCTCGATATCCTGGCTCGATGAGACCACCTCACGAGTGTTCCTTATGTGAGAAAATGGGTTCGTGCGTTATAATCGCAAAAAAGTGGGCTAGAGGAGGGACTTAGCCTATTTATAGAGTTTTGGACGGGCCCTCTCATCATGGGCCAGGCCCAACTCGGCCCACACAAGCCAGGCCCATATTCGACTGTTAAGAACCTTTATATCCTACTGTATTAGATCAACTCCGTAAAAACGGTTAACTACAATCTCAATTAATGTAGCCCATATTAAGAAAATTCTTATAAGAACACCCCGTTGGCGCCGTCGCATAGAGTGAGAGAGAGGAAGGCGACTGCAGTCGGGGCTTGGTGACTGGCTCGCACCTAGCAACGACAAACGCGAGGCTGAGCGATGGCGTGTGGATGGCGAATTTCAGGTTCAAGGTGGTTTCTTCAGGATTTATTCTGTGAGTACCGGGAATTTCAATTTCCCCTCGATGCTTCTTGTTTTCCTTGATGATACGGCCGAGTCCTGGTTTTATTGGGTTTTATGCAATTGAATCTTGTCGGACATGTCTTGAATTTCTTTTTTTCTTTTTTTTTGCTTTGTGTCAACGGACGTCGTTGCATGTTCCATGGAGAATTTGCTAAAAGCTCATGCTGGTGCTTTGCTTTACCTTTTGTCCAGAGGCTCTATCTATTTCATAAAAAATAAACGATCCAAAAAATATTTAAAAACGATTTTTATATTAATTGAAATAATTAGTTAATAAAAAATATTTTCATTACTTACAATAATGTATATCTAAATATTTTTATGGATAACGAAAATTATTTTCTTTAATCCATTTTTGTAAACAATACAAGCGATTATTTTTATTTTTCATTTTCGATCCAAATTTTTATCTTTCGTGAAATAAAAGGAACTTGAAATAGAATTGCCAATTAAGTCATATGCCATTTGACTTTTCTTAAAAGTTTCAGTCACCTTGTGCAGATGGAGAAAATTACAATTTTTTTTTAAAATTTATTGCACTCATGTCAATACAGTCTCAAACCTTTCAATTTGTCCAATTGAGTCTTATACCTTTTGATAATATACTAATTCAGTCTTGAACATTTTAATTATGGTAATTTATTTTCAAAACTTTTGATGAATTGTCAATTCGATTCTAAACCTTTTGACAATTTGTCAATTTAGTCATTCCGATCAGTTTTGGCTGAAAAATCGCTAATGTGATAGTCTAGTTAACATTAACTATCTTATGTGGCACGGCCAATGCTGACATAGACAATTTGACTACACCTAAAACCATGTTGGTCCTGTTTGGCTAGGCCTAACCCTATCAATTGTTTATAAATTTTGAAGTTTTGCTAATTACACGGGGAGTTCTTGAGTCAGTATGGGCCAGGGCTAAGTTCTAACATCATTCCAAATCCGACGTTACATGAAGGAGGAGCTCATTTGACATGGAAATCAGTAATTTAATTGTCACCTCCTACATAGACTCTTTTTTTCTCTCATGATGTAAAAATTTCTTTAAAGAAGTGGCTTTTAGATAAAGACATATATACACTTTTTATGTTTAGCATATAGATTTATTTTATAAATAGGTTGATAACAATTCTGAGATTGCTTGTGTATTAAAGGTGTAAATTATATAAATCCGCAAAATATTCTAAGAGTTACGAAATGACAAAATTTAAGTGGTCAAAATCACGTGCAAGCAAAACCCAAAACCTCCAAATTGTCATAAAAGAGAGATTACTTGCATGCATGCGTTATGGGTGTGCAGTTATTTCTCATTTCTCGTGCAATGTCATAGTGAATTGATAATAAAATTAATAAATTTAATACATTATTTTCTCTTTTACTACTGGATATTTATTCGAAACTTAGAAAAAGATATGGGAGGAGGATGAGATTGGTTATTACATTGTAAGGACAGATAGAGAAAATTTTAGTGTAAAGATGGCAGCTAATTTTTTTTCTTTCACCTTTTTGTCCTTTTTTGGGAACGATTTCACTTTCTTTATAGCTAAAATGCAATATATTATTAAAGTAATGTGTAGATGAGGCCTAAACTGGAATTTAAAATTGAGAAAAAACTCATTTCAAAATTGCTATATATATATATACGTGTGTATGGGTACAGTTGAAAAATCTTAGAATCGAGCATTCGCCACGCGTGTGTGAAAAATAGAATATATATGTGAAAAATATATTGGGAGCTAAACTCCAAAAATGGAAGAGGATAGTTAATTTTTAACGGAAGAATGGGTCAGAGTAATTAATATTTAGCAGAAGACGTGGTTGTTTGGTGGTGGATGGAGTTTATTCATAAATTTCGATTATTACTTTTTGAAATGTGATTTTAGAATAAATAGGGAGATAAAGAAGTTTTTCCAAGCTATTTGTTATATGGATAGATTAGACACATAGGTTTATTTTGTGAGTTTTATGTTGTTTTTATTTGGGCAAGCAACCTTAGAAAATTAGAGATTGGTAGTGATTAAGGTTTCATTTATCTCACAAAAAATGAATAATTTGGAAAATATTTTCCTAAAACCGATCACTTGAAATAATTAATTAATTGAAAATAGTTTGTATCAATAATAATACATATTTAAATATTTTGTGGACGATGAAAATATTTTTCATTTTTTTTTTCTAAGCGATGTAAATAATTATATAAAAAAATGGTTTACAAAACAAATGGGGCTAAGCCCAACTTGATTTTCAGTCCAAAAGAAAAGCCCCAATCGGATTTACGCAAATTCCCTAAACAACCACCCACCCACGTTAGCCCCACCAATTTTGAGGCCTCCTAAATTTCTATCTTTTTAGTATAGGTTCGGCTCTTCATTTCGTCATTGCATATTTCATATTACTTTATAAAACATGTTAATCAATGTCAATCTCGAATTATCGGTGTGGTGATATGTAATTGAGGTTTCTCTCAGTAATTCATATTCAAATCTTATCCTCGTTCAACACCATGGATTTCATCCTTTTACTGCAAACCGACCTACACACGCTAATGGTTACTCTTTGATCGAAAAGCAAATTCTGATAGTATAGCAAATAAGTAACGATATAGAAGAAATATAAGTCACAATCAAGATTTAGTTGTATTGTTGTCAATCAAAGAGAATATTCACAAATTAAAGATGTGTTTATTTCACACAAAGTTCAAAATTTCAAAAGATAATTTCCGAATAATAATTGGTTATATAGAGTGATGCTAAACTTCCACGTATAAGTAACCGAGAGAATAGAATTTTGTTCATAGAATAGAAGTAAATCGAAATATGAAAGTAAAACCGTGGTTAACTCTTTGGGGTTCGAGGTGGGATCTTTGGGGTTTGTTCTTTGGAGTATCTGGAATTTCAATCTCTCCGCGATGCTTCTCGTTTCCCTTGATGATAACGTTGCGTTCTTGAAATTGTTGCTCGCCGATGGTTGTCGACTTATCGTTTCTCCCGTCCAGGTTTTATTGGTTTCACTGCAACTGGAATCTTGTCGTACGTTTCTTGAATTTCTTTTTTCTTGGTTTACGTTAATGTTTGTCGTTGCATGTTGCATGCGGCATGGCGAGGACGCTGTGGGTTGTGGTAAATTTTCGTCTGATTAAAACTCTCCACATAGAGAATTTGCTAAAAGCTCGTGTTGGTGTTTTGCTTTACCTTTTCTCTAATTTATAATAATTTATAAAGTACTTTCTTAAAAATGATCTTTGTATCATTTGAAATAATTAGTTAATAATTTTTTTTTTCATTATCAACAAGAATTTATATCTAAATATTTCCATGGACGACAAAAATTATTTTCATTTGTTCATTTTGTAAGCGATATAGACGATCATTTTATTTTTTACGAAATAAATAGAACCTAAAACACAAATGCTTTTGTCAAATTGTTGTAATTGACTGTACGCCATTTGGCTTTAAATTTTTCTAGTCATCTTGTATGAATTGGGAAAATTACCCAAAAAAAAAAGAGTCTTAAATCTATTATATTTGTGCGAATTTAGTCTCAAACATTTCGATTTAACCAATTGAGTCATAAACTTTATAATAAGTTACCAATTCAGTCATAAATTTTTTTAATTACGCCAATTCAGTTCTAAATCTTTTCACAATTTGTCAATTTAGTCATTCCAACCAATTTTGATTGAAAATCGCTGACACGGCGATCTAGTTAGTACCGGCTATCTTACGTAAACGTACACAATTTGACTACAACCAAAACTGTGCGGACTTGACCTAGCCCTATCAATTGTTTATAAATTTTGAAGTTTTGCTAATTGCAAGGGGAGTTATTGAGTCAGTATGGGCCAAGCCTAGAGAGTCCAAACCTGACCTGGTTAATATGCGGGTCGAAATAGGGCAAATTGATACCCTATGAATGGTTGCTCTTTGAACCCATGGGGACCCCTATTTGTAAAATTACCCGTCTAGAGTAATTTTGAGCCTTTGCCTGAATTGATGAGGGTGTGCTTTATGTGAAGCTAAGTTCTAACATCATTCCAAATCCCACGTTACATGAAGGAAGAAGTTCATTATTTCGAGGATTCACTTTCCGAGCTTGACTCGCGTTAATTAGGATGTCTATTTGTCCTTTGCTGGTAAGTCGAGACATGGAAAGGTCAAGCCTATGGTTGACTTTTCAAGTCAATGGGAAATCAACACTTGAGATGGCCGCCTCCCCGTGAAGGACTCGCATTCATTGAACATTGTGGAAGTTGGCCAATGGGATCGAGAGTCTCTCCGTTTTCCCCTGTTCATTTTCATTTGGGATTCAATAAGAATAGTTCTTCTTAAAATTAAGCCGATAGAAAATGGTGCAATATAAGCATATATTACTCTATTGTCATCTTCAAATACATGTAATCGAGTCTTAGATGCGAAATGTGGGGCATGCACATCGTGTTCATCGTATACTGTATATTGATGCGTTAATTCGCTTTACCTAAATTCAAGTTTGGATAGAAAATGCAATACATAGGAAGGGTCAATTGTGTATAACCCTCGCATTGGTGCAAGCAAACGCATGTTACACAAAATTCAGCAAAAAAAAAAAAAAATGGACGAAAACACAAACATCAAACTTTCTTAAGGAGGTGTTGACACCTAATATTTTAGAAAATAATAAATTAA
Organism: Eucalyptus curtisii; assembly: GCA_017140595.1. Taxonomy (NCBI): domain Eukaryota; kingdom Viridiplantae; phylum Streptophyta; class Magnoliopsida; order Myrtales; family Myrtaceae; genus Eucalyptus; species Eucalyptus curtisii. The sequence continues at coordinate 36,751,766 of CM029500.1, read as the reverse complement.
ATAAAATTCGGTTTTGAAAATCTGTGTGGTTGAAAATATATTCTCATTTCAAAATTTAAAAAAAAAAAGTTAGTTGTTGTTTGATTTCGAAGCCAATTTTTTGTTGAGAGGTTGAGTAAATATTGAGGAAATCTTCATTTGAGAAGTTGAGTGAATATTGAGAAATCTTCACTTGTTTGTTAAATTTTTTCTCTATAATAGAGAGTACGAAGCCTTGGAAAAAGGGGAGGGGGAATTCAGAAAAATCGGCAAGAAAAATTCGAAAAAATGTTCTTCCTTCGAGGGTTTCTTTTCCCTTCGTTCCTTTGAAAACTTGCACAAAAGAAGAATGAAGAAAAAAGCTTTTTGAGAAGAAAAAGCAAAAGTCAGTCTAAGCAAGGGAGACAGCAACGTGAACAGAGAGAGAGAGGTGACGTGCAGCAGAGAAGAAAGAGAAAAAAGAGAAAGAAAAAGAGAAAAGGGACTGTTCATCGTCTCCTTCGTGGAAGCCACCCGACACCCCCTCTGTTCGCTGCTGTCCAGACCGAGCTCCTGCGTTGCCGGTCGCTCACACCAGGCCACCCCCTGCGTCGCCGCTCGTCAGCCCGCCGCCCTGCTGTCGACGCCACCCTCGTCCGAGCACCGGCACCACCGCCGCTCCTCGCCGAGACACCACCGGCCACCTGTGCACCTCAACCCGCGACCTGCATCTCAGCTCGCCGCCGGTGAACCCCCGCGACGCCGGACCCGCGCCCAACGCCATCTGCCGCTCCGTGTTCTCCCCTCGCGACGCCGGACTTGCACCCGAAGCCCCTCGCAGATCCACCGCCCGCACGATCTCCGCCATATCTGGACCAGATCTCGCCACTCAAGGGCCGACACCTACAGGCCCGAGATCACCGCCGCAGATCCGACGCCGCTGCACCTGACACCGTTGTCGTGCCCACGCCTCCGCGACCCACCGCGACTTGCAGCCCAGTACCGACGCCGGCGTGTCCGTCCGACGCACCTCCGAGGCCGTTTCGCCTAACCCCGAGCCTCTACCACGCCCGACGCCGTCGCCGCCCCTTTCGCCGGTGCCTGAGCACCGGTTGCTTCGCTCGTGCCGCCCAGCCCTCACCGGAGATCTGGCCGCCGGCCATCTTCCTCCTCCCGGCGTACCCTCTTGTCCTCATCAATTCCCTAGGTAGTTTTTATTTTTTTACTTTTACTTTTCATTTCTTTGTAGTTTAGGTTATTTCTTTATTTTTTTTTATCTTTTATGTTAATTTTCTGTTTGATAGCATTTTTTTTTAAGTGGTAATATCGAATGTTAGTTTTCATGAATGTTGTAGGCATTATTCGTAGGGATTTTGTCCAGAATTATTGTAATTATTAATTTGATCCGAGAGACATCGGATCATTTTTTTTAATTATATTAATTTTTGGGCTTTTTGGTAGAATTTCAATTGTTAAGTCACAATAATTATTTAATTTGGTCCGTAAGACTTCGGATCAGATTTTTAATTATTTTGATTTCCTTGTTGTGATAATTAGGGTTAGAATAATCATTAATTTGACCTGTGAGACAACATGTTATTTTTTTATTATTTTAATTCTTTATTGGTTGATTATGTTGATTATTTAAGTTTAATATTTCATAATTACGCATTTTAAAAAAAATCAAAAAGTATAAAAAAATATAAATCTTGCGTTAGAGTTTTTTTTAGGTTTAGTAAATTAGGATCGCATCATGTTATTATGTTTTAATAATCCCATCATGTAGTTTTTTTTAATTACATCATTATGTTGTTCTTTTTTTTTAATAAAAATTATTAAGTGATATTAAAAAAAGAGAAAAAGAAAAAACACAAAAGGTCATTTATTTGGTTAGTTAATAGGATAGTTCAAAATTAATCCCATTTTATGTCATCATTGTTTAGGATAGGCTGCATACATTAAAAAAAATCATTAAAAAATAAAATCATAAAAAGAACATGCGTATAGAATTATTATGTCATTTATCCCATATCATGAAACTCATGCATATTTAGGATTATAAAAATTAGATTGCATACATATAGTGATAGTTCAAGTTATGTCATATGAATTGCATCTCATATAAAGTAAAATTCATGCATATTAAGTTTAGATTAATATTGCACACTAACAAAAATTAGGTGTCATGTCACGTTTAAGGCATGCATTTTTATTAGCATTTTTGTAAATGTTTTTTTAGAGGATAGACCTTAATAAAGTTGTAGTTTATAAATTCATACGAATCTAGCATTTCGGTTTATTGAATGTTATTTCATTGATTGTGCACCCGCATGACCACCATTTGCATGTTAGTAGCTTAGGTTAAAATTAATCAATACTTTTTGTAAAATATTTTTGAAATTAAAATAAAATGGTACCGAAAGGGCATTAGAAAATTCTAGTGTAACCAAGTCCCCGTACCCATAGTCTCTGGTTCGTAGGAGTAAAATAATTCTCCCATTATTTTACTTAGGTATCTAATCGACCTACCATAAACCGATTAGTGGCGACTCCTAGTTAATAATCTTCTGCATATTTAAAAATTTAGACTTAAGTTGCGATTTGGTATGGGCTTGGGAGAGCCCGAGTTAAGTTTAAAAACTTGACAGTCCATTAACCTAGTTTTAGGTGGTGCACCGAAAAATAGGTCGTGACAGGAGGGCACATGAAGAGAAAATTGAGGAAGCGCGGCACAGAGGAAAGCGAAGAGGAGGCTTGCGGCTGCATGAGCCTTGTCGAAGAATTGGTCGCCGGCTGATCCTGTCGCCATTACATATGATGCAATTTGTGAAATATCACAACAAAGCTCTTGGTCATGGTTGAGGTTCTTTTATGAGATTAATTGGTTCCCCTTATTCGTCGATGGTTCAAATCTGATTCATACTAAAGCTATTGCGTGTTAGCCAATATTTTTCCTTAGGCTAATGAATTTTAAATTTCGAAATTACCTGGTCGCCGTAGAAATCAAAGAGAGCGTTGCCGTCCCCGGTTATCGTTTGATTCCTCCAACATGTTCCTGCAAAATTCTCATTAGCCTAACAAAAATTATTAGTTTTTTGAAGAGCTGACTTAATCACATTCTATTTTATCCTTAATTGTAGTAGAGGAAACTGTAAATGTCCCTAACATTATTAGTTGAAAATTGTGAAATCCAATCATAAGTTAAAGTCATTATATTGAGCACGTTCAACATTATATTGCCGGCATTAGATTGGTTTGTCAATTTATAAATATAGTAGGTGTTTTGTACTTTCTAAATAGCATTTTATTGACTCAGAGAAAGGGAGGGAGAGGTCCGTGTTCCTATCACGTTCGACTTTTTTTGCTTACATCGACATGACAAAGGCAACAATTTGAGCATGACTTGATCAAGCACATGGCAGAATTTATTTATACTTTCCACGGATGTGACGAACTATCTCTTTTGTACATTGGTTAGTTTTGAGGATTGCATATACGTACTCCTTTTAATACCGAGTCTTGAAGAATTAAAACGGAGCCGGTGGAATCAAGCATTGACTCCAATATATATCGAAAGGGAAGCTGTCCCGCTAAGAATTTGGTATAAATTATATTAGGTCGTTATTTTAATCCTCTATAAGATATTTGGTAGAGAATTATAATAACATTCTAAAGGGTAAGTGTAATCCCTTGGTCATAACAACCAACTAGTAGTCGATAGTTGTCTTCGATTATCTGCAAACAAATGTATATAATCCCACCGAAGGTGAGATAACTGATTAAATCAGATTATTTGGGCAAAAGTAGTATCGTCGTTAATAGGAGGATAAGCAAACTGAAATGAAGAATTCTAATGACATAATTAAATGAGTAAGACGTGTATGAGCAGAATTAGAATCAGTTATGTCTAAATGAGCCTTTCTATATATATAACCTAACGGAACCGATGGACTTTCGTAGACTTGATGACCCATTTGTTAACCCATATTTGATGGACTAAGTTATTATGTGAGTTAATTATATTGGGTAATAAATATATTTAAAATGATAAAGCCCTGTGTTAAATAGGTACATAACTTATATAGAGTCAACCAACCTCTATGACTCTCTTTTCACTTTCTCTCACTCTCACTTGATATTAGGCCTGCTCACTCTACACTCTTACCTCAGTTTGGGTATGAGTTTTCCTAAATTCATTTAAATATTGAAGTGCTTTAGTAATATGAATTGAGTCGAGTATTAGTCATTAGATTTGTATTGCATGGAAATGAATCAAAGCGGATTAAATGGCTTGATTTGGGTCAGATTAATTTTGACCCGATCCACCTGTTTGATTGGTCTAAACTTGAGCAAGCACTTAGATGCGTAAGATCGTTCCCTAACATAGGTAGAAGAGAGGAACTAAGAGCATTTTCAAAGTCTAAACCTACCCGCTATGTGTTGAAAAGTTCATAAGCTCAGGTATAATGTAAAGTAACTTCTTTGTGATCTAGATTCCTAATGTCTTGAGAAGTATCCTCCTATAAACCACCTCCAATGACTCTTATTTACGCGTGTTGAGTCGTTACATCAAGTCTTCAGAAATAATTAGCACGCCTAGCAATTCCGCCGGTTCGCATTGGCTTGTTCTACTCGGTTTATGTATATAGCGGGTGTATGACTTTGAACTTTTCCAATAGCATCTTCATTGACTTGAGAGACAGAGAGAGAGAATGACGTAATGATGCGTCCTGTTCGAGTCTGCTATGTTCTTCATAAGAATGATTCTGAAAGTCTATATGCACAAGGAGGGAATATGCACAACCTCTGGGAAATTTCCCAAAAAATGCACGAATACTGCAGTGATCATGCTAAATATAGCACGTGCTTCAACCCCATCTTCGCCACGTTAGTCTGAGTTCGAGTTCAGGTTAGTTTTTTGACCAGCAATTAGTCTTGTTGCGTATGTTATCTGCATCTGGGTTTCATGAGGATAATAATGATTATGATTTCTAGTGAATACGAGGATATCGCAGGATTCATAAGGAGGGAACGAAAGGAGGAGAAACTATCCAGCGCAGTCCGAGTCTACCCGCAGCAAACTTCCCTTCTAGGTTTGCCTTTTCTCCTTATCATCTCTTCTGCCCTGCAATTATCTCTACGTTGCACAGTACATAATTTGACTCGGTTCGTTCTTGAGCTCGAGTAAGCCCTAGCTCGTCACCGGTGCCACACAATCGTTGCCCTCCCTCTCCTCTCCTCTCCTCTCTCCCATCAACTATCTCCGCCACGAGCATGAAACTGGAGCCAACCATCATTGAGCATGAAACTGGAGTCAACCATCATTCCCGTTTGACTGTGAACAGGGGATTATGTTGTTAGGGTTTCCATTGGAGTTTTTTTAGGGATTTGGCTCGATTCCGGATTCATAGACCCATCAACTATCTCCAATGACACATTGCTAGTGCTGAATGAATGCCAAGTGTACCCGTCATTTGCTTTCTTCGAAAACTGCCACAAAAAAAGAAAAAACCTGATTTGATGCCATCTACGTACTCATCTTTGTCTTCTATGCTTAAGAGCTCTAAACCTGTTGCTCGCTGCCACAGTTGACCTCCTTGGCTATCATCCATCCATGCATCGGCCACAGTCGTGTGTCCCACTTTGGCTACCAACATTGCTACTTCAGTCGCTGGCGTCCCTGTCCGATCTTTCATTGCAGATGGCCCCCCTCCCTCTCTCCCTCCCTCCCTCTCCCTCTCTCTCTCGCTCTCTCTCTCTGTGTTGTTTCCATCAATGAGACGCCAATACGGAGGAGCCTCAGGGAGCGTCAGATCTGAGGCTCCGATGGAGGCTCAATCTGTGGGAGCGAGAGAACCTCAAATTAGGTTCAATCTAAAGCTCGATACCGACGAGGCTAAGTGAATGATGTGGTAATGGAAACTAGAAAAGGAGACGAGGTTGGCGGAAAAGGCAAAGGCAAAATGGTGGTGGAAAACTAAAGAACACGTGATGGTGGCAAACAGAGAGAGGTTGAAAATTAGGTGGGGCCTGGTCCGTGGTCGAAGGTCAGACCTAACTTAATCGCCTAGGTCTTCTCATCGGTAAAAGTACATGCATGCATCTTCAATCAACGGGCCAAACCTCTAATCAGATAGCCCTGTCCATTCGGCAAGAGTAAGCCAACGGGTTGTTAAGTCCATGATCAGGTCAAAAGCAGTGGCGTGGTGGTGAAAAACAAAAGAAAATGCGGAGGTGCAGCGGCAGTTGTGTGTGATGCGCAGTGGTGTTCTTGGAGGAAGTGTTGATGGTTATAGAAGGTGTGGTAAATATGTGGCTACTGCCATGTGCAGAGAATGATAGAGAGAAGTGAAGGAGCAAATTAAGATAGGGAGTTTGCGAGTTAGGGTATTTTTGGTGTTAGAGCTAGGTTCACATGCGGAGAGGGTCTGGCGGTCCCGATTCATTGGGTGGGAACAGTAAATGGGTTTAGGAAACGGGGAAGAAGACCCTTCCTCTTTGTTTTTATGTGGTTATTATAAGTAGCAACATGTGAATATATGGTAGCAACTGGTTTGGAAAGTACTTCTGGCCGTTTCTGTTTAGTATGCATCGCTCTTTGGTAGGGTAGGATAAGATGATCAACTATAAGAAAAGTATCTTAAAAGAGAGCTCAGAAACTTTCAAATCTAGAGTCAAATTTATTTACTGTCATTAAGCGATTCGCTTCCTTCTAGTTATTGCTTCGAAATAACCCTCTGCATCTCCACTTTTTATCAGCATGAAGATGTCTTCCATCATGAGCAAGCGGCTGATTCGTGGTCACGACCATCCCCTTATTTATCATAAGCAGAAAAAAGGGGGCAGCACCTACGAGTGCAATGGGTGCCAACAACCAGGTTTTGGGCCCTATTACTCGTGCAGCGAGGACTGCAGTCTCCATTATCACCCGTACTGCAGCAAACTTTTAAGTTCTGAGTCCTCTGAGTCCTCACCCACTACTGTAGGCAACCACCATCCCTACCCGACTGGGGATCTCGTGTTAAAGGAGAGGGCGCCGCGCAAAGCGCAGTGCTGCGTCGCATGCGGAGATGAGGTCCGGATGCTCAGGTACAAATGGCAGCACAAGAAGGCACATGGCTCGCACAATCCTTACTGGCGCCTCTACCACCACCTAAACTACAGTGCCTTCCACCCGCTCTGCGCGTCACTCCCCCCGCAGATCGAAGAGACTGGCGAACATAAGATCGTGCTGCAGCTCATGGAAGGGGTCCAAGGCGAGTGCCTCATATGCAAGGGCAATGCCAAGGGATGGGCTTACAACTGTACCAGCGAGAACTACAGCTGCCACGTTAGGTGTATGAACAAGAAGATTATAGAGCGTCTGCAGCAGAAGGAAGCTTCACGAGAGAGCAAAGTGACTATCTACGTGAAAAAAGCGTTGCGGCAGATTCTGGAAATAGCGAAAGTGGCTTTTAAGCTCATCATCGGAGCCCTCTTCGGATTGACGTCAGCAAACCTGGCAGGCATTGTCCGAGAGCTTTTCGAATTCACCTATGGCCTTACCAGCGCCTAAGTTCATAAGGATGCAGATCTTTTATTTTTGCACGGTGCTTTTCTCGATGTTTCGCTAAATCTCAATCGTTAATAAAAACGTTATTTCCTAAGACAACGAATGAAGTTTAATTGAGGTACCTGCAAATAAATGTAGATAAACCAACTAAACCATAGAGTTTATATTATAATATATGCGTGAGTGATTTTCGATATATTGGTAATTCAACGTGCTGATATCAAAAGCATTTCGTTAGATATGACGATTTCTCCATAAGCTGTTTTAGCGTAATGTGCCCGTTGGTTTTGAGGCAATGTTGGAATTGGCCCATACATAAGGAATAAAGTCCATTTGTAGAGAAAAACAGGGGGATGATTTATGTCGTTCACCATATAGTTTTGATGGAGTGCTTTTGGGGTCCCACCGTAACTTATCTTCATGGGTAGTAATTAACTTATAATGGTTCTAACTTATATTTGCACTTATAAATACTAATTTATATTTATAAACTATAATGTGACTATGGGGATTAGTAACATGAAAATACACTTAATAACTAACTAATAGTATAGTAAAATATGTCAAACTGCCGTAAGTAATGAATGTTACATGTACTTGGTAATTTTCCTTAATAATTTTAAATTTATTCTAAATACATGAAAATGAAAAATCAGTAACCATCATTCACATGAGTTAATTTACATCAAAGTTTTGTAAGATTAGATACCATAGTTGCATACAAGCCCAGTGGTTGAGTTCATCAACGATGTTTTCAAATTCATCGACGATGTTACTGTTACATTGAGGAAGTGATGTTCGTTTAGCTATCTTTGATTATTTAATTGGTATATAAAGTTGGTTTATTAAGTGATTTGGCAATTTGCTAGGGCAGACCACATTCAACATCTTAAAAAAATCTGTCATATCACTCAATAAAATGATTTACTAAATTAGTCACCACAAACTTAGCCTTTCTTATTTTCTTTTCTGTTCATTTCCTTTTCTTTCTCTTTCTTGTTTTCTCTTCTCTTCTTCCTCTAGTCAATCACTGACCATCAACAACCAACCAGAGGTGAGGGCTGGTGAGGTCAATCTCGTCAGCCACTAGCGATGGCAAGCCTTGCCCGCCCCTAAGTAGACTCGACCTCGCTAGATCTAACAAGTTCAAGGCTTGCCCTTGCCCAACAACAGTGAGGTTAGCCTCAGCCTCTCACCAGCAAGTCTCGTGCTTGCCCAGCCACTAGCGAGGTCAGCCTCGCCCAATGAAGGCGAGGTCCAGCCTTGCTAGGGCACGAGCGAGGCTCACCATCACTGAGGCCCTTGCCTCTAGCTAGTCACCTGAAGAAGGGAAAAAGAGAGAGAGAGAAGAAAAAAGGAAAATTTTAATAATTTTAAAATATTTATGATTGAATTAATACAATTACAATGGTTTAATACTTGTTTAATAATTTTTTCGTTAATCATATATCCATATGCGGCTCAAATTTGGATTCAGCTACCCTCCTTCTTGCCTATGTCTATTTGTCCTTTGCCAACATGTTGAGACGCGAGAGGTCACGCCTGTGGTTGAATTTTCAAGTCAATGGGGGAATCAACACTTGAGATGGCCGCCTCCCCGTGAAGAACTGCAATCATTGACCCGAATATTGGGGAAGTTGGCAATTGGGACTGAGAATCTCTCCGTTTTCCCTCAATCATTTTCATTTGGAATTTAAGATCAGTTTGACGAATCATCCTTCTCAAATTTTGAACCGATAGAAAATGACGCAACAAGATATATGCATATTACTCTATTCTCATCTTCACATGTGTGTAATTAGGTCTTAGATGTGAAAAGTGAGGTGTCCATATAAACACATCGAGTTCATTATATGCGGTATATTAACACGCTACTTAGCGTTACCTGAATTCAAGTGAGGTTAGAAAATGCAACAAACAAAAAGTATCGATTTTGTATATAGCTCTCGCATTGGGGCAAGCAAAACGCACAATACACAAAATTCGGAAAAGAGGGAAGAAAAGAGAATCATCAAACTTTCTTAGGGAGAGAAGTGCAGCACAAATAAAGGCGAAGAGGAGGAGGCTTGCTGTCACGCCCCGAATCCCGAGACACGTGAACAACCCGCCATGGTCATACAAATGCGACATCCCCAGGTGGTGTCGCCGACCCAATTAATTTATTATGCGCATACGGAACGTGCTATAAAACCCCGACAAAAACTCACGAGATAGGAAAGCGGAAATTAACACATTCATAAACAAGCGTACTAACATAGATAAACATCATTCCATAGATTACATATATTCCAACGTGGTCGCTTACAAAAAGGGATCGTTCACCAAAAAGAAGGAGCGATCCTAAGACTACTAGTCGGACTCGCTCTTCGATCCCACTTCGAATGAGCAGCCTCTCCGAGACGAGGGGTCCTCCACCTACCATCGGGAGGGTCATCTACTCCTTCTCCTAGGATGGCTTCCATGACAGCAGATGGAATATCAAAACTACTAAGTGGACCAATCCTGAAACCATTGGGCCCAAAACGAAACCAAGCCCTCCTAGACCCAAACCATGATCCTAACCAGCTCATAGATCCAATGGCCCTCGGGATTGGGACAACTGAACTTCTGCTTCGTACTATGCACGGGAAGACCATAACGCTCCGGGGGTTCTGCCATCTACGGTCTTGAAATTTTTGGCCCACAACGGGGTGAGACATTGTCTTAGCAAGTTCAACCCCCTAAACCCCTATTAGAAAGAAAATACACCTCGGGTGGCCTAGCCACCTCACACAGAAGACTTACCTCGTCTTAATTTCTCCCCGCAGTTAGCACACTTTATACCACAAAATCTCGGGCAATCATGAGAATTTAAAACAATTGGAACACCAACACTTTCATATAAATCACGATCGCACTCAAGACACATTCCAATTATTAACCACCGCCACACAAGGGCATAGCCTACTCGAAATTCAGCTATCTACCGACATTAATTGCCAGCATCGCCTCCCCCTTGGAGCTCGGCTTCGTCTCTACGTCGACGGCATTCCCGAAGGAGCATAGGTCCAGTCGGCCTAGCCTCTACTGCGACCCGAGCCTCGTCACTAAGTTTAGAATCAGGTCCAGTTGGCCTAGCCTCTATCGTGACCCGAGTCTCATCACTAAGTCGACGGCAATTCTAAAGGAATACGGTCCAGGTTGGCTTAGCCACTATTTGCGACCGAGTCGTTCAACCAAAGACACGACAATCAAAACCGACCTCCGGACACTCCACATTTCATTCATATACTCCAATCACAACATTAATCCTTAACATCCAATTTTTGCATCAAAACCCGACTCTTGGGTTTTTATGAGTAAAATCCTTATTTATCATATTAAATAGTCGATTTGCCACATTCATTCATCAAGTTCAAATTCTAAATGCACAGCAGCGATCAGCACGAAATTCTAAGCAATTGAGGTCAAAAATAATTTTTTTAAATTTTTTTTTTCGGAATATAATATATTTTAAAAATTACAGAATTTCGAAGTATTTAATTAAATAAAAAATAAACCATTTTATGTCCCATCAAGGGTTAAAATAATATAACCACTCAATTATCTTTAAAAACATATTCTAATCTAATCACACCCCTTAATCTAATCCACAATTAAAATAAACTAATCTTACCACCTAAACTTACTTAACTTAGGCTAAGCACACTTAGGGCATCATTAACCCTCTAATCAAGATTTAGTGAGTTAAACTCACCGGAATCGCTTTCCGACGAGTCCCGAGCGAAAGAGGACGGCGAGCCCGACGACAAACCTTCTCGGGCGACACCAAAGGAGGCCGGGAAGACACCCAAAGCGGGCCTTGAAGTCCTAGATCTAGGCTGGAAGTCCGGCCACTGTCCAAGGCCGAATGGAGGGCTGCACGGCGGCGGGAAGGGCGCAGTCCGGCGGGAAGGGCGTCGGCAGCTCTGGCGAGCAAGGCGGCAGCTCCGGCGACCCTTCGGCGACGGCGGCAGCAGCTCGGGACGGCCTGGTCGACTAGCTGGAGGCGCAGGCTGAGCGCTAGCCGGCCGCCGCAGTGCGCGGCGCGCGGCCGGGGACGCACGGCGGCGGCGACGGATGATCATGCGGCGGCTCCGGCGGCGTGCGACAGTGAGCTGGCGGCGACGGGCGAACGGCGAAGGGGCTCCGGCGGCTGGCTGGCTGGTCGGATCTGCCCCCTTTCTCTCCTCTCTCTCTCTTCCCAAGCTAGAGGTTGAAGATGATGTTGATGGGTGTTCCTTTCCAAGAAGCCATCTCCACCCTCCACTTGTCCAATTCTTCTTCAACTTGGCCAACCACCATGACATAGGGTGATGTCATCTTCCACTAAAATTCAAATCCTCCACAACTATCTTCAATAGGTCCAATTTCATTTTCCGCCGGGACATAAAATCTTGTACAACAATTCCTTCAATTCCAATCAATTCTCTTCAAATTGAGCCCAATTAAAATCCATAAATTAATCCAATGTTCCTAATAAGGTTTGTGACATAACCAGACTTCCAATTGCTGAATTCACTTTCAATTTCACGGTTAATTTCACTCTGGCACGATATTAGCGCGGCCTAACCTACCGGGTAGCTTTTTAGAAATTTTCATGCATTTGACCTGTGGTTGATCAAATCAAGCCACAATGTACATCTTTGACACATTGGCGACTCTCGGTTGTCGTGGAAATCTCAAAGTTTCAGTTACGGACACAGGGGACCCAATCAACAGAAAAGCCGACCCAGTGCCGACCGACAAGAACAGTGCAATCTGGTGGAATCACCCACACTTGATCACCTGCTTCTATCGAGTCAACCTATCTCCGGTTTCTAATCGATTTTTAACTGTGCCATAATGACCCTTGCAGATTAGCTCGGTCGAAAGGTCGTTTCCTGGTCAAATTCTCGAGTCTAATGCATTATAATCCCTTACCGGCACCCGATAAATTAGTTTTCACATGAGTGGCCAACTCAAGGAAAAAGAACAATATGTGCAAAGATGAAATGCCCATCTAAATTTTACTGAAAATAGAATTGGAAAAATCGGGATGTCACACTTGCGGCCTAATAAGCCTTGTCAAAGAATTTGTTGACGACTAATCTTGTGTTTGATCCTGTTGCCAATACATATGGCGAAAATTATGTCACGTAATCACTGTAATCCCCTATAAAATATTTCTACGTAGAATTGTAATAACATTTCAATGTGCACATGGAATAAAACTGAAATATCGTGAATCGGTAAACATTTTCTTCCTTATCTGAAACATACTTGTTATCATTATTTTATTAGCCGCATCGTAATATAAACTTTTTATCATTATTCGTTCTAGTTAATTAAATGCATTCTTCTACAAACTATGGACACATTAGAGCAAGAATTAGAATCGGTCGCGAATAACCGCGTCTTTGTGAAGATAGTACGAGCGACTATGAACTTTTCAAAGAGAATCTTCCTTGACTTAGATTGAGACTCCATGATGGCCCGTCTTCCCACTGTGTTTGATGGGTAACATCAACACAACAAAGACGCAAATTGAGTGGTCCAGCATAAATCGACATGAGGAAATTCTACAGTCACGTATAGGAAAATATGAAATCCATCCTACTCAATCCAAGCCATTAGATTAAGAGAGAATACGTTCTAATCCTCGAAAGATTTTAGATAAAACATAACATACGCACTTTTAAGAGTGATCACTGGTTGTAAAGAAAATTATTGATGTCACTATTGATTTCTAGAAATTACGAATTACTCACAGCAGGACCATTAAATTTACTAACGGTATAAGAAATATTATGATCTCTAAGATAAGTTACTATTATAGAGAAAAGAATTTCAACTGAACTCAAGTTGTTCACGATATATTTTGGAAGTTACGAACTTGGGAAAATTTGGCCTTACTAATCTTTAAAGTAAATTACAAATTATGTCTAGAAATCGCTAATGTAATAGTCTGGTAAATGCAATTATTCAGTGCAGCATAACTAGTGCTTATGTAGACAAATATTTGTAATTTCTTTAATTTTTTTTCCTTTCCTTTCTTTTCCTTTTTTTCTTCCCCTTTATCCTCCGCTAGCCATCACTAGCCTTAAGCGAGGGTCTCCTCGCCAAGTCTGGCAAGGCCACCCTCGCCTACCTTAGGCAAGCCCTTACCAGCCCAAGCATAGGTGCCCTTAGCCTAAGGAAGCCCTCGCCTAAGGTTGAAACTTCCATTGGCCATTGATGAGGCCCAACAAAGGGAAAAGAGGAAAAAAAGCCAAAAAAAATTATAAAATTTGCTTATGTTAATGTCGGCCGTGCATGGCTAACGCCACGGTTGGCAAAGACGAAACCACCACATTAGTGATTTCCAGTCAAAATTATCTAGAATAATTAAATTGGCAAATCATCATAAGTTTAGGATTCAATCGACATAATTGAAAGGTTTATGACTAAATTACAATTCATTGAAATGTTTGGAATAAAATTCGTATAATTAATAGGTTTATGACTGAATAGGCTGTTATTTAATAAGGTTGGGACTTTTTTGGCAATCTACTTTTAGCATTTCTTATTGTTATTTTGCTATCTTTTGAATCACCACATGAATATAGAAGGATGTAATCCTAGTGGCGTGCAAGTTCGTATGAAAGAAGCCACTCATTTTTCGAGGATCGGGTAAGGAATTGAAGATGTCATTTTCTGTACATTAATAGGGTCGTAATGCTTATGCATTGACTTAAATTTTCTAATCCATTTCTCCTTAATCAATAGTTAGGATGTGAGCGTTGCCTTGGAGCTGATCTTGACAAGAATATATTATCCAATCAGAAGTGTTAAAGACAGAAAAAATAAAGTAAAATTGAGTGTGGCATTAGATTTACTAATGTGATGCTCCAGGCACGTCATGTGTTACATGTGTCATTACTAATTATATTTCTCTTTAATTAATAGTAAGCGGAGGCATACATCACCATACGTCTCACAAAGAAAATTGCACGAGATAAAATATTACACACATATTTTATCATGTTAACATCATATTTGCATGCCTATGTTAGCATCTAAAATAACACATCAAAATACAAATGACCTAGGAAAGGTTAGTGTCGCCTATCTCCCAACTATTTTCGCCCAAAAGCTTGTCTGTACAAGGACCAAACATCCACTATGGGTCAACGACTTCACCCAATGTGTGATGCCCAGGACGTCATCTGACACATATTTCTAATGTTATTACTTCCTTTTAACACGTGGAAGCAAAATCAAACAATTACAAATATTCATTTAACAATTAAAGCCTTACAAATATAACTAATATACTTATGCTTATTTTAATTATATTTCATTTGAGTTCATACTTCATTAAATTTCAAACAAAAAGACAGAAGTCTGGATAGGGATAGGGAGATCTATCTCGATATTATACTATACTTCCAAAAGTCTACTTATATAAACATCCAAACTGAAGTCACCAGTCGATAACTTCTCCGTTTGTTGCGTCTCCATCGTCCAAATCGAAGTCTCAATGGACCGTCTAACTCACTGTTAAAATTTTGGTACCAGACAACGAATTAAAAATAAACACACTCCGCGAAACCTCATACATTAACCCACATAGTAGAACTACACTTGGTATATGTTATTCCAGACTTTGATTTAAGCACACTTTCATAAAGAGCTTCATAATGCATAAAGATCTCATAGTGCAAAGGTTGAGGGATGGTCTGGTTCCTAGTCTTAGGACCAACCGATCCGATCCCCATTTTAATTTTTAAGAATCGAAAACCCATCAACCCTAGTATTATAATAGATGCAGAAAGTATAACGAAATTGAAATTGAGAAAAATAAAAGACCACCATATTTTACATGGAAACCCTTGCGAGAAAAATTAACAAGGAGAGGAGAACCAAAATCCACTATAGTGATCAAGGATTACAAAAGGTGATTCTAAAAAGTTTAGACTCTTTATGTCTCAACTTCTTATATGTAGGCAATAATCAAATCCCAAGTAGAAAACCTCTTTTTATGAAACCTTCTCCAACTGGGAAAACCATTCAATTAGGAAGCCTATTCAAAATAGGAAATTTTCCTTTTTGGGCTCAAACTTGAGACATTTCTAACACATGGGCGTTCGTGGTGTATGAGACAATGTTGAGATAGCTGGAGTGGTGAGCTATGGGCTTTATAAACCGTAGGTTTAATGAGAGTGGGCTTGAGTGTTGAAGTTGAGCTGGGTTTGATTTATTTTAGGTGTTTCCAAGTTGGGCCAGGAATAGTTTCGAAAGAAAATAAGCTTTAGTATGGGTCGGATTTATGTTAGTGAAATAGTCTAGAGAATTTGAGAGGGCTCGATGCAAGAGCCCCGAATTGAGTCCACGGGCCAGATTCGTAAGACTAGTCGCAGCCCGCGTCCCTAATTTGGAATTAAAAAATATATATATATTTTAAAAAAAAATTAAAAATTCGAAAATATTTTATAAATTTTAAAAAAATCAGAAAATGCTTGGAAATAGGTCTTTATTAAATTTTTATGTTTTAGCATTAGATGTGGCTTGGTTTCGCTTGATTAGTATACATGTAGCCGTAGCTACTTGGTCTTAGCTCATCGGGATCATGTCCTAGGGCTTATAATATGTCTATGTATATGCTTTGCCTGACTTGTATCTGGTTTTATTTTCCGCATTTATTTTAAAGTTGTTTCGATACTTGAGTATATACTTACCTCCTCATTTTTCAATAAATTGGTTATTTATCACTTTCCTAGGTTAGATTAGGATTAATTTTGACTTTGATGAAAATGAACCTTACAAAAAACGTTTACATGATCGTTTAGCAACTTTTACGCCTTTAGGACTATAATTGATAATCAAGACTATATGACCACTTAAATAACGATCTTCCAAGTTAGAGACATCGAAAGGGCGCTAAAAAACATTAATGTAAGCAAGTCCCAAACTCTAAAATCTCTGGTTGCATAAGAATCGTGGCGACACTCCCGAGTCTCGATTAATTTTTAGCTAATCCTAATAAACTGGTGACGACTCCTAGATATATTTAGGTTATTAAGAACTTGAAAAATGAAATCCAACGTCGTGCGAGATATGGATTTGGAAGCACTCGGGTCTAATCAAGGGCCGTTCGCCCAAATTAGGCAATAACTCCAAATCAATGTATTTCTTTTCCACTCCAGATTGGAAAAGGTAGGAGCGACATCCAGTCGAAAAAGTAAAAATCAAACTATCTTAGGGACGGCAAATGAGGAGGAAATTGATAGAGTTGCAGCGACTGTGAAGGCAAAGAGGAGGCTAGAGTCTGCAAAACTGCATCTAAGATGCAGTAACAGCTTCATCACACAGAAACGGTCATGGATCTTTAGCATCGTACGATGAGGGCATAAAATTCTGGGAAACTCAGCTGTAGGTACAAACATCCTCGAACCGGACTTCGACTTTGCGGTGGCAAGATCGACTTCTGAGAAGCGAGGCGGGCATTCGTTGTCAGAGCCACCGCGTGATACAGCAAGGGAAGCCATGACCAGCCAGCCTTGACGTGAGGTTCTGAACCCTTGAAGCCATCATAGACGGTGGCAAGACGATGCTTTTGGTTCCCGTGGTCTTCATCTCCGGCTCGATCTTGGATCCAGCTACCCTCCTTGTGCCCATGTCTATTTGTTCTTTGCTAACATGTTGAGACATGAAAGGTCGTTCCTGTGGTCGACTCTTCAGGTCAATGGGGAATCAACAACCGAGGGCGCCACTACCCCGTGAAGGGGACAACGCGAATGACCCAGAATTATTGAACCGAATATTGCCAAAGTTGATTTTGGTTCGGCATTTGCAAAAGACTTTGAGCTTCTAAATGCCTTTCTGTCAAAGTCGAGGTATTTGGCAAAGATCGACTTCCAACTTTAATTTAGAGAATTTTCTAGATATTACTTCAGAGCTTAACGATCTCTTTTTCTTCCAACTTTGCCTTTTTATATTATCTATATTCTAGTTTTCTTCACCTGCGTTCCTATGCAGATCTGACCAACATCGCATGACATGGATGGTGCCGGTGGCATGAACTCGGCATCGACGTGACCTTAGCTGAGGCTCGAGGTTGCGCAACCTCAAGGTGGTGTTATGAGGATCGCGAAAACCTGGTAAGTTGGGCACACTATCCGACTCTTGCTCATGCTCATGCCGTGAAGTTAGAACAAAGAGTAAGTACCAGGTGTTCCGACAAGTGATCGAGAACCCAATTTAATCACTACTTCTGCTAAAATTTCTTAGCAACTTAGATTTTCTGATCCAGTTCTTAATTGACTGTTAGAAGGTTGGCCTTTGCCTCGTGGCTGCTGCTCAAAAATACATATCAGCCTATCAGGAAGTGTTCAAAGAGTGATGTCAGATTTATTAAGACTGGTCTTCAATTAATAACAAGGACGACTATTTTATAGATGTCTTAATGCACTGCCCAATATTACACAGAATATAAACTATAAACATCAGTGCTAGCAAAACACATTCAATAACAATTCTGGAAAGTGGAAGAAAAGAGTATCATCAGACTTTCTTAGGGAGGCCAAATGAAGATAGAATCGAGAGAAGCGCAGCGCAGACAAAGGCGAAGAGGAGGAGGCTCGCGGCCGCATAACCCTTGTTAAAGAACTTGTCGTAGGCTGACCCCACGAATTCGAACACCGACTTCAGGTCCTTTGTCGCCCCGAATCCCGCAGCTGATCCGGTCGCCAGTACATACGACGTGATCTGCGAAGTATCAACACAAAACTCCAGGTCACGGTCGAGATTCTTCCTCGAGATCAGTTGATTCACCTCATGCGTTGATAGTCCAAATCCGATTCGTGCTAAAGCTATTATACATCAACCAGTATAGATCGCTAGGTTAATGAACTTTAATATCTACATACCTGGTCCGCGAAGAAATCAAAGAGAGTGACGCCGTCGCGGCTTATCTCTTGATTCGACTTGCACATGCGGCGAAGTGTTCGTGCAATTTGGATGAGAGTGTATGCAGCTCCAACCACTATGGTTCCTAGCATGTACCTGCGCAGAGTTCCTAGACATGAAGAAGATGCAGAAGGTGATCGAGCAAGATCACGCAGCACGAACTCACCGGTACGCGTAGACGTCTCTAAACCGGACTTGGACTTCCGTGTTGAAGTATATTTGCAGCGTCGCGGTGTCCGTCGTCAAGACCACCAATGATACAACGAGGAAGACCAGCATGAGGAGCCTCAACGCGAGGATCAAAGCTCTTGAAGCCATCGAAGGCGCCAGTGGTGCCGCCCTTCTTCTCGCCTATGGCCGATCTTGTGAAACTTTCTCCCATCTGCCTTCTAATGCTTTGAGCTCGCCTATTCTTTAAACCTAACACTCAAGTAGAATATACTAATTTATTCATGCCCATCGTTGAATTTTGGGGTCAATCTGCATCATGAGGGTTGGTGACGAGAGTGACACCACAACGCCATCTCCGATGGCCACATCCCCAAAATCTGACGTGTACATCACTTCACTTCACGGATTAATGCCTCACGGAACTCACCTTCTAGGCCCAACTGGACAAAGCATGTTCTTGCCAATTAGGAAGGCCTTTTCTCACTTTGAATGCTAAAGCTTTACAGCATTCAAACCCAATCTAATATTTTCTGCCCTTCATCATTTCGCGAATCATGCGAAGAAAACAGAAAAAAGAGGTAAGGGCCGGGTCGGGAGGGGCCAGGCCTGACCCGAAGCGAATGGCCGCGTGCTCCGACCCGATCCGATAGAGAGACTGGGAGGTCGGATAGAGAGCTGAGAGTCCGAGCGAGCGAGGAAGCCTCCGGCGGCGGGCGCGCCTATGCCCGAACCGCGGTCGATGCTTCCCCTTCTTCCTCGGCGTCACAACCTCTGTAAATCCCCCCGCTCCTGGTTTAGCCGTTTGTCCCGAGGATCTCGCCTCGGAGACGTTGCGAGGCGGCCAGCCATAGCTCGATTCGTCTCGAGCTCGCCGTCTCCGAGCAGGGTAAGGACTCTCGCGGTGAAATGCCCATCTCGTTGAATCCTCTGCTTTGCCATGTTTCAAGTAAGACGTGGAGACTCGTTGTCTTCGGTTCATGATTGTGTCACGGTCTGAATAAGTTGGTTGCGTTGATTCTGAACACTACTTGCCGATTTCCTTCGAATCTGGACGTGAGTTCGAGTCCTGTGTGGGTCTATACATTTTTCTCAATCCATGCTAACTACATGTTCGATGAAATGCGTAAGCCAGATCCATAATCATCAGCTCGCGTCGTCCATCGTTAGCAAAAGCAAACCCATCATATTTTAGAGATTCTTTGTCCGGAACACTGACCGCTTGGCGCATTTGTTTCCTTCCCCTCGTCATCGACTTGATTTTTACCATATCCAAGCATTTAACCAAACATCCGTTTTTGCCATTGTGGGCATTCTAGACTGTGATTCTCCACGAGAAATACGCTCTTTAAATCATTGATGCGAATGAGGATTTTAGGTAAAAAAACTCACGCTAGCCGCATCTCAACTTTCTTATTCACATCTTGTGCATCTTGGTTGGTGGAGTGGTAAGGGCTTGGGCTTGTGGGTGATTGATCCCAAGTTTGAGTCCCTCTTCCCTCCATCTTACAATATTCTTGACTTACATGGAGGCTAGTCTGTGGAGCCGGGCTAGTTCTCCTCCAGTTGGTGGCTGACCGGTCGGACCCTTAGAGTGCGGCCGTTGTGGGAGTCCGGGTCATCAAAGAAAAAAAAATGGCATTGTCCATGGATGGTGGAGCATGGTGGCCGGATATGGCATGTGGTTGTGCCCGGGTTAATTTTAACTTGAAGCTTGAATGTGTACGGCGAAGAGGAGGCTAGAGTCTGCAAAACTGCATCTAATGCAGCAACAGCTACATCCCACAGAAACGGTCATGGATCTTAACATCTCACGATGAGGGCATAAAATTCTGGGAAACTCGACTGTAGCTACAAACATCCTCGAACCAGACTTCGACTTTTCGGTGGCAAGATCGACTTCCAAGTAGTGAGGTGGGCATTCATTCGTCAGAGCCGCAGCGTGATACAGCAAGGGATGCCATGACCAGCCAGCCTTGACTTGAGGGTTCTGAACCCTCAAAGCCATCGAAGACGCGACATGACAGTGCTTTTGGTTCCCGTGGTCTTCATCTCCGGCTCAATTTTGGATCCACCTACCCTCCTTGCACCCATGTTATTTGTTCTTTGCTAATATGTTGAGACATGAAAGGTCGTTCCTGTGGTCGACTCTTCAAGTCAATGGGGAATCAACAACCGAGGGCGCCACGACCCCGTGAAGGGGACAACGCGAAGGACTCAGAATTATTGAATATTGCCAAAGTTGGACGATGCCATTGGTTCAGAATTTGCAAAGTATTTAGTTGAGGTGTTTGCCAATAGCCCTTCGACTTAAAACTAGCATTTCCAGAGTTCCCTTTTTCAATGAAAATCTCACCCGGGATTGTTTTTGAGTATTTTCCAGATACTACCTCAGGGGTTTATGATCTCTTTTTCTTCCAACTTTGCCTTAATTATATTATCTATATTCTAGTATTCTTCACCAGCTTTCCTATGCAGATCTGACCAACATCGCACGACGTGGATGGCGTCGGTGGCCCTCCCCACAGGTCGCACGAATTCGGCACCGACGTGACCTTAGCTGAGGCTCGAGGTTGCGCAACCTCAAGGTGGCGTTGGGAGGATCGCTAAAACCAGGTAAGTTGGGCACACTATCCGACTCTTGCTCATGCCGGTGTCGTGAAGTTAGAACAAAGAGTAAGTACCAGGTGTTCCGACAATTGATTGAGAACTCAATTTAATTACTACTTCCGCTAAAATTGCTTAGCAACTTAGATTTTCTAATCCAGTTCTCAATTGACTGTTAGAAAGTTGGGCTTTGCCTTGTCGCTGCTGCTCAAAAATATATATCAACCTATCAGAAAGTGTCCAAAGATTGATGTATCCAAAGAGTGATGTTAGATTTATTAAGACCGGTCTTCAATTAATAACAAGGACGAGTATTTTATAGATGTCTTAATGCACTACCCAATATTACAGAGAATATAAACTATATACATCCCACGCCTCAGTGCCAGCAAAACACATTCAATAACAATTCTGGAAAGTGGAAGAAAAGAGTATAATCAAACTTTCTTAGGGAGGCCAAATGAAGACAGAATCGAGAGAAGCGCGGCGCAGACAAAGGCGAAGAGGAGGAGGCTCGCGGCCGCATAACCCTTGTCGAAGAACTTGTCGTAGGCCGACCCCACAAATTCGAACAATGACTTCAGGTCCTTTGTCACCCCGAATCCCGCAGCCGATCCAGTTGCCAGTACATACGATGCGATCTGTGAAGTATCAACACAAAACTCTAGGTCACGGGCAAGGTTCTTCTTCAAGATCAGTCGATTCAACCCATGTGTCAATAGTCCGAATCCGATTCATACTAAAGCTATTATACATCAACCAGTGTGTATCGCTAGGTTAATGAATTTTAATATCAACATACCTGGTCTCCGAAGAAATCAAAGAGAGTGACACCATCGCGGCTTATCAGTTGATTCGCCTTGCACATGCGGTGAAGTGTTCGCGCAATTTGGATGAGAGTGTATGCAGTTCCGACTACCATGGTTCCTAGCATGTACCTGCACAGCGTTCCTAGACATGAAGAAGATGCAGAAGTTGATCAAGCAAGATCACACAGCGCGAACTCACCGGTATGCGTAGACATCCCTAAACCGGATTTGGACTTCTGTGTTGAAGTATATCTGTATCGTGGAGGTGTCCATCGTCAAGACCACCAACGATACGACGAGGAAGACCAGCATGAGGAGTCTCAACGTGAGGATCAAAGCTCTCGAAGCCATCGAAGGCGCCGGTGATGCCGCCCTTGTTTTCGCCTCTGGCCGATCTTATGGAAACTTTCTTTCGCCCGTCTTCTATTGCTTTGATCTCTCCTCTATGTCCTGTCCTCAAACCTAACACTCAAGCAGGTTATACTAATCTATTCATGCCCATCGTTTACTCCTGGGGTCAACCTGTGTCGTGAGGGTTGGTGACGAGAGTGACTCGACAATGCCATCTCCGAGGGCGACGGCCACAAAACCTGAAGTGTTCATCACTCCACTGACTAATGCCTTACGAAACCTTCGAGGCCCAACCGGACGAACACGTACTGGAGCAAGCATGTTCTTGCCCATTAGGAAGGCCTTTTGTCACTTTGAATAATCAAGCTTTTCTTCGGCCCAAACAGCATTCAGACCAAATCTAATATTTTCTGTACTTCATTTCGCAAATCGTGCGAAGAAAAGAGAAAAAAAAAAAAGAAAAAAGAGGTGACCTTGTTTCTTGCTCGGATTTTTCTTTCGTTGATCTTACTTCTTATTTTCCTATCGCGAAAAAATTCGTCGTCTTTTTATCTCCGTCATTGAAATATGTAGAAGGCAAAGAGATGAATGGATTTCAATTTCTAGAGAAATCATACTCTAACTGTATTTTCGCAACTCTCGCATCCTAGACCAAATAAAAACCCCATTCATAATACAGAATCGCATGTGTGAATTCATCGATCGGCATAAATTGTCGTTCCATGTTCAACCCACATTGTAATGCAAATACAGTTTGTCATCGTCGCAGCAGCTCATAAACTCGGACATATCATGTGGTCGGCGATGGAAGCATCTCCCAATAAATGCTGTTTCTCAAGCTTTTACTTCGATTCTTGGTTCATCCGTACACTGTTTTGCTTTTTTAAACCGTGGCTCCATGTATGCATGTATAAGAAAATGGATCAACCATTGTATAATGAGCAAAAACTAGGAGGAGAATGAAGTAAAAAAGACTACGCCTCTCTCTCTCCGTCAATTCCCACAAAGGAAAAGACAATTAGATCACGGGTCAAATTTGCGTCTTTTTGTTGTTTGTGAAAAAGCCCAAAAGGTCATCTCACAAGTCGCTCTTGCCACTTTCTCTTTCCCCAAACCTTGTCCCTTTGTTCTTGTCCCTTTGCTCAATCTTGCAGAATTTTATTTAATGCACAGACAGATTAAAAGTTCGTCATCATGTACCTGGTCTGCCTCATAAAAATCCCTTCATTGCTTTTTTTGGCTTTTTTCCCTCCTTTACCATCTCCATTTAGCGGACTAATGACTATTCCAGAGGCCTCGATCTACAGGAGGTCCCGAATAGCAGTTAAGAAAAACCTAAATGATGTGATGCTTAATACTATATTCACTTAAGAGGTTGATCTTTGGCTAGGTATGGTACAAAGCATCAATGTGTGGTTATATATTCAATGACATGACAGTGGCAATATCTTTGTGCATCAGGACATGGAACCGGCGAGAAGTCGGTGTCCATTGCCATATGTTAATCAAGAAAGAAAAAAGATCACAAGAAAGCAGACAAAAATTTTACAGACACGAAAGAACAACAATATTGTTGAAATAAAGGGAAGAAACAAGAATGACAGTGCTTTCGACTGAAGCACCAGTATTTGGCAGCACCTTCCCTCACAAGAATGATTACACAGGTAAAAATTCAGGAGGAGGCCTGGAGTTGGATTAAAAAAAAAGGAAAGTAACCCCACCCACAGGTCCTCCACTTGCCTTGAGACCCACCTTTCACTTCTACATCGTTTTGCAGGATATTGTCTTCTTCTCTCCTCTTGAAAGTTCACTAATTCGCGGTTCATTATACAAGGGTTGTTGTGGACTGGATTAACTAAAAAACTGCATGAAATTTAAAACCCATAAAAATTTTATTAAGAAACATGTACTGAAAAAAAGTGGTCTAAACAACTCATGACAGGAAATGGGTAAAGGAAAGAAACTAAATTGACATATGCTAATGCTAGACGCACTTGTTTCGATGTTGGAGTCAATCTGGGTGATGATAATGAAAGACTGAGAGACTAGAATAGATAGAGCAAGCGTACCTGTCAAGTCTTTAGTTGGGGCGGAGGAGAGATGATGTTGGTGATTCACTTTTCTCTCCTGTTTTTATCAACAAGGATGGTGATGAATGACCCATCTTCCTCATCATCTCTCATAGACTTTGAATCAGTAACTTTCTGACTCTGACTATCATGATGAATGTGACCGCCGGTTCTGACAACATTCCTCTCAGAGTCCTCTCTCATTTTCCTTCTCAGCTTCTCTTCTGCATCCTGCAAGAACTTGAACTTTGGAGGTGGTGATGCCCTGATCCTGTTGAACTCTGCATCAGTTGAGGACTCAAAGAGAGGGTTGAATCCATGCGGGTTATGGTATGTGTTCGCAGGGGAAGTGAGAGGGGGTGTGAAGAGAGATGGAGAGGCCAGAGGAGTGAGAAATGGGGTTTCCACTGTGAAAAGCAATTCACTCAAGCTCTTTCCTCTTGAGCCCTTTTCGCCTCTGGACCTGCCATCTTCTGACTCCAAGTCTTCCTTTGTCTCTTCAACAATGGTGAAGAGAAATCTGGGAGGCCCTCCAAGCTTGTGCAGCCTCATGAGCTCTGTCTCCATGCTCTCCTCTTCACATGGTTTTACCAGAATATCCTTGTTTGAGTGGACTTGTTGTTGCTGATTCTGTGAACCATTCAACTGGGTATCAGATATTAGTCCTGAGGAAGGGAGCTCTTGGGGATTCAAAGCTGTTTGGCTCAAAGAAGATGGCTTTTTACAGCAGAAAATGTGAAGGAGCTCTTTAGTTGGAGTATTGTTATAGCCTTCTTCAATTGTTCTGTTTGTGAACCTCTTTTTCCAACAGAGCAAATAGTAGAATTCTGCAAACAGGGCTAAAACAAGGCAACCAAAGACCACACTCAACCCCAGTCCAATTCCACTCAAAGATTTCATCTTTTTCCCCCTCCCCCTTTCCCAGTCCTTCTCTAAATTAATCAAGGGAAGAGAAGCTACTTTGCCTTATTACAAATAATTACTAAATAGATAAATTAAGAAAAGTCACTATCTGAAATTACCCAAATCCCAAATGCATGTTAGAGCAAACCACTCTGCAGACCACATTGCAAAACTGCCAAAGAAAAAGAACCTTGCCCTAGACTTCTGAGAGCAGCTTCAATCTTTTCTCTGATCACGACTAACAAACAGTTAACCCTTCAAGAACAACTTCACTTGATCGAGCTCAGTGGCGGTGGCTCCGAATCTCTCGCTGCTTCATCAACAGATAAGAAGCTGGTGGTGAAAAATGCCCACTTTATCAGCTGAGAATAAACTCACATCACCCACCTGTCCAAAACAAACCCAAAGATGCTTTCTTTCCTCAAACATCACCATCCACAAATCACCAAGAGTGACGATGAAGAAGAAGCAGCTTCAGCTCTTCCTTTCTTCTTCCAACGCAAGAGCACCACCAGCTAACTTTTGGATAAATTTCACTGTCGCCATGTGACGGCCATGAGACTCCTGAAGCACCTTCACTCTATCTAAGATTTCACCAGGCACCAGCAAACAAAAAAAAATTTCCCCCCTCTGTTTTTTTTCATTGGGAGTAAAGCATGTGGATACTATGTTTAGGGAAGAGGGAGATGATTATGGCAACGAGAAAGAGGCAAAGAAAGTCGGCAATATACTTTACTGATTGTCTCCTTTTTATATTGGTTGGAAAATCACATCCCTCGAGAGATGCGCACATGGGATCACAAATGGAAGGAAAAGGATGTGCCTTTAAAATCATTTAACGAGTGGAATTTCCAACAGTGCATGTACAAACTTGCCCCTCCTGTGCATGTACTTTTCCACCGCAGAGCTCTCACTGCTCTTGGCTTGGGAGGGCACTTCTGTACATGCAGAATCCTCAGGAAAAAGCTTCAGAATCTGTGTCCACTTTGACATAAAATTCCCCCAGCTATTTTCAAAAGTCCACATTGAGCATGGCCATGTGATTCTGTGTGAATGACTGGGGTTGCTCATTGTCTCAACTCCCCAAGTGCTTTAAAGGATGGCATCTTTTAATTCAAATCCTTAATTAATGCCCTGATAGAAAATGAGTAGCAAAAGGTTCGGGTTTGAATTTTTTGGTGTGCTTTGCTGGGAAGTTATCATCAAGTCGCTCCAGACAATGAACAACTCGAGCTTTAAGCTGAGTTTAAATCTCAGTAATGGGGTCTGTTCAGTTCCATTTTTCGTGGTCGAACTGGTCTCCCGACTTTGCGCTTAACATCAATGACAAGACATGACTCGAATATTGGTATCAAACCATTCAAATTATTGGATTGCGAATTATTTGAGTCGGGCAATAGCAGACTCAAATTGGATGAACAATCTTGCCGATGGTCGGGCGTGAGTTGTTGGGCATGAACATGATCTAAGTTCAAGGCTTCAAGCATAGAAGTCCAAAAAACTGTTGAAGGCCCATTGAACTTTAGTGAGCAGATAAGCTAACTTCTCTCTCCCCTATATATATATAATTCCCCTTTCTTTAAATTATTGATCTGGTCTAGAATTTGGCTTCTGGTAGATGAGCTCAGCCATCTGCTTCTTCTGGCGGTTGAAGGGACCGATGTTTAGACATTGATGGACGGGAGATGAAGTGCCAGGATTTTGCACAGATGTTTACACCTCATTCAATAAGGGTCCTCGCACACAATCAAAGTGGCAAAAAATGTGGGTCTCAAGTGCTGGATACATTTGTCATCATTAATAAACAGATGCATGATCCGTATATGTAAGGTTGATTGAGGCATTTAATTATCTTTTCAAGCTATGACAGCTTGAACATGAACTGAATGTGACTGAGTGACTGATTTAGCATGTTCCTACTTCATTTGTCCCGTAGTTGGGGTTGTATTTTAAACTATAAATATGGATATTAGAGAATTCCGTATTAGAGATTAGGGTTAATACCCTGAAAAACCACAAACTTGTACACATGTAATAAATTTACCTTAAACTATTTTTCGGATCATGAAAAACCCAAAACTGGTACTTGTGACAAATTTACCTCGACTGACCATAAAAAACCATAAATTTGTATATTTATGACAAATTTATCCCAAACTAATTTATTCGACCGCAAAAAATCATAAACTGGCAAATTTGTGACAAATATACCATCCGCTAAATTGGATTAATATTACAAAAAAATTACAAAAATTATAAACTGTGACAAACAGAGCGTAAAATCCCAAATTGGTATATTTGTCAACTGTCACGTGTCATTTAACTTAATAATTTGACAGTAAAATTTAACGAAAACTAACATATGGTAAATTTGTCACAAGTGTACCAATTTGGGATAAATTTATTAAAGATATACCGGTTTTGGGTTTTTTTTAGTAAAAAAAATAGTTTTAAGTAAATTTGTCATAGGTGTACCAGTTTAGGGTTTTTCAGGGTATTAACCCCAAAGATGATTACTAGAGATATTATTCAATATTAAGGATATTATTTGATATTTTGTTATTGTTTAAGATAATTAATTTTTTTATTTAAATTATTTCATTTCCTATGCATATTGTTTGGGTATAAAAACCATTTTCTAATAAAGTGTAATGAAAAGTTAATTTAGCATGTATATAGTCTTTATTAAAGATTAGATATTTTACATGGTATAAGAGCCACAAAGAGAAAAGGACCCTAATCAACTAGATTTTTCTTTCTTCTTGCCATTAGTCTCAATCATTGTCTCAACCATGGACTTCTCTATTCCCTTCCCATGGCCAGCAACATCGACATCTTCGTCTCCATCAACATGTAAAGCTTCATTTTAATCTCTGCTCATCGTTAGGATAGTAATGCATCTCCGTCTTTTGTCACGTCATCTTCTATAACCTTTTAGTTTTGTCAATACTCAATGCCTACCATGAATATTGTTTGTTGTGGGACTCTCTTTCAATTGCCAGTGGCATCGATGAGTGAAGTTGCCAACAAGCATCTCGGTAGTTATAAGTGCTATAGTCGAGCATACCTTCAATGAGCAGCCAAAGTTGAACGTCGTGGGGTTCATCATGGGGTGATGTTGTTTAGTTTGTTTCAATTCAAGTTGGCTTTCTTCCTGGTTCTATCGAGGGTTTATGAGAAAAATGTGTCAACTTTTCTAATCATGTGTTTCTTCAGTGCTAATGTGAATTACATTCAATTTGTCGTGTATGGTTCGGCTTACATAGCGATTGGTCACAATCTATACATGTATAGATCTCACTAATTATTAAATTGTACCCACCTTTATTTCTGGTAAATCCGATAGTACGTTATAAAAGACTATCTCATAGAATTCTTAAATTCCATAATTACAAGAACTATTGGGATTACTACAAATGACTCCGTCTCTAAACTATTAGAATCTTATGAACTTCCTTCGAAGAAGTGTTAGGAGAGTTGTTATTATTAGAATTTTTAAATATTATATCATGCTTTCATCTAATGATTTAAACTTTTAAAATAGTTGGTAATTGTCTTACAAAATCTCATATAGTACCATAGCAAAATATCCCAAATTTGAGTCTTTCTAGGCCCTGATTTGCCTTCCCAATTACATCTTTCCACACTTCTCACATAATATCAAAGTAAGACCAAATCTTTCAAGCCCCTATTTATCTCCCTTGATTATTATATATTTCACTGAGAATATTCAAATATTAAATCATGCATTTATTTAACAGGTTAAGTTTTTAAAATAGGTGGCAGCGGTCTCACAAAATCTCATAGTTATCATGCAGATGGAGAATTTTTTCGCACGCTTCTCACGCCACATTCCCGTCACTAAACAATGCACTAAAAGACAGTTCCCTGTTAACAAGACCAACCAACAAGACATCAAAAACCATTGACGATTCGCGCGAGCATAGTTTACATTAGCAAAAAGTGAAATGAATTTAATAGAGTTCTAAACTTTCTGGGGAGAAAAAATGGATGGTCCCCGAGCGTGACGCGTGTCTTCCATATTTGGCATATGGCGGGGATAATGGTTGAAATTTCATAAGTCTCCGGGGTCCCTCTTGGCCGAATAAAGGTTGCCTTTGTTCCTTCGTTTTTTCTGCCTCTTTCGATTGGTATAGATGATTGTTGGTCCCCATGAAGGTTTAGAGTTCATGAGAGAGAGAGAGAGAGAGAGAGAGAGAGAGAGAGAGAGAGAGGATATGCTTATAAATTCGATCGATAAAACCTGATTTGGGGGCCAGTGATAAGATTTTTGTTCTTTGGTTATCATAATCAAGTCTGTTGTACAAGGTTCAACCAATCTGGATTAACCAACAAAAACCAGGTCAAGACCTGAGATTTTCAGCCAAATTTGAGGACGCCCGCTTGGATCTTAGCACACAATTCTTAATTGAATCTATACATCTTCCATGCAGACAAGATATGGAATTCGCTTGTTTAGGAAATTGGAAAATTCTTGCTCCTTCTCCCTAACTCCATTTATGCACGGAATTGTAGACAACACTCTTAGAGGAAAAACAAGAAAGCACTAAGGGGCAATTTTCACAGCACTTGATGAGACTGCACGACGATGCCCTCCAATGTAACAGTGACTTCTTGATCCGCCTCCTCGCTGCCGGCCGAGCCGAGCCTCCACATCGGGATTATCTGCGGTGAGGGGGTGGTGTCGGAGCGGCACATCGGGCAACTCGAGTGCGAGTACAGCCACATGTCGATGCACGGCACATGGAACGAGTGCATGCACTCCGGCAAGGTGCGCAGCTCCTCTTCCTCTTCGTATTCGCTCAAGCATATCGCACACACGCCGTCCTCGCCCACCATCTTGTCGCCTTTCTGATGCTTGCGGGCCGGAATCAGGTGAATGGCCGAGTTCTCAATGCTGCTCAGCGTCTCTAAGGCCTCAGTGACGAGAACGCGCAGCTGCTGGGGCGGGTTATTGGCAGGGCACGGCCTGCACCAGCCGACGGATATGCAGTGGTAGATCGTCACCACGAGCGCAGCAGTTGCCACCCCAATCAGGAGGACAGTTAATTGGGTGTCTCCGATGGAGCTATTCTCATTCCCCATCAAGCAAAGATAGTAACCAATGATTACAGGATTAGTTTAAGGGCGGTTCGACATAGGAATGACGGGGACTGCAAGAATTTTAGCGTCTTACATGTGCAGATTATAATACAATACAGTTCAATTCCAAATCAAAGAATCAGCACAAAAATCGTCATTTATAATCTCATTTTCAGTCTTGCGATCTTACCGAAGCAAATGCGGTGCTCGTGACATATTCTTCTTCTCCTAAATCAAGGAGGTAACAGCATCAAGTTAACACTTCACATTAATTTACACAAACGAATCTGGTCTCTTTTCTTATTACAGAATAATTGCAATCCTCGTGTTCTATGTGCATCCGACCTTGCCATCATCTCCAAGACATGTGCTTGTTTCTTTTCTACTTCCTTCTCACGCAACGAAGGTAGAGATCCTGGCAAGGCGAAAGCAGTTTCACAGCTAATCAACAAACCCCTCGCAAAACCATTTCCTTCTCGTGTGGTGTGGCCACAGCTGAATATGCGAAATGATCCCAAGGTAGCTGAAACGAGTTCTGGCTGCTCCTTTCATTCAGAGTCTAACCCACTATGCGAATGCCAGGCAAAGTAAGATTTGTTTAGCATGTATCACTCGGCACGAAGTCCATACAGAACAGGCTTCCAATTTGCGCGATTCCGCTCTCTACCTATTCGTTGGATCTTAGGATTCTGCAGAAGCCAGGCACACAATCAGAAGGATGAAGAAGAGTATTACGGCTGCATTATGAAGATGAAAGTGGACAAGAAAAGTCGAGCGACGGAGCATAATAGAGCATGCAAAAGTTTTCAACTCATATAGAGCATGCAAAAGTTTTCAACTGATAGCATTAGCAATCGAGTGAACATAAGCCTGCTTAAATTAGAGAATTTACTCCTAGCTACAGAGAAAATATGATGGGGGTAGGGAGGATGGTCAATCGTCACTTACTCTCTTGTCCCTGCAGATATTATCCATCAACAGATTTGAGGCTGTTCCTCAGGTCAAGGACAATGGTCCTAGCCACCAGGTGAAGCATAGGATGCGTGAATGAAGAGACTGTCATAACAACTCATTAATTAGTCGAGCGAAATAGCAATAACTTCCGAATAATCCCCAGATAGCAAAAAACAAATACACAGCCCCAAAACAGTTTGTCCAATTAGTGTTCTGCCCCCTTCCACACTAGCCGAAGGCAAACAAAAAGCACAGAGACATGTAACTGGAAGTGAACGATTGTCTGAGTCATGAGTAAGCCCCAGAGAATTATGCTGGTCTTAAGGTTTGTTCGCATGAAAGCCAAGGTGGAAGAAACAGTTAAGGCACCAGGATGCCATTACACTAATTCTATTCATTTTAAGAGCATTTGTTCATACAGTCCTCGAGCAATTAGACCTCGGCATCATAATTCTCGTAAAGCTTATGCTTTCCCCCCATGGAGGTTTAATAACTTCCTTTCACTAAAACCTTATTGTAAGGGCAAAAGAGTATCGTCCTGACGACGACTCGGTTTTCTGAGATCCTACCCACGAACCGTAAACTCTTTCCTTCATTCACTGAAGCAACTCATTGGTCAACTCGTGCCAAAGCTTAGTACCCAAATCAATGAAACTAGAGGAGTGCACGGGGATACTAACAAACGAGACTCCGAACCATTTTTCATGGGATAAGACATCGCCCAGTGAACACGCAAACTCGAGCACAAGCCGCTCACAGGATCCGCATTTGCAGCATTTCCTCAGAAAATTCGTCATTCATTCAATCAAAAATCCATGAAAAAGACCACAGATTCAGTGAATCCGGAGGTAAGAAAATAACGGAAATAAATACGGAAGAAAATAAAAATAAAAATGGAGAACAGAGCGATCGATCGCAGTGGGATTCGAACCCACGACCTTTAGATCCGGAGTCTAACGCGATATCCACTCCGCTATGCGATCGCAACCCCGTCCTCTCCAACAAAGCCCCCACTTAAACCCCTGAGAAACCCTCGCTCGGGAGCAGCGTCGCGAAAAATGCTTCGTCCCTCAGGCGAGCGCCGCTCGCTTTTCAAACACCATTAGCATTCTCGGCAAAACATAAGTACCGTTGCGATCGCGATGGACATAAAGAAAACCAGAAACGGGATTAACCACGAATCGGATCGGAGATCCGCTGTCGCGACGACACTAATCACGTAATCATCACGCTAACTGACCGGAACATTTATAGAGAGAGAGGTGTACCGTGGCGGCGGCGGCGATGATGGCGACGGCGAGGGAGAGAAAACGCCGGGGAAGGGACCATGATCGGATCTGAATCGGACGGGTGGAGACAAAAGAGGAGGATCCTCCTTATTTGTCTCTCCGTTTTCTTCTTCGTCGGCGGGTTTGAAGGTTTTTGTCGCGACGGTCGCCGTCGCAATCCTAACACGCGCCCGTGAAGGGGCCGTGGATTCTGGATTGGGCCTCTTTCCATGACCCACAGGCCCATACTATCTCCCCCTTTCTCTCTTTCTCTTCTTTTCTTCCCCCACCTTTTAACTCTATTAAAAAAAAATTTAATATTACGAAAATCTCAAACTCATACTTATGACAGATATATCCCAAATTAATTTTTTTAATTATCGTAAATCTCAAATTATTACACGTGCAATAGATAATTTTCACATAATCAAAAATTCCAAACTGATATGTTTATGATAGATTTACCCTTCGTTAATTTTTATTAAATTGAATTTATATCACGAAAAATAATAAATTAGTACATTTATGACAAATGGAGAGTAAAACCCAAAATTGGTATGCCCGTCAACTCTCACATGTCATCAAACTTGGTATTTTAATTGTAAAATTCAACGAGAACTAGTAGATGGTAAATTTGTTATACAAGTACCAGTTTTTGATTTTATAAATAATACTCTTTGAATACACAGTTGATGTTATTTATCAAATAACAAATTCAATTCTGATATAAACCAAATAAGGCCAATAGGAGTTTCAATTCCTCAAAATTTCGATCAAACATTCATTTCAGGAAAAGTTTTCATAATTATCGATACTATGAGTTCTTAGAATGTAATGTGCATTTGAAATAAAATTGTTTATAAGTTATATGTTAAGATGTAAAGTATCGGTTAATATGCACCATTTCACAATCACGTCAACAAAATTAAGCTTCTAACAAAAAAAAAAGGCTAATAATTGATTATATATCTTATGTTTAGTGAAAATGCGAAGTACTGGTTAACACGACCTATTTCACCGTCTCGTAAACAAAATTGGGCTAAATAAATTTCCCAGTTTTTATAAAAGAAAGAAGTTAAAGTAAAGAATATATGATAAAGCAAAAAGTTATAAATATTGTGGCTGCTGGGATTCGAGCCCAGGTCTCCACGGCCACAACGTGGAATTCTTACCACTAAACTACAGCCACTTGATGACGAAGGTCCACTACATTTTTATATCTAATACAAATGGATTGCACAATACAAGAATGATAAAAGTATATCTCGCTAAAGGGAGGTAATTCACAACACGTGATGGATAAATGTTTATCCTCGTCGAAAAATCTAAATGTGAACTTAAGCTGATATTCTGTTATTAGCCAAAGCCATCGGAATGATCTTAGATAGTGCTCTTTGAGAAAAGTGTGTTGATTCAAATAATATGCTTTTTCAATTGATTTGTTGAAAACTCATCTATTTCTCAATGAGGTTGGATTGAGTAAATTAATAGTACTTATTCAAAATTGCCTAATCATGTTAAGAATGTACATCTTACCCGATTCACCTGCCTAATTAGCATACCGTATCATTGGGTAACAAAAAAGAAAAAAAATTCGAATTTCCATATTCAGGTGATAAGATTGAAGAATAAACCACCAAAGTTGTTGTACTGATGACGAGGTCAAAGGTGATGTGTTGGATCCAACGTTGTGGATAAGCACGCAATGGACTTTGCCATATTTGAATTCTCATCTTCTACGAGTTTTGAATTTGATGACATGATGCCAACAAGGTTCCATAAACATTCTAATTAACGTAATTTTTTGAATTCACTTGGTAGATTAACTTCTTAATTAATATACTCTCTATAAGATCAAGGTTTAATTATTTTGCTGGGTTTTCCACTTGGTTCAAGAACGCGAAAAATCTTTTAACTTTCGAATATGGAAACTTTCAACTTTTAAACGTCGAAAAGAAAAAAAGGGAAAGGGTGATATGCCTTACCTGACCTTACCTGACCTTAAACATGGCAACGCATGAAATGCATGAAAACGAGCAAGTGAAAGACAGCACGTCATGACGTGGCGCGCAATGCAGTTCCTGGACTGTCGCACGAGTTTTCTTCGGCCTTTTTAACAGGAGACGATCCGGCAGCAGAACACCACCAGATCTTTCCCTCTGTTTCTCTGGAGTAATCTTGCAGGAAACCTTAAACCTTGTCTTGTGCGTCTCTCTCTCTCTGTGCAATCATGATTTTCGATTTCTTTGGTTTCAGTGTTTTCACGAATTGTTTATTTTCATTCGTGGGTTGCGCCTGTTGATTGCTGCGCCTTTAGGTGGGGCTCTTCTTTTGTGTCGTTGTGAAGCTTTGCTTGGTGTTTTGCCTTTTCTTGCTTTCAAAGATTTCGCTGTCATTTAACCACCCTCTCTCTCTCTCTCTCTCTCTCTCTGGTTGGAGCAGTTTGGTAGTGCCCCATCTGATTTAGGATTAGCACTCTATATATATATATAGTCGTCGACTAAGCCCATCCATCAAGAAACGGGGCAAAAAAAAACTCAAGATCTCAGCATTCTGTTGGTTCATCTTGACCCCATATGCTGTTTCGTTCGGACGACATTCCAAGCATTAATCTTTGTTTTGCCTATGTGGTTTTGACTCGGTGCTTTCCTTTCCTCCACAGGCATTGGTTGGGAAATTCTGTATACGTCTTTCGTGGTTAACTGGTCCGCAATCAGGACAGTTGAATTTGTGGATTTGTTTCTGTTAGGATAAGACTGACCATCTCTTCTTTTCAATGCTCAGCAGAGTAGATTTTTGTTCGAGCAATGGCGAGAGAGGTTGCGAAGAGCGAGAACCATACTTCTCCGAAACCATCCCCATCTCCCTCTCCTTTGAGATTCTCGAAATTTTTCCAGGTAAATGCACATCGGATCAATTTTGGTGATCGGTTTCTTTTTTAAGCAGCAGGTGTAATGGCTCTATGCATGAGAGCTTTTGTTTCCTGTCGTGGACTCTAAACGGTCGTCTGACTTTTTATGTTTCGAGTCAAATTTCATTCTAGAAAGTAGGAAATGTCTGTGTCTGATTGCTTATCATTTTGACAAGCTCAAGTACTGTCGTCTGTGCTCAGGTTCGCCTTGCATCTTCTTATTCGATGCAAACACATGTTCATTATGGTGTTAAAGCATATCCAAATTGCTTCTATCTAATTTTCATATTGGTACTGTGAATATTACATTTGATATGGTTATAAAGAAATTCTCTCTTGGCAGTCCAACATGAGGATTTTGGTTACTGGAGGGGCTGGATTTATCGGCTCTCACCTGGTGGACAAGTTGATGGAAAATGAGAAGAATGAGGTTAGTTCTCATAGCAACCGATTTATTGCCTTTTGACAGGCTTTCCCCTTTGATGGGTTAAGATAAATTTTGATCCTGAAGGTTTTTAATTATCAAACTATCTGACACTGTCTTTCTCTTTTATGGCTAAAACCTTTAATGAACCATACCGTTGCATCAATTATATCGATATCGTCATTTACTCTCTGAATTATTCTGTCACAGGTGATTGTTGCAGATAACTATTTCACTGGATCCAAGGATAATCTGAAGAAATGGATTGGCCATCCAAGATTCGAGCTAATTCGCCATGGTATCTCTTCTTTAGCTGGTTATATATCTAGCAGAGCAACCACAGGCGGTTGAAAATGCCCTGTCCGGTGGTAATCCACCCTTGAAATATTGGAATCAATTGCCATCTTTCTATGCCAATGCTCGATCAGAATTCAAAAGTAATACAAAGATTTTCACCGGACACCTGGCTAATTTTTTCTCTTTTAGTCTGGCCAAGAGCATTAAATATGGGATGCAACCTTGAAATCCCAAATGTAGATGGGTAGATGGAGAAGCAAGATTAGTGACCCAGTTTTCGAAATTTTGTTCAGGATGAAGTGTTGACAACAGTATAATTGAGGAAGCATCGGAGTGTACATACTTCATGATACTGTCTTGTATGCTATTATAAATTTCTAACTGGTGTCCAAGTCTGAAGTTTACTGCTGTTGATCTTCACCTTTCTCTTCCATTTTAAATAACTGTATCATCACATCCATGGAGCGGCTGAAATTGGGAAATGACCTCTGTACGTTATGCAGATGTCACGGAGCCATTGCTGGTGGAAGTTGATCAAATTTACCATCTCGCTTGCCCGGCTTCTCCGATCTTCTACAAATACAATCCTGTCAAGGTCTCTCTCTCTCTCTCTCTCTCTCTCTCTCTCTCTGTGGATCAGTTAGTTGAGCCACAAACTTCATACCCAACACCCCGCTCCCCACCAGCTTTTGCATTTTATTAAAAATCTGACTAAAAAACATTTGATGCTGAACAGACCATAAAAACCAATGTGATTGGTACTTTGAACATGCTGGGTCTTGCCAAGCGTGTTGGAGCAAGGTTAGGGTCCACTGTCCCTATTGGCGCCTTGACAGTGAAACTGTCTTTAGTTTGTCATTAATGCTCATGGTCATGGTTACAGGATTTTGCTGACATCTACTTCGGAAGTTTATGGTGATCCTCTTGTGCATCCTCAGGACGAAAGCTACTGGGGAAATGTGAACCCGATCGGTATGTTTACTTAGTCAAGACTTAGGGGAAAAGCTTTTTGCATTATGGTCATAGAAGGTTGAGTTCTTTGCATCATGTTTAAATTGTCTAATTGAAAATGGGTCCTGTTCCTAGTGACAACATGGTAATTTTCACTTATGTATCTTAACTCTCTAAATACACCGGAGGGGTATTACTTCGTGGTACTGTGGCAGAGTGTTGGCAAGAATGTTTGCAAGAATGTTCCAACAAGTTAGTTTGGAAGAATTTCTGATTGATTACTAAAGTGGTTGTCGAAATTCCGCAGGAGTTAGAAGCTGCTATGATGAGGGGAAGCGTGTTGCTGAGACCCTGATGTTTGATTATCACAGGCAGCACGGGATTGGTAAAATGCCACATTTCCTTATGCCACTTTACCTATTGATGAGAACTGCAAGTTTGGTGTGCAGGTCTTGTCTATATCTTCAGTTTAAACATCTCTTCATTCTTACACGACTCATTAACCTTGACAGAGATAAGGGTTGCTAGAATTTTCAACACCTATGGACCCCGGATGAATATTGATGATGGCCGTGTTGTTAGCAACTTCATTGCTCAAGCAATTCGGTAGGCCTGCTGTTTCTTGCAACTCAAAATTTTTCATCAACTGTCCAAGCATCTTCGCCATGCTTAGACTCCTGGAATGAGGCTAAATCCTATTGCATCAGCGTCACCAAAAAAATGCTGCTTATGCAGGGACGAGCCCTTGACTGTTCAGGCGCCTGGAACTCAAACTCGAAGTTTCTGCTATGTTTCTGATATGGTATTAGAGATTTATACATCCTTTGTCATATTGTTCTAATGAGATATGAGGTAGCAACGGTACCAGAGCGTTAACTCTATTCCTGTAAAATTCAAGGTTGATGGCCTTATTCGACTGATGGACGGAGATCATACTGGACCGATCAACATCGGGAATCCAGGTCACGACGCTGCACCTTTTCAATGACAAAAATGGTCTAGTGTGTGATGAAATTATTTTACAACTTACTTTTATTTGGCATTTCAGGTGAATTCACTATGCTTGAGCTCGCGGAGAATGTTAAGGAGGTGTGCCTTTTTTTTTCTCTATCAATCCATTGTTGATCTGTGTACCTGTACCTGAGTCTCATCCAATGTCCGGCGATTCATTGTAGAGATGTTAAGGATACATCATTCTTAATGGTCTTGATGTCCACTTTCTATTTACACACAATCATGCGATGTTGCAGCTTATCAATCCTAATGTGAAGATTGCCATGGTGGAGAACACACCGGATGATCCCCGACAGAGGAAGCCAGATATCTCCAAAGCCAAGGAGCTGCTTGGCTGGGAGCCAAAGGTGAAGCTGCGCGATGGCCTGCCGCTCATGGAGGACGACTTCCGATTGAGGCTGGAGAAACCCAGGAAGCATTAAACAATCACACCCCCACAGTAGACAATATTGTCGTATTCGAGCTTGAAATTATCATGTTCTCTTTCCTTGTTTCGTCAGTGAGCCGAGCTCATCTACTCGGTTGTGAACGTTGAGCTTTTTCTACTTCAATCCCATTCTGTGCTCGTCCAACTCCTTTCTTTGTTCCTTTTTTATCAGCATATGGATTCTCCTGTCACGCAAACGATGAGATTATGACAGTAGTCATTAGTACTGTAGGTGCTTGTTTCAGACAAACCAACCATGGATGAACTAGTTCATAGACTATACGGCTCGATTAGAGTTCACTCGCTGTTTCAAAATGTATCCTGGATGCGTATGGTTGGATCAGCTCTTTCCTTCACACGTGTCAAAAGGACTGTTTAATGCCCGTTTATCACAGGACCTTGCGAAAATGCTTCCAATACTCGGTACTTTTCCTGTCCTTTAACGTAGTTTCTTATTTCAAATCGAAGCCCAATTATGGCAATGACCGGTGATGACATTCCTTTTAGTTGTAATTTCATTATCGTAATGAATATTTCACTCAAATTCATTAATTAAAAGAAAGACAGTAACATTTTCTTTATCTTACAATGCAAATCGATTGGAAAGTCTCTTCTTTTTCTCAATCCCAAGTAAGGACCCCACATAAAAATAAAAATGCATCATCAGATTATGAAAAAACAAACTGGCAAGTAAAACCTCTGAAGCTCTGGCCAAGAAGGGAACTAGGAAGCATAACAAGAAAGGAGGGGCACTTTGGTCACTTGGCCAGCACAATTTTGGGAAAATCCCTAATCTCATTTAAGAAATCCTGATAATTGCCCACTCATGCCCCCACTTTTATTCTTTGCCCTAGGAGAAAACCAAGATTCCATCTCAGCACTAACCCCCTTAAACTCCACAAGCACGTTAAAGAAACACTGTCTCTCTCTCTCTCTCTCTCTCCTCTGTGACAGCTAATAAGCCTTCAATAATCTGCGCCAATTCATACAGCTAACATACGCATCGTCCGAAATCCGAGAAACCCAAATGAGGAACCTCCCTCCCCGTTCTGAATCTCGCCCCAAAATTCTGTCTTTCGCTCAACCAACTGTATAGCTTTCCTCGTTGTTCGAATGTAGAAGAGGCAGTCAGGCGAAGGAACGAAGGAACGCGACAGAGACGCACGCACGCGCACTCACTCACTCACTCTCTCTCTCTCTCTCTCTCTCTCTCACTTCGGGTGTTGCGGCTTCACTCCCAAATCCCACCACCGCCGCCCATCGAAGAGAAAAGCCTTCCGAGCTGCTTATAGGGTGGGCGAAGGAATAGGATTCCCCGCACGGCAGCGGCGGCGGCCATGTCCTCCGCCCTCAGCTCCTCGAGAAGCAGCCCGAGCGGCTCGAGGCACCACCAGTTCGTCGGCGGCGGCGTCAACAGCCCCGTCGTTCTGGGCGTGTCGAGGTTGAGATCTTCCGCGGCCAAGAAGCCGCCCGAGCCGCTGAGGCGAGCTGTCGCCGACTGCCTCTCCTCCAGCTCGGCTCACCATGGGGTCCCGTCCTCCACTGTTGCCTTCGAGGCTTCCAGGACTCTTCGGGTGCGCTCGAATTTCGATCCTTTCTTATTTGTTTGCTGGATTCTTGATTTTTTGGGGTTCTTGATTTTGTTGGGTCTTGCCGTCTTGGTTAGATCTTGCAAAAAGTTTTGATTTTGGTCCTGGGTGGGGGTGTTTGGAATCTGGGTTTCGCAGCGCTGGACGTGATTTAGTTTTAGTTTGGTTTGATTGCGGAGTTACTGGTATTCAATGCTCAGTTCGGTTGCTTGGAATTGATGCCGTATTGAAAGGTGGATCGTTCAGCTGAAGTGGGGCCAATTTGCTCGTGGAATCTATCTTCTCAGCTGTCATAGATGAACGAATTGATTCGCAGAAGAAATGTCCCTACTTTGCTATATCT
This sequence comes from Eucalyptus curtisii, assembly GCA_017140595.1. NCBI lineage: Eukaryota > Viridiplantae > Streptophyta > Magnoliopsida > Myrtales > Myrtaceae > Eucalyptus > Eucalyptus curtisii. The sequence goes on along the minus strand of CM029500.1, from coordinate 36,711,121 downwards.
TCTTGTCATTTGGAGAGTTCAGGCTGGATATAGTTTGATGTTCATAAGAAATGTGTGCTCATTTGTCGAGATTATGCAAGAATGACATGATTTCTAGTGAAAAGGGGGGCCCACCCTTGAAGCACACTGCCGCAGCACTAGCTAGTTGACCATTCTGAATGGTTCAGTTAATCACTGTAAGCTTCTAAGGAAGGCATTCTTATGATAATCTTTGCAAGACAATGCCCTTCTCAAAAGCTAGGATAAAGTTCACAGTTTACACTCCAATGGGATGTCCAATTTTGGCAACATGAAGTAATTGTTGACTTGAGTCTAGTCGGGAAGAAACCGTTGCCACCACAAGTCCACAAAAATGTTCTTTAATTGATTGGCAGAAAACGTTTACAATTGGTTTGCAGTGGGCTTTCATTTTTTTTCACGAATCTTCAAAATGGTAGTCTTAAGAAATGAAATGTGCTTCCCTGATAAGTTTATATCTGAAATCACACAACTTTCCTGGAAAATGAAGCTTGATCCTTATCTAAGACCATGTTTCTGTTAGTATGGCAGTATTGCTGGCAGTTTTCAAGGTACAGATAAATCATGTGGTGGTTCTTTTTCGAGAAACTGTTTACTGGCACTTTTTACATATGTATGCTAGAACTTATGAGTTAAAGGTTTAGATTCTTACAAGTTGTCAATGGCAGGACTATTTGGCTAGCCCTGCGACAATTGACCTGGCTTACAGTTTTATGATAGAACACACTATTTCAGAGAGAGACCGCAGGTATGTTGGTATCTTTTAATCTTTTGACAACCACCACTGTTAGGCTTTTAACTGTTTTATATAGGACTAGCAATTTCTGAGACAAAGCGATAAAATGATTTGAGCATGATCCAACCGAGAGCAATTTATTGAGAGAAACCTGAAACTCACACGACATGAATGCAAATATTAAAAACCGACGCAGCCAGACCATGCGTTAACACATTTTTTGTTATCTGTTGTTGCAGTGCACAAGTAATTTACTTTGGTATGTGGTATGCAAACTGTTCTTTTGTTTTCCTTTAGATACCCAGGGAAAGGTGCTGAGTTTGGAAATGTTGAGTTCTCAGTCATTTGAATGCTTCTGGCACCAACTTCTGCGCTAGGAGTCCACTCTCCTCTTCCTCCTTCTGCGAACTAGCCCTAGAAAGTTATTAATGAAGGGAAAGGATGAAGAACACTTCAAGCTGTTAGATTGCTGTTTGATTTTACACATCATTTTCAATCCTTTGACTTTGAGATGACATTTTCATTAGTTCTCTTTTTGAAGCCCTGGGCCATAGCTAGAAAAAATTCATTTAATTATGCTTTTGATTTCTTAGTTGAATATTTTTGTGATATGTGTTTTCAGTAATTAGTTTGATTAATTTGTGGTTTTACTTGGCAGCCCGGCTGTAGTGGCTAGATGTGTGTCTCTTCTGAAAAGATACCTACTAAGGTATGCGCTTCAACTATCCAGACTGTTTGTTTGCTAATAGATTCTAGATCAATGGTTTTTAGTTTTTGTGGTTGATGTCCTAGCACCAGTTGATTGATTAAGATACTTGATCTTTTATTAATTGCCTCTTCAAAAGTGAAAATGTTTGAGAAGGTTTTATTGAGCGTCAGTGTTCCGGCTTCTGCGAATTGTAAAGTAATAGGTTTTGAGTGTCCTTAGTGATGCACTTCTCATGCAATCACCAAAATAGGTTCTTTCCGTCGTATGTTTTTGGTGCTAAAATGCTTATATAGTTGAGTAAAGATCATGAAGAGAATTGCGCTTCCCATTCCAACAACATGAACTACTGGGAAGTGAAAGGCTGACTAACTGAACTCCTGTATCAGTCCAATTGATACAGATTGAACTTCTGTTTTAGTTGGACTGTCAACTACAATAACTTAAGGGCAGTTGGTCATTAGATGAATCCTGTATCTTAATAGGTTATCAACTATTGTTTCTTTAGATGCATCATGTCTAGTTAGTGCACACCTGAGTACATTATGTCATAGAGCCTTTGAGGAAATTTCTTTTATGGTTTCTCTGTGGTTCAGGAGTTTACTCTTCCTGCTTCTTTCACAGATATAGACCCAGTGAGGATACTCTACAGCAGATTGATCGGTTCTGTATTAACACAATTGCGGAATGCGATGCTAACCCAAATAGCAGAGTAGTTCCAAGTAAGGCTGCACCATCTTCAGCGCCTCCTTTGCCTGTGTCCAGTTTTGCTTCTGGAGCGCTTATTAAGTCACTGCATTATATTCGTTCTCTCGTGGCTCAACATATTCCAAGGCGGTCATTCCAACCAGCTGCTTTTGTTGGAGCTGCTTCAGCAACCAAAAATTTACTCCCATCATTGTCGTCCTTGTTAAAACGATCTTTCAATTCCCAGTTAAGCCCCTCAACTGGCGCGGAATCTCTTGAAAGCAAGGACGATTCAAGTATATCTTCTCAGAACAAACTCAATCCTAAAAGTGTCGACTATGTTGAGGATATTGATTATATAGCTCCCGATGTCCTCAAGTGGCGCCTTTTAGGGGATCATCAATCATCATTTGTGTCACCTGAAAGGTAATTCATTCTGAACCACACATATAGGTGTTTCATAGGAACCTTATGCCTACTTGTGATTTAGCTTGAGTGTGTAATTGACGCTGGCTATGACACAGTGACCGAATTGTGAGTTCCCAAGACATGAATGCACATAACTTCCTAGAAGTAGGTGCAGCAGCACTCCTTGTGGGCGATATGGAAGCTAAGATGAAAGGCCAGGCTTGGAAGTATTTTGGCAGTGCTGATATGCCTTATCTTGATCAACTGTTGCAGCCTTCTCCTGTCACGACAATCACCAGCTCTGCCTCTGCCCGTTCTCATCTAAGGTCTATAACAGCTTCTAAAAGGTCTAAGCCAGGCCCTCATCAAATTTGGTATGTATTCATTTTACAATTGCCTTTTCATGTGTAAGAGGCTTCCACCTTATCTGTGAAATGCAGTGTGCTGAGTCCTTTTAACCAAGTACCTGTTGAGTAAGTGAACTGAAACTTGCTAGCAAGTCAACAAGCAGCTATAGACAATTTTTTTTTTTTTGGCCAAAAAAAAAAAAGAAAAAACAAATCTGGAACTCTCTCTCAGATGTCTGTAGATTGTAAGATTTGATTTGGTCATAACTTATCTTAGGTTGGATCTCCCCTCACTCCCTGCCTCCTTATGTGGCACTATTGTGATGCACTAAGAAATCGGATGCTGATTCTCAAGGATATAAAAGCCTTTTTAAGCAAGGATCGAACATTGGGTGCTGAACTTTTGTAGTGTTAAACACACTAAATCAGTTGATGGCTGGTGAATCCATATTGATGCTGAGATAGACTCTCAAATGCCTTCTAATCAATTTGGCTGACCGTGTTCTGGTTGGATATTCCTGAAAGGAATATGTCATTTTTGGTTGGGTCTTGTTTAAAGTGGCATTGGTTTGCTGCAGGCCATAAATGTTCCGTTGAAGGACCTTTTGTAGTGTGCTCTTTCACGCGATGCTTCCTCTTAAGTACCTTTGTTGTTTGCAGGGGTATTTGAATCCTGCTTTCTCTTCCTTACATTAGGATGGATAGCAAGACAACCACATCTTACTGGATGCTTCTAATTTACATGAATCTTTTTTCTGATACCTGTTGGCCTTGAATTATGTTTGCTTAGTACAGGCTGCATATAGCAGTATGAGTCTTATATTTTGCTGCCTTGGGTAAAAAAAGATCGCCCTTAACTAGATATGAGGAAAGCTGAGAAACTAAGAGTCTAAGATTAGACTTCGTTTATCGTTTTGTATATATCACCCCTGTCTAAGATCAAAAGCTTCATTTCGGCATTATCAATTGAACATGCAACTCCCATTTTTCAGGGAGGAATCTCCTACAAGCACATTCCGACCTCGTGCTCGACCGCTATTCCAATACCGTCATTACAGGTGTGGCATAATTAATTCATAATTTTCATACATAGTATTATCTCATGCAGTTGCATAATTATTTTCCCAAGTGTTGAGAATTGGTCTGGATAATGGTTGATGTGAGGTTCATATGGAATTGTTAATGTGTGGTTCATATACAAGTAACCGTTGAGGTTCTTTATATATATATATATATATATATATATATATATAAAGCAAAGTTCATTAAACTAATCAAGAATGTTGAGACTTCAAGCCATCCATTTAAGCACGGAAGCTTAATTTCATTTTTATATCCCAACCTGTGGATATGTGTCCCATACCCCTGAACATGCAAATCTGAATCTCATCTTTTGTTTTAGAAGGACTGATGTGATAAAATGAGGGAATTGGGAAATTGGATGTTCCCCTTTAACTATGTATCGGGTTATGTTAAAATGACTATATAAAAGTTGAAGCTTGGAAGTGTGATTTGAATAGTCTTACTCTGAATTTTGTGCTTCATGCATTGTTTTGCACTTTTTGGGCAAATTATACTAATTCTCATGTCTTGTGGTCATTGTTCATACTAGTCATGGATTCTGCTGCATCATGCATCGATTGTACATGATTTTTATTCCCTTAAGTGTATTTACACAAACCCTGCTATATTCAGTTTATGTCAAAAATTGACCAGAATTTGTGTCTCATTGACTGTTGAACAATTTGACCGAAGACATGCTCAGCTATACGAATGTGGCTTTTGGTTCTGGCTGTTAATGGAAACATCACACTTGCAGTGCAATAAATCGTCCTCAAAATTTATTTTGTTGCTCAGCTATATTGAATGTGGCTTTTGGTTCTGGCTGTCAATGGAAACTTCACACTGCCACTGCAATAAATCTTCCTCAAAATTTATTTTCTGCTACATCATATGTGGGCAGTTGTACATGCACAAACCCTCCTCTGCTCAGTTTATGTCAAAAATTGACCAAAATTTGTGTCTCGTTGATTTGTCGGATTATTTGACCAAAGAAATGCTCAGCTATATTAAATGTGGGTTTTGGTTTTGGTTGTTAAGGGAAACTTCACACTGCCAGTGCAATAAATCTTCCTCAAAATTTATTTTGTTTCTCCTTTTTTGGTTTTATTACCTTAGCGCAACAATGTCTGTAATTAGTTCCTACATCCAATAATGAAATCAATGCATGAAAATTCCTCTTCTTTGTCCTCTGATCTGGATGTTTTTATCTGAGATGCATGTCTTACAGAGGCTTTTGGAGCACAGTGCAGTTCTTCTCTTTCTTTTCTTCTGACGTCAATTTTTTCTATTATTCAGTGAACAACAACCTCTGCGGCTTAATCCTGCCGAGGTTCAGGAAGTGATTGCTTCAGTCTGCTCGGAGATGTCTTCTCCAAATGCTAATGTCATGACAGTGTCAAGATTAAATAATGCTGGAAAGCCAACGATGGATGTTGCTATCAGTGTTCTCGTTAAACTTGTTATTGACATGTACATTCTAATCACCTTTTTCTTCCAATTTGTGCCTGTGCACCTTAACTTAATGCACTTTCTCGATGTGTGATCATGTGTCGATTGTGCTTAAAACTTCATTGTCAATTGGTGCTTCGATCACAGGAGTCAATATAATCTGTCATATATGCTGTACTTGCATGTTCAGTTCGCATTGAGATGTACACCACTACTTGCATGCGTCACGTACAGATCTTTCACAGTATCGCATCACGGCATTACCAACTTCTATATTTTAGGGGGTTGCTTTATGTTAATATGGATGTATATGTTTTTTTCCCATTTAACCATATGCCTAAGTGCTCTCTGCATGATATGGTATCGTGACTTAAGCTTATGGGTTTAAGGGAGAATATTGACGCATGTTAGACCATTTTGAGTGGATTTTCTTAATATTTAACATGAATTGCTTACCATGGTGCGTTTGGTGTGTGTCTTTTAGATTGTTTCTTAATCCTTGACTTGAATGTAAGATCAAAGTGAACTGGGGGTTTTTGCTTGTAGGTATGTTTTGGACCCTGGGCCTGCTGCTCCTCTCACCCTGTCCATGCTTCAGGTGTTGATTCAAATGGATATATAAATTCAATAAAAATTTATGTTCGAAGATTCTAATTTACTTGTAATGCCCTTCCAGGAAATGCTTAGTTCTACCAGAACAGAGTGCAGGGCACGTGCTTTTGATTTGATTCTGAACCTTGGAGTACATGCTCATCTATTAGAGCCTGTGCTGACAGACATTCCTTCCACCATTGAAGAAGAATACTGTCAAGAGACATATCTTGATAGTGAAACTCAAGTTGGAATACATGGGCTGGCAAAAAGTTCTTTCAAAAGAATGGAATCTTCCACAGCTATTGATGATTTGGAGTCTTGGATCCTGAACATTTTATATGAAATTCTTCTCTTTCTAGTTCAGGTATTATGATTAACCAAAACCTAAAACTTCAAGGCAATATCTCTTGCAATTTTAGTTGGTTTGGGTAAGCATCTTGTTAGGTGTTGACTTATCCAAATAATGAAGAATCTGCATGGCCTTTGTGTGCATGAATGAACTCTTTGAAATTTTGAGTTCTTTAAAAAATTTGCATTGTCGAGAGTGTCATCGAACTCTTTCCCTTCAACTTAAGGTTGAATATTTTTGAAATTGGGAGCTTTGCTCTAGGAATCTGGCACATCTTGATAATTATCTTCAAAGGTTCAGGTCTTTGAATGATATGGTTTGCATAACTTGAAGAAAGCAAAAAAATCATTTAAAATTGTAATTTGTATTCCTTCTTTTGCATATGTTTTCTTTTGCGGTTGAATCTCCCAAAGATTTTATCTGAGATTTTTCACTTCACGGTTGAACTTGAATAACGTGAGTAAAGATGTAGCTTGCTAACTCAGATCTAAATGAAATGTCAAAATAATTAGAAGTTCTGTCAGCCAAAATATAAAATATGTGTATGCAGCATGAATATATGTTGTGTTCTTCCTCTTAGATTATTTCAACATAATCTTCTCAAGGGTTCCTCCTGCTTGTTCAACAGATGGAAGAGACGGAAGAGTCTGTCTGGGCCTCTGCACTTAGCTGTTTGCTCTATTTTGTCTGTGATAGGGGCAAAATTTGGAGGAAGAGGTTGCAAGGTCTGGACATAAGGGTGAGCAACCTTCTTCCATGTTTATGTTATGTTTACTTAGAAGTGTCATGTTCTCTCTGCTCCAAGTAGTAAAGAAGATATCATCATCAGCATCACTTGTATCGTTTTCAGCATCACACCCACCCACCCACCCACTCACGCACACACATACATTTAACAATTGTTTAGTTAATTGAGATGTAGACTTCAAAGCAAGTAAACATTGAGAATGCTGGAGGTCTTCAGGTATTCATTTTAACTAGATGTGAGCTCCAACTATGGATTTAAGTAAGAAAGGGAAATGTGGAATCAAGGTTCAGCAAAGCCTGGAATAGCTTTTACAAACATGTCTCTAAGAATATTATCTTGGTTTATGATATAATTAAGAAGGTAGTATTTTATGCTTCACTGTATGTAGGACTTTGTACAACTTTAACTCTGCATAGTAAGTCTTGCGAGTTCAGTCCGTAAAATTTCTCGTCTGTTTTTTAGCTTTGGAAGAACCAAACCTACTCTGTATGTTTACATAAAAGAAAATGTGGCTGCTTTTACTTTTAAACTTCTTCATTGTACTACACACTTAGAATGGAACACTTTTTTTCTATGGTGATTACATTAATAGGTTCTATACGTTTTTCTTCTTGAAGTTCGGGGGTTACCTTTAACTTCTAAATTTTTCAGTATTGAGGATGACGTTGGCATGATAGAAAGTCTGCCACTGATTAATCTGGGGTAACGGTTTATGTCTAGTTAAATTTATTATGGAATAGTTCTCCTCTTTCAGAACTAAAGTATGCAAAACTGCCAATTAGTGTTCAGAGACTTTCAGAGTCTTCTGTCTTTATGAATAGAAAGCGATCGTAAAAGGAAAAGGAAAAATGCTTTTTACACATCCTTCAGGATCTGCTTTCTCATATTAAGTAACTGTCTTCTACTCTAACAGTAACTTTGGATATTCTGAAATGTCATTCTAATGGACCAAGCAGACTTATTTAGACTGTTCTTAATTGCAAATACTTGCTATCGAACTTTCCTCTTCTTCCTTCCTGTATCAGAAGTTGTGTCATGTTTTAGTCTATGGTATGAGTTTCCTGGGACTAAAAGTGATCCAGTTTTTCTCTTGTCTAGACAGTCGTCGTCGTTCATGTTTTTGTGGGCGAGATTATCAGAGACTTGGGGCGAGTGTAGCTTTTGATTGTGTTCATAGATATTGTTTTGCTCGGGATGATGGACAGATCTGCTGTTATATAGTATTGTATTTCTTCTTCTTGTTTTTTTATTTTTTGGTTATCTATATATAATCTCAGAGAAAGGTTTGATTTAAGGTTCTTTTTAATAATTTTCAGGTTGTCAAATCACTTTTAGAGATCAGCAGGAAGAATTCTTGGGCAGAAATTGTTCACAACAAGCTTGTTTCCATACTAACTAACATGTTTTATCAACTTCCTGATGAATCCACTGACTTGGTTTCGAGTACCCTGCTTTTTCTCTTTCACCAGGTTGATCTTATTGGAGGGATTGAGTTTATATTACTTGAGGTATGCAAATTTTTAATATGCGAAATTGATTTTGTCAGTAGTTGATAGGCTTGCTGAAAGACTAAGGAAAAGCAGGGGTGTGTTGCTGCTGAACTGGGAATGAATTGCCTCCTTGTGTAGTGGTTTATAATTATCCCTATGTTCTTTATTTTCCCCACTTTTAACTTTCCTCTACTTCATGTCACTTTTAAGAAATAATATTTTAATTATAATGGTATTAGGACTATAAATCAAACTAATGGTGATTTTTTCCTTTGCTTTTAGAAAAATGACAAATTTTAGATAAAGTTTGTTCTGGTTCAGGGAGAACTTGATTGGTTCTTTCTTAGATACATTCCGCATGAGCAGCCTCTGACCTATTTCTTTCAGATACAGTTATACATAAAGATTGACGCTTTAACATGTTAACTATTGGGCAGATAAAAGTTCCACCTCTTCAAATGTAGTTATTCTTTTAGATATTGTTCTGGAGGAGTTGCTCTCAAGTTAATTGTGAATGCGTTGTTACCCAGTTAACTTTTTTTTTTTTTTTTAAATATCTAAGAGTTTCTTTTTACTTGCAGAAATTCTACTGAAGGAACTAGTTGCTTATCTCCCTTGTGAAAACATTTGTATTAAACACTGGTGTCATCTCACCTTAAAATTTATTGAGGAGTCATTGAAGTCTCTACAGATTCAATTATGTAGCAAACAAACACGTCAAATGTATAAACCTGTTCCCTAGCCATGTCTCCAGGTGATAATGGGAGCACAAAATTATATCTGCATGCCCAATTATGATTATAATTATAATTTTCCAAAATTATTCTGGTGACCTGAGATTGGTTGCTTTACCCTGATTTATGGGTTGGTTATTAGTTGCTTGTTTAGATAAAATCAAATTTAAAAGCATCCTTCTCCAAAATCATCCTGGTTCCTGATACGTCTCTCCCACATCTGTGTGTTGCTTTGCAGTATTCGCTCGTGAACTCGAGGGAAGAAAGGAGAAATTTGTATCTGGTGCTTTTTGACTATGTCTTACATCAAATCAATGAAACATGCTTAGCAACTGGAGCCTCTGAATTCACTGATGATGAGATTCAACCTCTTGCAACCTTGCTCACTCTGGCAGACGCACCTGAAGCGTTTTATATTTCGGTTAAACTGGGAGTACAAGGAATTGGCGAGATCTTGAGAAGGTCAATATCTGATGCATTGGACAGATATCCAAACAGCGAACGACTAAATATGGTACTTCCACCTTCGCTGGACATCTGTTTTACCTTCTGTTGCATTTTCTTGTTTTGAGTTTCAAAAAAAAATATGTTGGTATAACTACAAGATCTATATGTTATATTCTTTTATTTTGAGTGGGCATCTAGGCGTATATTTGTACTTGGATTGCTGTTTCTAAGAGTTTTACATGTTCCTTTGACATGAAGATATTGATGTATAATGCAGCTGCCTCATTTTCCCATTTTTTGTTCCATTTCTCTCAAAAGAGGATATTTATCCTTCTTTGCCTATTGCTTGATTTTGTTTTTTTCTCCATTTTTTTCAGAACGGTTCCTCCTAATTTATACATGTGAAATCTTGCATCTCTTGGATGACATTTCAGCTTTTGCTAACAAGTTTGGCCACTAATGATGATGTTACTTACTCTTCGCTCTGAATCTGGTTGTTTTGCAGCTCTTGGAAAACATAACAGAGAGATTTGATGTGTTAGTGAGTTCATTTAGTCACTTAGACAAAGAGTTCTCTCATATGGTACAGATCACAAAGTCCTTCAAGGTTCTCGGGAAAATTAGAGAAATATCCTTACGAAATGGTATTGGCGATGATGTGAATCTCCATTGGTCCACATTACATTCACTCCTTCATTCAGAAAGAACTTCATGCCGTCGAAATGGGTACATATGGTTAGGAGATTTGCTTATATCAGAAATTAGTGAGGAAAAGGAGGGTAGTATATGGTCAAATATAAAAACATTGCAGCAGAGAATTGCTGATGCGGGAGCTCCTGATTATTCTGTTGCTTCAGATATCCCCTTGTCTGTACGGCTTTTGTGTGGGCTTTTGAAATCTAAGCACAACAGCATTAGATGGGGTTTCCTGTTTGTTCTGGAGAGGCTTCTTATGCGTTGCAAATTTTTGCTGGATGAGAAGGAAATGCAGCGGTTTAATAGCAGTGGTCCTGATCACTCTTTTGATGACAACCGTCTTAAGAAGGCCAATGCAGTAATAGACATCATGAGCAGTGCTTTACTACTGGTTTTCCACATAAATGAAACTGACCGCATGAATATTTTAAAGGTATGTTGCTTGCAAAACCGATCCTAGCTGACTGTGGTTTCTGAACCTTGGAAATGGGACAACATGTGCAAAGGAGACATCACTCTATAAGATATTTCCATACATTACTTAAAGATTATTATTCTCATGTTTCAAGCAGCCTTCCAAGTGCTACTAATGTTCCGATTTGTCCTTGGGTGATATATGTGATCAGAATGCCTAGGGATCTAAAAATATGCAGCTGGAATAAGAACTGCCACATATGATGGAACAAGCAATGATAAACCTGGCTATCGAGCAGCTTGTCCTGTTGCATTTGAATATTGTTGACGTGATTAATAGTTTCTTGTTTAACTAGTGATATTTCTGAAATATATATGGAAAATTAGACATGTTCTGTAACTATTTTACCTGTCATACCAAGCTAGATATTGCGTATTCCTCAGCCTAAACATAGATTTCCATATACACAAAGAAGAAGACAGCTCTTAGTTGATGTAGTGAATTCTTTTATTTATTTAATTGAAGGCCCAAATCATATATGGAAGTTAAGCGAAAGCTTCTTAAAGAAGAAAAATACGTTTGAAATATGTCATGTTTCAAGCTTTTAATTATATAGTCCATTGCGAAGCTTTTGATTAGCTGGTAAGAATTAATTATACATTTCGTTACAAAGCGTTTGATTAGTTTGTAAGAAACGGATGTTGGCATGGTGACACTGATTCTTGCTGAGCCTGCATCAGCTCATTAAATTTAATCAGAGTTACTTCTGGTCAGAGATACTGTTTGGCCTTTGTTGTTTGAGTAGCACTAAGTGATTATCTTGAATCGGATGCTTTAAGTTGTTAACATGTTGTTTAACGAAAGCTACTTTGGCAATTTCTTTTAAAAGAATTAATAGGAATACTAACTGTATTTTTTTTCTCTGTTAATACATAGATGTGTGATATTCTTTTCTCTCAAGTGTGTCTCAAAGTTCCGCCAGCAAGTTCCACTCAAATTGGAGAGGGAATGCGTGTCACCAGTGAGAATAAGAAAAAGGATCTTGGTGAGCCAGCTCCTCCACAAGAGAACTGCCTCCGAGGGGAATATGTGGAAGAAACTTATGGCAGAGCCAACAATAATGGTAACTTCTATCATGGGACAGCTTCAATGGCTGCATTGCTTCTACAAGGACGCGCTGTTGTTCCCATGCAATTAGTTGCCCGTGTTCCTGCTGCTTTATTTTATTGGCCATTGATTCAACTTGCTAGCGCTGCGACAGACAACATCGCATTGGGTGTTGCTGTTGGAAGCAAAGGAAGGGGCAACCTACCTGGGGCAGGATCGGACATTCGGGCTACCCTTTTGTTGCTTCTAATTGGTAAATGCACTGTGGACCCCCCTGCTTTTGAAGAAGTTGGTGGAGAAGATTTCTTCAGGTGATAGCATTTACCTCTCATCCCTATGAGGTTTTGATTTTTTTTTTTGTATCATATCTTTTATTTCTTTTGGAGTATGCAAAGGGTCCAAGCACTGGTTTTGTCAACTTGCAGAGAACTTTTAGATGACACGGACGCAAGGGTAGCTTATTATTCTTCAGCTTTTCTTTTGAAGGCAAGGAAGCATCTCTATTTTCCATGTATTAGCATTCTTGTTTTCATGGGGATCTGCTGATTTATATGTTGTGACATATGCAGAGGATGATGACAGAGAAACCTGAGAAGTATCAACACATGCTTCAGAATCTTGTTTTCAAAGCTCAGCAGGTAAGGCATGTAGTGATGATTTGTCTGCATGTTAGTGTTATTCACAGACTCACAGTAATTAAGCTAATAAATGTTTTTTGACAACACACCATTTATCCTGTAGACAGTTTTGGGAAAGTTTGACAGTCATCCTATAAGCAGATCTAGAGAAGAAACAGTACCAAAAATAGACTAAACTCACGGATGGGTTTTAACATGTCATTTTGATGATGTACGTCGGTAGTTTGGATAATGTCGTTGCGAATGGGCTTTATGGGTTACATTTGAAGAGACATTATGAAAATTGAAAATCCTATAAACCTGATGCTGGTTAAGGGGACAGGGTACCCGTTGTCCTGCCATTTCTTATCGAACTTTTAAGATGTATAATTGACCTATTTCTTATGGGAAGTTTGCTTCTCACTTGTTGGGGTTTTATTGCTGCTTTGCAGAGCAACAATGAGAAGTTGTTGGAGAATCCATATCTTCAGATGCGTGGCATACTTCAGTTGGCAAACGATCTTGGAATTGAGTTGTGACATCAAGTAGTCATTGTGAGAGACAAGTTGAGACCCTAATGCCCATGCTGTTCACATCCTGATAAGCAAAGCTTAAGTTCCCTCAGGATGATATGGAAATGGAAAAGGGGGCGCCTTCTCCATTGAACAATGTGGATCAGAATAAGTTTGAGTCTTCTGCAGAAAGGGATGTGTTTCAAAGTTGACTTTGAAGCTATGGTATGGGATGGAGTTAGAAAATTTACTGGAGTATGATACATTCTCTGGGATGAGCAATCATCATCCTTTATATTTTTCTGGATGCAGGAGTGGAGTGGTAAAGTGTATGCTTTTGAAACATTACTCCTCCTGGTTGTACATGAGTAGGGCTAGCTATCAATGGAAAAAATTATCTTGGGAAATCTGTGATGTAAAGCTGACGGCTCAGGACTCAAGGTGTTCTAGGTCGTTGCACTGAGCAGTCCCTGGAGGATACTATTAGTATGCTGACTCAGATCAGATCAAGTTCACCTCCTGAAGTTCAGGGGGTTGAACATACCCTCAGGTACTCATCTTGTCCATTTTGTTCCTCTCCACTCATTTATCTTGTAGCTTCTGAGTGTGCTGGGTATGGCCCCATTAAGCTAATCAGAGTCCTATATTTATATGTTGTGCTAAGAAGACTATCTCCTTCACTGTTTTAGGAAGTTATATCCCGGCTTTGTTTAGAGGGAATTAGGGTCCACAGTGAACTAGGTTCTCTGTAAATGTCTTGTAGTACAAACGTCAAGTTACCAGGAAATTCATTATATCGCTTTGCGATCATCGAGACACATTCTCAGTGGGATGGGCCCTCGTATGAGATAGTCAGGCTCATATATGTGAGGCCTACAGAGCATATGGGAGAGTTTGTGTTTGCTTCGAGAGTGTATAACAGCTTGCATCGTTTTTTTCCCCCACATTCTTGGCTCTGAGACATCTTTCTTTGCATGTGTCTTTCTTTGATATTTTGAAGCAGTTCCGGTGACCATTATATAGCAGAAGTTTAATGGACCTCTGGAAGAAATCTTTTTGTTTCCTTGTTCAAATTTTGGAGCCTCTGTAGTATCTCAGCAATGAGGGATACGATGATGATCATCTACATGAGAAATAATAGTTTCTTTAGTTCTCAAATTGACTTGAGAAGTCAGACGCGAGGTCTCATCATCGATGAAGAGGGCAGTGATTTTGTACCTTCTGTATGCGTAGGACCTGCAACTACTTGATTTGTGAGACAAGGGCTCTGAAGGGGGCACCATTGAGGATGCTAAGTATTAGGGGCATCTTCAATGTCTGCCTAGTCTGGTTCTTGATCTGTTCATTAATTGTTTTTGACTGCTGTATATATTTGTTTCTTTTCTTTACGTGGTTATGGCCTCTTCCCCTGTTTTGGCTGCTTCAACTAATTTGCGGTTTGTTGTAAAATTATTGGTTGAGTTTGCTGATGTATGAATGAAATTTTGAAGTAATGAAAGCAGGAAATTTCGTTGTTTCGTTTCTTGCGCTGCCTGGCGAGAATGATTTGTTGCTTCTTTTCCTATACCATGGTTGTATAAATTGAACCAGGAAAATCACCCGGCAAATTGGAGTCATCTAGTGTTGTCTAGATTTGCAAAGCTTTAATTTTCATATGAAATCAGCTAGGATAAGATTAACATTCAAAGCGTAACACAACATGATCACAATGGATTATTATATCTAGATAGTGCTATTTTCCCCTGATCACGAGACCGTAGTCAGCGAGAAAGCAAGACTATCAATATACTGTAGAATAGCAAACTTTAGCATGCACACTCGTAGTTACCATGTAACATGTGGCAGACGATGTGATTGAGAATGATCCCGACCCGAATTAATTCATTTTCTTGCAATACAAATCTAGTAATTCATAAACTTATGCCAAACTGCTAAAACAATTTCATGTTATCAAGTGAGTGAGTGAGCTTGAAATCAAATGAGGGTGAGAGGGTAGAAGGTAAAGAGTCATAGATGTAAATTGAATTAGAATAAATTACAAATCTTTTAAATTATATATTATTTCGGATTTTTACCATTTCAAGCCTGTTTGTGACCTACTTAATCCATTTAACAAACACTCATATCAAATATGAGTTGATTAATGCGTCTCCATCCCATTTTAATGGGTCTCGCATAGTGACAGTGCATATCCAGCAAAAGCAATGGCCTAAAGGGATCAACTGTAATCATTAAGACCTGATAAGACATGCAACGAAGGATGATGCTAGCCATACACATCTGAATTAAAAGGGTAACGTAGAAACTGATATAAATCGGCTTCAATCCAATCCTCGATTCTTTGCCAACATTACCATGACTATTTCAGACGAAAAAAATGAAATAAACTGCCAAAAGATGCTCCTATACGTACGATTTGCGGAATTACCTATTGACTATGAGCCAAAAATTTACTATGGTTTAGAAGGTGGAGCTGGAGAATCCAAAAAAGAACAGCACACCACCCCAGGTACGGTAGACAAAATGCTACCATCCTTAGTTTTGTCCCTAAAGAGTGAATGCCATGTGGGAAAGCTGCATAACGATGAGATTACTATTCCTAAAAAGCAATTTGTGCTGTTTACGATGACGACCGCATGGCTTCTAAATGGTATCTGTCCAATTCGGCATCAAGCTCTTTTGCAGATGGTTTTTGAAAATGAGCTTTTCCTGGTCCACCAACTCTTGGACGTCCTTGGCTGCTGCCACCTTGATACAGTTTCTCAGCACCAGAACCTTGTCCACTATAAAACATTAGCATCAGAAAGCACATTAAACTGGGGTTGCAGGGGAAGTTTCAGGTACAAAAAGTCCAACTAAATGCACACTAGATTGCCAAATGAACTGTGTCGGTGGCAAGATGATAAGAGGGCATTCGAGGCAGTCATTGAAATTCTCAAACGCAGATACCCGATCTAGGAAGCTAACTTCAAGCTAATGAAAGAGGCATAGTTTCTCATAGCAGATCCACTCAGATATTCACAATCCGTTGTCCCCAAGTGACCATCAATACTCTAATTCCCAGTCATTAAGGCTCAAATCAGATTGATCAAACTTCCAATCACTTTTCCTTCTCTCTACCCACACAGCAAGTAAATGCCAGCATCAATGGCTATCAGATCAAAAATGATATGAGGTCACGATATTTGAAATTCTAAAATGGATGGGCAATTTTCCTGGCCATTGTTTCTGTCAAAGCTTTTGAAGACTAACAGAAAGTTATATACCTTGCATAGGCACTCTGAAATCTTCTAACACTGCTATATGGAAGAGGAAGGGGAAGCAGAGGAGGAGGAGGAAAGAGCCTCAGTCCAACAATCTCAATTTTCATCGGCTTCCCATCAAGTTGGACATTATTGTATCTCTTGATAGCTGCTAAAGCATCTGAACGCCGTGCGAAAATAACTTCTGCGGTTCCCTACAATAACAATCTCCAGTTAAAAGACACGACAAAATCAAAGTTCAGACTTCCACTTAAGTTTTGCCTAAGCCTCATCTTCACCCTATGACAATGTTCAAGTGATGATTCATGATTCCATTAATTAAAACCAGCTACATCCAAGTCCCAAACTCGAAGAGTCTCATGGCAGCCCTTTGTTTGTAAAGACTTGCTCATAAAGCAATTCAACAGGAAGTTTTCCGTTTTGAAAAAGTGAGATAATGCAGGACAGAGATTTTAGTCCTATAAAAATCACTCTCACAATATTCGATATTTGATCCGAGTATTTTGAAAGAGAAATACCTTGGATCTCCCGCTTTGATCATAGTGGATTCCGCATCTTTCCACAGCCCCAACATCTGAAAACAGTAACTGCAGAGACCAAGGCACGAGTTACCCTCCGCGCCGCCTTATGTTTCCGGGTGTCTAGCAACTCAAGTAAATCGAAACGCAGTAGAGAATAGTTTCAGGCAAAATACAGACACACAACCGGACAAATCATTACCATTATATCCTCGTTGGTGACGTCGTAATCTAAGTTCGATACATACAGCTTCGTGCCTGCCTCGGGCTCGGACGCTCCACCGAACAGCTCCTCGTGCCGCCAAACCGGCGGCGCGGCCGGCGCCATCAGCTGCGTTCATTCGCCATCCGAAAGAAGAGCGAAAAACCAAAGTTAAGCAAACAAACGAGGACGATAACTCATCGAGCTTAGAACAACCGCTTGGCACGACGTACGGAATTAAGAACACGGAAACAACAGCGCGACGCCGCCGCGGCGACCGCTCGTTCTCTGGACGACCTGACCGACTAAACCACAAGTCCGACCAGCACGACGGAAACCGTAAACGTTCGACACCTCGTCGCTCGACGGAAAACGGGAAGGAGAGAGGAGGAGGAACAAGAAAGCGAAACGCGAGGCAGCGGTCTGCGAAACGCACCGCGGAAGAGCTCAGGCGAAGGACCGGAGGAGAGTACGGCGCCGATCGGGGCGGGCCGCGGTACGGCGGCGGCGGACGACGGAGCGGGCCGGGGCCGCGCGCCTCGGACCGCTGCCGGCGCAACTGCCGGCGCCGGATGATCTCGTCGAGGCTCATGTCCAGGGAGGCGGACATCTCCGCTCCGGCGATCGGACGGGAGGTCCCGGCGATGTCGGTTCGGCTCCGGCTCTGTCGCGCTCTGCAGCAGATGCGAAATGCACGAGAGAGGAGGGAAGACGGCGAGGCGGGATTTGTTCCGTTCGATTCCCCCACGCGCCGAGTCGACAATGTCGTCATTCCTGGGGCCGTCGGCCACTGACGGCGCGACACGTGTGCCATCATGCGTTCCGCCCCTCCCGCGGTTGGTTGGGGCTTCTCCTTCCTTATTGATTTCGTGCGTATTGCTTTTAACCAAAAAATCTAAAGTATGTATAGTGAAAAAGGTAAAATAATTATTGTTCCGCTATTGCCCTTGTCTTCCGTTGGTTATTACCGTATCTGGACCGACATTCTAAAAATCTTCCCGCATTCGTATTTTGCCTCTTTTATTCTTGGACACTTTAAAACTTTCAAAACGTACAAATACTAACACATGAAATTTGAAGTTTATACAATGTTTTAAACAAACGATCCTTCAAATAAAACTTCAATTCGAATTTATATAATAACTATGCCCGTTGCGTTCAATTAATTAATTAATCACGCTTCGTACATGGAAAGGACATGGTAACAAATGCATAAAATCCAATGAAGTTGCAGAATTTGCCTACGTTTATCCGCTTCACTCACGCGCACCGTAAAACAGGCGCCGAGCTGAGGTCATTTTTGGAAATTGGACTCGGGATCGTCTCCGCCTTCTCCCTTGTCCACGATTGTGCAACCCCTCTCGTCATTCATTTCCTTTTCGCAGGAGCGAGCGAGCCAGCGAGCCAGAGAGAGAGAGAGAGAGAGAGAGAGAATGGAGGAACCGACCTCCAAATCGTCGGCGGCGGCGGCGGCGGCGGCGACGGCGATGGCGACGGCGCAATCAGCTCCTCCGATTGCTCCGACCTCTCAACTCAACCCCAGACCTCCCAAGGCCCGAGAAGAAGGCGAGGTCTCCTCATCCGACAACGACGACGTATTCATCTTCTCCTTCCTTCCTCCCTCCCTCCTTTTCGAACCTCATCCGGTCTTCGTGTCCTCTGCCTGCATTTCGCATTCGTTCGTGCGCTTCGATTCGGTCTGTCGTCACGCGGTTAGAGGCTCTGCAGTGGACGCGGTTTAGTGCTCTGTGGTGTTGAGAGGATCGCGAGTCGCGGTTACTGCTGATCCGGAGTGTGCTTGCGATTTTCGGTTGGTATATAGGTAGCTCTTCGATGAAAACGACCTCCGACTGTTGAATTGATTGAGTAATTCGTGGCCTGTAGTGCTCTTACGTAGGCCTCTCTGCTTTGGGGTTTGTGGTTTGCGACTAGCCATTACGAAGATATGCATACCGTGAAGCGAAATTCCTTGATAGGAAATTCAGTAAAAGGGAATTGAACGTGAAAACATTTCTGGGTTTTCGGTGGATAGCAAAGTCTAAGGATGTACTCATATCGAAATGGGAGAGCTCTCGCTTGTCATCTTGGCTTTGTGAGTGCGGGAAGAGTTACATGAGTCTTTCTAGAAGTGTCCCGTGTGTAAAGCCACGTAGCACAATGGCTAAGCAATCAACCCTGGCGAACTTACTCGTATTAGGATGATTTCCAGGAAAAAGAAAGAGCGTCAAACTCCGGTGCATGAACTATGGCACTTTCCGGATATAGACCGTCACATGATCCACTTGGTCTCAAGCCTATGAATGATCTCTAAGGTCACTGGCCAATGTATGTGAGCCTCCTTTTCCTTTTAAAGAGAAAAGCTAATTGACGTCTCTTTTGGTCTAAAAAGCTGATTGATGACTGAGAATCTTGCTTTTGTTTTTAGTTTCCCTTCTTGAGAAGATGCGCAGCTTCTTCTTTTAGTAGCTTTTGAGATCCATTACACATGTTGCTCAGGAACCTGCTGATTCTACTGCCGCACAGTTGGATACTGGAGCTCTTCTTTCTGCTAGGAGCCATCAGGCTTTCTCTGGAAGTGAAATTTCTCAAGGCAACCATGGTAAATGTTGTTATATGTGATAGAGGGATGTGTTGTTGTTCAATGACTCATTTGCTGGTCGAAGTATGATGTATGGAATATTTTTGGCTCCATGTTTGACATGGATATTTATCAGGGAAGGAACCCAAATGTACTGTGTGTACTATGATCTTTGGAATTTCCACCAAGTGATTTAGCGTTATTTTATTTTATATATATATATTTTTTGGGGGAAATGCTATTGTTATCAGCTGATGAATGCATTGGACCTGGTGCAGCAACTTAAAACCTCTACTCATCCTATCTATAAACTTACAGGTCCTTTGAATCAGCAGCATAATCGAATGTGTCTGCTTAAATAGACTTACATTGCATTAAAACCAAGAAGGCTTCTTATTTTCTTTGTACTCCTTGTTTTATCTAGAATAGAGTGCTCAGGGTTGCTGTCTGGTATCAATGTCTTTGAAAATTAATGTGTACTTGCACATTTCCTGGAGATGCTTAACACTTCTGCTCTTCTGACTCTGGTGTTTTGTCTGAACCTTTACTTGATCTTTTTTTTCTTTTTTTCCTTTCATGACGTTTTTCTATTTACCATTAATTATGTACCAGCGAAGGTTGATGCTGCTGATCCTCCTGCAATTTCAATTGAGTTTCCAACCAGACCATCTATACAAACCAAACGTGAGAAGAGTCTTGGACTGAATCAAGTTGGACATAAGTCTGGTAGATCTGGAACTGGTGGTTCCTCAGGGCCCAACAGCAATCTTGTTATAAGCTTTTCTGATGATGAGAGCAGCAGTGATTCCGATGAGGGCAGACAGGATAGGAGGCCTGATGATAAAGCTAAAACAGTCAGGAGGAATGGAAATCAGAAGCCACCTATTTTGGCACGGAAATCATCGAAGAAGTTGGGATATCCTACTCAAGACATAAAACCAATGATGTCCAAAAGATTGCCTGCGAGTCGTACATTTATACATCCAAAGACGAAGATCCAGGGAGCAAACAACAGGATTGGTTCTGCACCTTCAATTGGGCAAGGAAGTGCAGGAAGAAGTTTAAGTATGCTCAACCAAAAATTGGAATGCCAGGAGCATGGATCTGATCATGTTGTAGGCTCAAGAAAACTTGAACTTCAGGACTTGCGGCAGCAGATTGCTCAACGTGAAACTGAGCTGAAGCTTAAGTTAGCTCAACAAAACAAGTATCCAGTTTTAGGTTCATCTAAAAACAGTTATAGTCTTAACCTAAACAGGAATTCGGGTGGTATAAGCATCACGACCTCTGCAGACCTCCCACGTTCTGTAGACTTCCCACAATTAGACACAAAAGAGCCCTCTCATAAAAGGTTGAAGGTTGGTGTATCTTCTTATTCCCAGCGATGTGTCGATCAAGCGACAGCCGCTGCTAAATTGTGCCCACCTCCAAAGGATCTGTCGTTGGAAACCAGCAAGATGGACAAGATTGACCATGCTCCAAAAGCACATTCCACGAGTGTGACTGAACCAAATGTCACTAGATGTGAAATACAAGATAGTGAAAGGGTGGCAGTGGCCTCAGCTAACCTACATGGTGTGGTAAAGGTTGTTTATTTATAAAATGTACGAGATCTTTATACAAGATCTACTAACCCTTGATTTACCTTGGTTGTCATCCAGGTATTACTGTTGCCGACCATCCTGAGAGGACAAGCAGAATGGTGAGCAAATTTTCTCTTTCAAAACAAAATCCGCCGCTAACTAGGATGACCCAGAACCCATTCACAAAGAAAATGGGTGTAAGTTTATGATTCTGCTTAAGTTCAGAACTCAGAGCCAGTCAAAACCTAGAAGGTCCTTGAAATATCACATTACCACTCTGCCCTTTTCATCTTTGCCCCCTCATAATGCTGAATGCAAGTTTAATTTGAATGTCTCTATGTTTTCTTTCAGTCATGGGGACATGCCGTTTTTATATTTCTTTTGAAGAACTCTTGCTTATGAGAATCTTCCATCAATCTGTTTGCAATGCGTCATTGATACTCTTCTCTCAGAATATCGTTTTGTAAGAAAAATTGTACTTTTCTTCTTTTTGCTTTCTCTACTTTTCTATTCAAGTCCGTTGCTTTCAATTTTAATCAAGTCCTTGACTTACACATGTCTAATCAAGTCCCTCGGGCACAAATTTAACCAAATCCAATTGCCGCGGCCGTCAAAGGAAGCTGGAGTGTAAGGTGAACCAAATATTGCCTACGTGGACACCTACTGTGGGCCATAGCGAATGGATTAATTCTTTTAATTTGTTTTTTATGCCTTCATCAATTCACTATTCACGGTGTGTATTTATGTAGGCAATATCTAATCCATGTTACAATCTGATGTCTTTTGACAGCCATGTTAGCTGGACTTCATTGGATATTGTATCGGAGGGAATAGATTACATAAGCAGGACTTGAAATTAAAGAGACCTGATTAGAAAAATATTGAAAGTACAAGGACGAAAAGTAGAAATTTTTCTATGTTTTAAGGAGGCTTTGCACTCTAATAAAAAATGTTATTGTTCTTGATAAAATTTCACGGTTTGCTGCTTAGTTATATATATTTCCTGAATTTTTGGCGCAATCTTTGATATTTGACTTTTTATACTATTTTAACCTATATAAGGAACCGGTATCACCTTTTCTCTAATGTTTTTAAAATTGGCTCTGCAGACTGGAATGGAGACAAACCATCTAATGATAAGTAATGGAAGAAATATAATGGGTTCTGACCCAAATGAAATTAGAAGGGAACCTGAATTATTGAGAAGCAGCAAAGACGAGGAAGTTTTGACTGGGGATCATGCAGTTGAAGCATCCTTAAAAAACTCAGTAGAGGTAGATGTGATTCTAGATCACAAGTTGAGGCATGTATGCAGCTAAATATGACTGATTTTTCCTTTCCAGCATTCTTTGATTTTCTTAATATTGCTTTAGGGACCTGTGAAGAATATGAGCATGTTGAGTAATTTGGATGATGCAAATGGGCCAAAACCTGGCATCAAGGAAATGCAGTCCCTCATCGAGATAGAGGAGTCTTTAGACAAGAAACTTGAGGAAGCTCAAGAGCAGAGGCGGAGATGCGAGATTGAAGAAAGAAATGCTCTTAAAGCTTATCGTAAAGCTCAAAGGACTTTGATTGAGGCTAATGCCAAGTGTGCTCACCTGTATCATCAAAGAGAATTGTATTCATCACGATTGCAATCTTTTATTATAGATGATCCAAGCTTATTTTTGTCCCCCTTCCATAACAAACATTTGGGAGTTCAGGTGAAATCCTCAGATGATCTGATTCTGAATGTCAATTCAGTGCCCTCTTCCAACCATATTATGCAGGAAGAATATGATCAATCTAATCAACCAGGATACGCATCCAATAACGGATGCCTGGATGGTGTTCCCGGTGATTCCTCTCATCTTCTTGTGAATGGCTCAGAGCAATGCAGTGAACCAGATGCTAGCACATCAGAGCCAATGTCTCACAAGGGCAGGAGAGTTGCTAATGAGGAATTTTCTCCCTTGATTGGTCAAAATAGGTTAGCTGATGAAGAAGATGTGGATCTTCCATTTGGCCATGATTTTGTTCAATCCAAACAAGGATCCCAGAGAGAGGCCCAAAAGGCTAGGGAAAGGCATGAGAGCATGACCAATGATGTTAGTACAAAGATCTCTGATGATAGCTCTCGTGATTTTATACTTCGGGAAGCAACTTTAAGATCAGAACTAGTTGCACGGTTGGGGACCAAAAGTTCACAGCATCGAAAAGATTTGTGTGGCGTGGAGGCTGCCATTGAACAAGGATTCGAAAGCGATGCTGGAAGTGAGAAAACCCATGCGAGTAACTGGAGTGCACCGTTCTCTGATGCAGAAAGAGTTAGGCATGCAGATTTTGAGGGTCAGTGTTCTTGGCGAAAAATGTTTCAGCTTTTATTTCGTTTTTTTAGTAGAATATTTGAGTGCTTATGTAGAATGGTTCATGTGCTTGCTTCATAATTTTTATTTGGGCCATACTTCATGATTATCCTACCACTGTTTATATAGAATTTGATAATAGAAAGAGTGGGGAAGTTGAGATAATTTTGACTCTTTGTCCAGGACTGACTGTCAATGCTAGAATTTGGTTGAGGCATCTAGATGCTGTATCGTAGTGATATGTAGAAATAAGAATACTATGGAGTCTATGATCCAATCTTTTTCTTGGCATAGTTTTGGTTGTTTCTAATTGACACGTTTATAAGTATATATTCACACATGGATGTGTAGTAATGATTGAAAATTCTGTTGCTTTATCATTTGATATATTGTTCCATAATGCAGGTGCTAACAAGCTAGAGGGACACCCGCATGAGGTTGTCCAAGAAGGTGAAAGCAGATTGTCTCTGGACAATTCAGCTTCTATCATAAGGAGTGCATTTTATCATGTGAAAGACATATCTTCATTCAAATTGAGTAGATCTCAGCAGAAAAGGCACATGTATGATGTGCGTAACGATGAGGGAGTTTCAAATTATTCATTAACTAGCTCATCCGATGAGGCTGGTGGGGATCTACTTTCAAAAGACACTGCCTACTATTCCTGCAATGTTGCTGTGGATCCACTTTGGCCACTCTGCATGTATGAGCTTCGAGGAAAGTGCAACAATGACGAATGTCCATGGCAACATATTAAGGACTGTTCAGATGAAAAGATGCATCAGAACCTGTGTAGAGATACTAACGGTAATGGCATGGTACTCTTCATGATGTTTTTGAAAATATTTTATCAAAAGCTTGCTTTACTTTGCTGATGCAAAAGTTGCAGATATTCTAAAATTTCTTGAAAATTGCAGATCGCCACATTGAATCAACATCAAGTGCAAAAAGATGGGCTGTTCCGACAAGTTGTTCAAAGTGTTGTTCTCCAACTTATGTAGTTGGATTAGATATTCTGAAGGCTGATTCACGTTCATATGAAGCAGTTGTTACCCAGAATATTGGTCGATGCTGGCGAAAATGTTTTAGTATCTCCTTAGCCATACCGAGTCTACCTAAACAATTACAACAAATGGATGATTCAGTTCTGCAAAATAGTGATGGGCGTATTGAAATCAGTGGATGTCAGAGCAGACAATCCTCATTCTTCCGGAATAGAAATGATGGCTTGGTTTGTCTTACGTTTTCTTTTATTTGATTGACTTACAATTTCGCCTGATGCTTGCCCTGTTATGAATTTTCCTGTTTTGTGGTTTTTAATAACTTAGTTGTCAAACACTGACGGTGGAGGTGTTATTGGGTGGATAATTATTTTGATTGATCAACTAGTAAGTGCAATGAAGCTCATTCTTTTTCAAGATTCATGGAGTTACCTTACTGTATGCAATTTTGTCGTAGTAATTATAAGTTTTGCTTGTTTGTAGGGTAACATTTTTTAAAGGAGTGAGGTTGGACAGTTATTATATTTCAGTACACTTGGTTTTATTATTTTTATTGAATTCTAAGCTATCAGTGCTTAAATTTTGTTTAATTTAGTTATTTCTTTGCCATTGATCGTTCACTTATTTTGGTCTGTTTCAATCTAATTTGACCTTGTGTATATGTGATGGAACCACCTTCATGGAATATTAAGTTTCTTGTTCGTTTCATTTTCCATATGATTATCTTGGCTTGCGATTACTCATTTTTGTTTTCTTTCCTCCCTTTATGATATATTTTTAGAAACTATTAAACCAAGCCTCAATTGATGGTCAACCCCTGGAATTGGCTCTTCTTCTTTTGAATCTGGATGGTAATAAACTAGAGAGAAAGAAAAAGGTACTTCTGCTTCTTCAGTGCGGAGTATTGGCAACATTCTTCTGCCTGCTTGCATCCGTATTTTTCACCCCTTATCTTCCGGACAGCTAAAGAAATAAGTTAAAAAGAGGAGCTAAATTGTGCCAGATTCTATACATTCTCAATAGGAATTGTTATTAAGGCTGAAATAATTTATCTTTCTCGTCTTTAAAGGTTGGCATTTCCCAGGCTCTCACTCTGTTGTCACGTGCACTTGAGGCTGATCCAGCTTCTGTGGTTCTTTGGAGCGTGTATCTTGTCATTTATTATAGCGAGATGAAGACAGTCGGAAAGGATGACATGTATTACATTGCGGTATGTTTGGCAGATTCCTGATTAGTTTAAGATGAGACAGCATTATCTAATCTGAAAACAGCCTCTTTAGGTATCAAGAATGATCTGTGGACATGTCCGTGCATACTACGAACTACTTGCTTCTGACAATAAGTTGGTACAGGCAACACGCTGGAACATTCTGAGATTTTCCTTTTTTCTTGAGATTCTTTACACTGAACCGTGCATGCATCAGAATATATTTCCGTAATCTAAAGTTTGAAATTACTATGGATCTTAAGTTTTCACCTGTCCGCCTTTGAGTTATTACAAGTCTCTTGTTTGGAACTTACGTACATACGCTTACCAGGGATCACTCCCACTTATGAGACTTGGAGTACTATTATAGGAACTTCATCTGTCATGCTAATGTTATTGTGTGAGGACTGTTCTCTTTCCTCTGGTTGAAGGATTAGAGAGTGGAAGTACGCTTTTTCAGACTTATGGGCTTAAATTGTTATTATAAACGACAGATTGTCTATCTTCTCCCCATTTTTCTCCCACAACTTTTTATCATGCACTGTTTCATTCTTTCGCTTTTATGCCACTTCACTAATCCTCCTCAATATCAGAAAAAAATGTGATGATATTTCCTTAAGAGACATACAAATTTGTTTTCTTTCAGGTCAAGCATAACCAAGGATCTTACGAACTCTGGCTGATGTACATCAATAGTCGTAGCAAGCTTGAGGATCGACTTCATGCATATGAGGATGCTTTACTGGCACTTTGTCAACATTCATCTGCTTCTAATGGTCATGCCAGTATGTGCATCTTGGATCTATTCCTGCAGATGGTGAACTGCTTGTGCTTGTGTGGAAGGGTGGACAAGGCCATAGAAATGATCTGCGAAACCCTGCCGAGTGCAGAAAACTCTGATGAACGGTTTACTTTGTTGCTTTCTAATATCTTCTCACGCTTAACAATTGCTGACAAATGCATCTTCTGGATTTGTTGTGTGTACTTAGTTATTTACAGGAAACTTCCTGATGCTATAGTACAGCAGTTTGAATGTGAGAAAGAGCTCCTCTTAATTGATTGGCCCTCTGCTCATCTGAGAGAGGATGACCGGCAGAGAGCTTTTGACCTTTTGGATTTCGCAATACGTTGTGACATCACCGAGGCATCACTTGCAGATGACGCCAATATCAGATTAACTCAGCATTTCGCTGTGAACCATTTTAGATGTACATTGGTACTCGAAGGCTCAAACTGCAATAAGTACATCTTGCGGAGATTTGAGACAATGTATCCATCCAGCTTAGAACTACTACTCCTTTCTGCACGGGCAGGGGAGTGTGATTTTGAGGATTTGAGTTTATCAGGTTTTGAGAATGCACTTAGTAAGTGGCCAAGAGAAGCTCCAGGCTTGCATTGCATCTGGAATCAATTTGCTGAATATGCTTTGCAGAATGGAAGACAGGACCATGCAAAAGACATCATGGATCGTTGGTTTCTCTCTACTTGGCAAGTCAGATATCCCCATGATGAAGGTGTGGCCAGGATGGATCAAGATAATTCATGTTCCTTTCCGAGGATTGCTTCTCAAGCAGATAGGCAGGCTGCAGCATCTAGTTATGGTCAGCTGGATGAGATTTTTGGATTACTTAATCTTTCTTTGCACAAGTTGTTGCAGAAGCAACTAGCAGAGGCTCGTATAGCAATTGACAAGGCTCTACATGTTGCAACTCCTGAGAACTACAAGCTTTGCGTAAGAGAGCATGCCAAGTTTCTGCTAATGGATGAGGCATTTGCAAAGGAGGGTGCTCAAATTAGTGGGATACTTGACTATATGAGGGTTTACTTAAATGATCCTCGAGCTTTTTCCATCAGTGAGAC
The DNA here is from genome assembly GCA_017140595.1 of Eucalyptus curtisii. Lineage (NCBI taxonomy): Eukaryota > Viridiplantae > Streptophyta > Magnoliopsida > Myrtales > Myrtaceae > Eucalyptus > Eucalyptus curtisii. The sequence goes on along the minus strand of CM029500.1, from coordinate 36,683,439 downwards.
GTTGCCTAGAAAGTTCATAGGAGATATCAAAAGAACCAGGGTTCAGCAGCTGATTAAGAATATCTTATGTCCTGTTTCCTCTAATTTTTCACTTGTGAACCTAGTCCTTGAGGCATGGTGCGGCCCCTCTCTTTTGCCTCAAGTGTTTGATAAGCCCAATCATCTAGTGGACTTTGTCGAAGTGATGCTGGAAATTTCACCGTCAAATTATCCGCTGGGTATTTCGGTCTGTAAGCTAATTAAAAGAGACTATAAGTCCTCAGCTGTCACCTCTGCCAGTCTCTTGTTCTGGGCAAGTTCTGTCTTGGTAAGCACAATTTCTCATGCTGTTCCAGTAGCACCGGAGTACGCATGGGCAGAAGCAGCTGGTATTTTGGAAGATATTGCGGGTATCGACGCCATTTTAGATGGGTTCTATAAGAGAGCCTTATCCGTATATCCATTCTCTGTTAAACTGTGGAACTCCTTCCTTATTTCAACAAAGAGCGAAAAGGATGCAAGCTCTGTCCTTAGAGCAGCTGAAGAAAAGGGCATTGAAGCCGATTCGGAGTTTCTCTCAACCATTATAAGGTAACAGGTTGGTGAACTAGGATGTTGCTGAATTTTAGCAACTTTGGTTCCTGTTGAAGGCCATGCTCCAATTCGCGTCAACTGGTGGATTGGCAACCCTTGGAACAAGCTTCAAGACATATCACACCGCTGCACGGTGGATGCTAACATAGGGACATAGGAAGCACACTGAATATAGAGGACATGCACAGGACTAGATAAATGTAAGTAGCCATTACGATATCTCACAGTTACTGCATATCTGAAGTTTTAGTCGATTTAGTTAGCTTAGGATAGAAAGTTTGTGACTTTGGGTTTAGGTTTTATTTTTGTGGCCCCGTGCATAGGCTTACTCACGCAAGAAAAATGAAAAGGTATCTCATTGGTTCTTATAGATGGTGTCAAGACCTTTTGGCTCCCTCACTAGTACAATAATCAATGCGATGATTTCTTCGATTGAGATTTGCATCTTTGCACTTGTGAAATTACTGGATATGCAAATTGAGTGTCTTTCCACATTTATATTTGATCTATCGTACCCCCTGTAATTTTTGTTTATGGGCCCTTATCGTGTCAGCGACAGAAAGCATCATAGATTACAGAAAAGATTCTCTGTCATCGCTTCTACCAGAATTATCAAGCAGTGTCATTAGTTATAAAGTCACTCTTAGACTAATCTACGGGCCATGGCTGAGGATATCGTCTGGATCTATTATTTGGAAGGCTGGAGGTTGCACGTAAGATCATCTTAGTAAGAGGCGAGGACGGTTAAAAGAGACAGAAGTAATGATATGCAAATGTGGTTGATCGAACGGATCCGTATGTGCCTCCACAATTCCAAGTTCTGTTTTGCCTCTTATCGAATGCCAGAAGTGCGGTTATTCTTACCTACATGCTTCGAGCATTTGATTTGGACTATTTTTTTAATCAATGGCGTTGCTTGCAATTGAAAACGAAAAAGATCCTCTGGCATGCTCCTGAGATTGTGAGAATGATCAAATATGTGCATGACGCGGATGGTTCGTAATCAACCAATCAGCAGCTTCACATTAATCCCTTGATTAGGTTTCTTTATGGGGGATTATTAGCAATTAGAAGTTCAGGACCTACTGGGCCTGGTCCTGATCTGATCTGTGGGAATGGACCCAATCTTCGTATGGCCCTGTTCAAGCCCACACATGCGCAAATTCATGGGCCTGTCAAGCATCTAGATTTTGCCTATCAAAAAGCATGCGCAATTAATGTTAGGACTAGATAAATCACCTGGAGGGGGTGAATAGGTGATAATGTGGAATAAAAAGAAATAAAACGTTATTGCAAAAGAACAATTACTAATTACTACCTGAGCAAATGATCTTACCAGTGTGCAAACAGTCCTTAAGACAGCTAAAATAAAGAGAATAAAGGATAAAAAATTTCATACAAAAAATTATAGTGGTTCAGCTTTGGTAAGTTTACGTCCACTCTTTCGCATTGACAACCGATTAGTTAGATTTCACTAGATCAATATGTCAGAGGTTACAAAATCTGAATAACGATTACTCAAGCTCGTGTGAACAATTCCTCACACACTCTTAACCTCTGAAAGATTATAGAATACAGCTCTTAGAAATAAATTTATATGAACGAAGAACACTTAAAAATTAGGAATTATAGACTTTAGAATTTCAACTTTCTGCGTTTTTTTCATTTCGGCTTCTTGACCTTCTTATATAAACCTCTAAATCCAAGCTGACCAACGGACATTTCCTTAGCCAACCTTCTCGTTGGTCTTGAATATTGTTAGAAGATTTGACAGTTTCACTTTCTCGTTGGTCTTGCATATTGTTAGAAGATTTGACAGTTTCAAGGTTGCTGGGATTGAGGTCTCTCGTTAATTCTGCCACCTATACAATAGATAGAGTTTCCTTAAGTAGAGTGCTTCACTTGAAAAGAATATTTCGCCTTTTGAAGATTGATACATCCAAGATTCGCTAAAATCCATCATAGGATATTGGATTTAATAATCATTCATTCTTAAATAAGTCTCTTAATTATAGAAAGAAATCCACCAATTTTCAGGCAGTCGCACAAGGATTGTCTTCTAGAATAATATCCTAATAATCAAATATCGGGAAAAGTGCTAAAAAAGTCCTAAACCTTTTGTATTTGTGCCAATTTAGTCCTAAACCTTTTTTTTGTGCTAATTTAGTCCTAAACATTTTTACTTAGTGTCGATTTAGTCCTTTTCGGCCGATTTTGGTCGGATTTTGCTGACTGGGCGCCAACCGGCTGATGTGGCCCGATCGGCGCTGACATGGACAAATTTTAATAATATTTTAATATTTTTAAATTTCAAATTTTATTTTCTTTTTATTTTTTATTTTTTTCCTTCTCCTCCCCTTTCTCCAGCCGGCGAGGTCGACCTTGCTGGACCTCATCGGCCACCTCGCTAGTGGCCGCTCGGCGCGAGGCTAGCTCGAGGTTGCCTCTCACCGGGCTGGCGAGGGTCAAGCCTCGCCCATGGCCGGCGAGGCTCGACCTTGCCAGATTCAGCGAGGGCGAGCCTTGCCAGCCCAGCAGGAGGCTGCCCTCGCGGCCTGGGCGGCGCTGGCTAGGCTCGCCCTCATGGCCCGCTGGCGAGGTGGCTGGCGAGGTCCGACGAGGTCAACCTCGCCAGTTGGAGAAAAGGGAGGAGAAGGAAAAAATTAAAAAATATTATAATATTATGAAAAGTTGTCTACATCACTATCGATCGGACCACGTCAGTCGGCCGGTGTCCAGTCAGCAAAATTCGGCCGAAATTGGCCGGAAAGGATTGAATCGGCACTAAGTAAAAATGTTTAGGACTAAATTGACACAAATACAAAAGGTTTAGGACTAAATTAGCACAAATACAAAAGGTTTAGGACTTTTTTTAACACTTCTCCCATATTATCAAAGATATGAATTACTTCAAGACTTAGAGTCTAATTCTCTAAATCTGATGAGTGACGTCTGATAATGCTCATCAGAGTTTCCACTTGGAAAAACTTTTCATCGGAGTTAAAGAAAGTTTTATTAATCATCAAAATTAGTAAGAGAATTTTCCTCAATAATCAAGGCCTACCCATAGGGTCCACATATAATTGTTGTTCTCAGTCTTAAAAAACGAATACATAAAAATACAAAGAAAATCAGGTATAAATGAACATAAAAAAATAAAGTAATGCAAACCAATTGTGTAGATTGAGAACGTTTATAGTTACGAGATGAGTCAAGTACAGTCGGTCCGATCAAGGCAAATTATCTACACCTAAATCTCGAGTTTTATTTACGTACTATTTTGCAATGACGCACCCAACATGCATGTAGTTGAAGGTGCATGGAGCATGGTCCTGTAAAATTTACATATGTGGATCACTCTCGTGGAGCTCACAGCTCGTATAATATAAGAGAATGGGGTCCTGCTAATTTCTAATATCTGTCCTTGCTAGCATTCTCTCTGATAAATTTTGGATCTTTGTGTAAAGTAGAATATCAACTCCTTATGAGAAAACCAATTACGTTGTCTGCCCCGAGAACGATCTTTTTCCCATGTGTTTTCATCGTCGAATTTGTTATTAATAATGCATCCGATGGCGTGGCTCAGGGTTTGATCACCTAACATTCATGAGGAGTTGGTCGCACACTCCAATGTCAAGATTTGTCGCCTTTCAATATCAAGGGACCATAAACTGGCTTCCTTCGTGCCTAGGTGGATAGAGATGGCAGGGTCTCCAAGATCTAATGCTCGGCCGAATCGTCGTCTATCCTGACAGGAGGCACGCGCACCTATGCCTGGACTCGATGTCCAACACCGTCTTGTCCCTGCAAGCAAGCCATCTCTACACGTGACGCGTCGAGGCGGGGTTGCCTTGCCTAGAAGAAATGGTTCTTCAAAGAGTCAAATGTGTGCGATGGCGTCTTGTAGGAGTCGATGTTGCGTTGCCTTGCGCTTCGGCATGTGGACAGAAGCTAGAGACTTTCGAGGCTTCGGACGTTCTTCACCCTCATGTCCTTCAGCTATACATCGGCAGTGGCTGGAGATTTATCATGGGGAGAGTGGTCCTCAGACCAAGTTGACAGCGGCCAGGAATCTGTGGGAGATCACATTGGACTTGTGCATAGTCGAAGTCAGGAAGGTGAGAGGACTCATTTCTTGACTCCTGCTAGAAATCTTATGGGCTTAGTTGTTTTCAGTCCGTCGAGCACAATCAAGTAACTCGCAACAGTCTTAAGCACTTCGACTCGACTAGATTCGCCTCCCTGAGAAAGGCCTAGATTCAAACCAACAGTCACAAGATTCCGGTCATTGGTCCACGTGACTCGACGCGAGACTAGAGGTGGATTTCAGCGCTCTGACCAAGTGGAGCTATCTGAAGTCAATCCAGTTCGTGAGATACTTTGGCTGTTGTGACCCGCTTACACTAGTTTGTAACCAAATTGAGGTAATAATAATTCTGTTCAAACGTATCAGCTTTCCAATCTTTTTAATGATGCTCAAACCAAATTGAGATATGTTATGCTAATTTGAACTGGATTAATCCTGCAATGATACTTACACGGTCTGTACCCTTTTCGTTCTTTTTGTTGTAAGCATCGGTTCTCCCTAAAGGAATCCAAGGCGAAATGCTTCGCCCTGCTGCGCAATGTCAAGCATTTGAGACTTCACCTCTTGCATAACGTTTCTGAAGTAGATACTGGTCCTGCATTGATGGAGAGCTTGAAGTGGAAGTTGCCTCGTTCAGAGTCGCTGGTTATTAGTTCTGAAGTCGGAACCAGAAGACGCCCTGCCCTCCAAGAGAAATACGCGAGAAACACTCATGGCGAGCAGATGGAAAGGAAGGACAGACTCTGAATCGTGATCAGTGACGGGAGATGCGTTCCCCATGAAGAAGATTGATATAGCTTTATCTGTAGGTTCATCACATGTCGGACATTTTAGAATGCTAAATCTAAAAGCTGTCTGCTGTTTCTGACCCTATTTCGACATAAGATGTATTCGGGTGTTGATCTGAGATTCAGATGTTATTCATTCATTGTTTCGTTGTTTCTTCTTTTGATATGTATGTGCGCGCGCACGTGAGAGAGAGAGAGAGAGAGAGAGAGAGAGAGAGAGAGAGCAAATAAGAAAGCTTAATCAATCACCAAATAAAGATGCATCCATCTACCCTCATAAGTATCTCTAAGCCTCAATGAGTTAAGAAGGTAGCTAGAGACCCTAGACCCTCTTCAACTAGTTCTCATCCTCTCTAGAGTAAATAAATGTTATTTGACCAATCAAAAACCTGTTCTATTTTTCTCTTTGAACTGTATCTCCTGCGGGTGACGCTTAATCAGCTCTTAAAAAGTTTAGATGACAAGTCTCGTAACAACTAATTCACCAACTTGCTTGATAAATCGTATGACTCTGAGCTTCAGCATGGATCTCTTTTGACTTTTCCTGAACCGATGATACCGGAACCAAACAGAGTCCTCTGCTTTGCAAATCAAGTTTCCTTTCCCCGTTCATTTCTTCATCAATGCACGGCTGCGAGAAAAGTACAACACAATCAGATTCGAGAGAATTTTAGAAGAAAATCTATCGGGAGTTTTTTTAGATAACTTTCCCTGCTGAAACTGGAAAAATTGTTGTTCATACAAAATATTTGTGAAACTAGCAGATTGGACTAAAGCTCTATAATATATTACAGAAAAATTAGTGAATGCTAGATTGTGTACCTGTGGTTGGAGTGCTCTGATGCTACTATATGAGCTGCTTAGCATCTGGAATAGATTCTGTAGGCAACACGACAGAAATGAGGAAGTATTATAGTGATTTTTTTCAGGTAAATTCAGCTTTCACTTGAAGTTTATCGACATGCGTAATCTGGAACAGGACTAGATAAATGGGGTTCAAAACAAGATGAAAAGGGTCAGTCTCCTTTCCTTTCTCCAATTTTTTGAGTCTTTGGACTTGGACAAGGTAGATGAAGATCATTCATTACCTGAATTTGTTCTTGAAGGAGCTTGATATATAGGGAAGCTTCTTGGAGTACTGAAGCAGTGTCAGTCTGAAATGTTTTTGTAAACATGAAGGAAAGCAATTAACATATAGGAGCTAATATTCAATGATTTTGTGCTTCTTAAAGAAGCTGCTAATTATCTCAATGAGATGCAAACTGACCTTGCCATATGGAGACACCAGCTTTTGTAGAGCTGTAATTTTGTCACCTATCTTTTGACTTCTCTTCACTGGAATTTGCATCTACAATTTTAACCGATAAATCACTCGATGACCGAGAAACAACTAGTTAAGTTACCAATCGGTATTTCTCTGGTGAACTATACTAATTAGTTGATGTAGCTATACTATTTTCTTATGTTTGATGAGCTTTTTCTAAAAGGAAAAGAAAATACCCTGCATCGTTGAGCCTTGCCATTTTGAACTTCATGATGTTCTTCATTAGACAAGGTTCTTTTCCTCTTGTTCTTATTCCACTCGTTCAAAGGCATGCTTTTGAGCTGCGGTATGCTAAAGCCCTCTCCGGGTACGAACTCTTTTACGTTCAATTGGTGCTTCCTTTCGTTGTGATTGGCCTGCAAATCCTGGGGACAAATCACAAGTCAAAACACTGAACCACTCTGTCTCGAACATACAATCAGTGCCAAAATCAACTTACACTGCATTAACCTTCTGAAATCCTGAGCTGTAACTGACAACTAATTCTTTCTTAAATCGAAATAACCAAAGAGATAAATAGCATACATTTGGAGTTTGTGGAACCAAAAACTTCTTTGTTGGCTGCTCATAGATTGTATCACAGCTCGATTTGATGTACTCATAACCTGTCAAATTCAAAAGGTAAATTCATTCATTTCTTATTAGATGCACAGTAAGAGAGAAAAAATGAATTTTGAGGAGTGTGCAGCTCGATATTATATCACTTGACTTGTCCTTAATTTTATAGCAAAGATTAAAAAATATATCACCAAAGAGAAAAAAATCAAACCTGTTTGAAGATCATTAAGGGGCTGAGCAGGAATTGCCACATTATCTTCACCTCTTAACCAGTAATCATCATTGAATGCTCTGGACTGCAAATAGAATCCACCATTGCTGTGCATGTTCCTGTCATCAAAAGTGTACATAAGGATAAAAAATTTAAGTATATAATCAATCTTCCTTTTTTTATTTTTTATTTTATTTTATAAAGGTAAACGACAAAAAGAAGACAAATACATTTTGCTGTCCACCAGGGTAGAAACTTCCAGATTCGACATCCGAAACTCGTTTCCTGAAGATCAACAGACAAGTATAGCAAACAATTTATATCAAGAAGAAACTGATTGAAACGAAAGATTCAACTGAACTGGCAACAAAGTCTTGATCCTTCATCGGTTGCAATCAAATAAAGGAGCAAACTTTGCGATGCATATAGATCAACTACAGTAACATGAATCAAAGAATTCTTGTTTACCTATGGTGAAAAGTTCAGATTGTAAAGATGGAAGAAAGGAGTTGCTCATTGTCACGGCTAAATACGTTCTTCAATGGAACTTGGAGTGGCCTACGCACAAACAGAAAACCCACCAGATATTGAATGATTCGTGAGTATAACCATCTTTAATAAATTTGAACAAATTCTGAGTGCAAAACTTAACTAAAACTTAAGAAGAACACATTCAGAAGGTAAAATAAAATGTCATTAAAGACCATGCATTTCTTTAAAAATGATCAAAAGTGAATTATACTGTGCAGGCTGGTGACTCAAAAAGCTTCCAAATTTCTCACAGTCCATTAAATTCTCTCATTTCCAGACACTAAAAAAGAAAGAATTGCAGAGAAGGCTTAAGCAAATATGAAAGCAAGAATATGGGACTATAACTAATGCATACAATTGTTGATCAGAAGGAATAGTCTGAAAGAGAAGACAAACCTCACTGTTTAAAGATATCTTCTTCTTCTTCTTCTTCTTCTTCTTCTTTGTTGGGATTATATTGTGAGCTGATCTTCGTTTCGAAACAGAACCGACAACAAAAATTTCATAAAAAGCCAAAAAGAATAAAGTAAAATGGGGATTTTGCTTGTGGAAGTTGGACAGAAGAGAGTATATATAGACTGGGAGGGAAGATGAAGAGAGAAGCTACGACTGTAGAGAGTTTAGGTCTTGCTTGGAGGATGAGCAAACGGTTGTTTCCGTTTTTTAGATAGAGACGCCCGCCATGGCTTTGCAGGCTCAAGAAACCGGGCTCCATTTTCATTGCATAAATGGAATCCGCAACTTCCAGATGACTCAGACACATAAAACAAACATTAATCAAATTATTTATCATTAGATGCAGTTCGGCCATTTATTATTATTATTAGCATCGTTGCACATCATCGAGGAGGTGGGTCTAAGTTCTCTACTTCTGGCAAATAATATCAGTTTGACGTCGCCATCGCGCCATTTGACTTCTTTTCAATATTAAGCAGCAGAAAATGATGAACGCATAAGTCCTCACCATGTCACTGCCATTGGTCATTATTTATTGCCGTGCTGATCATAGTCAAACCCTAAAACAAGTATATCAGATCAGTTGAGTTATGGGGAACTTAATGCATTCGATCGGCTGCACACCCGTCCATTAGTTTTCTCTAAGCATGCACATATACATTGTTTGGTGCAAGCTTTTGGAGAGCTTGCTTATGGTCGTTTATATAACTTATACAAATGACAATGTAATTAACGCAATCTTTTATCCGAATTCTCAATAAAAGAGTGTTTGCACCCGTCGACATGCGATTGTGCTAGATAATAGTGACCGCCTTGCATGTCATAATCGAAAAATATCTGGACCATTATTAGGGTTATTTTTGGGCACTTGTAGGAATACAATTTCTTTTTTCCATTATAGGAGACGTTGTGTTGTGCAGTTTGACTTTTTACTTGGTATGATATGGTGTATAAAGCATGATGCTTTATGAGCGCGATGACAAAAGGAGAAGAAGGAGAATAAGAAGGAGAGAGAGATATTCAAGTCTCTTCTTTACGTGAATGAAAAAGTGATTAGGTCATGAGTTACAAGGAAGAGACGCCTTATTTTTTAACATTTTCGTACCATTTCCTAAACTCTAGCAAAATAAAAATTGCACTAATCCACGCTTATATGATATAGTGACAAATAATCATGAAAATTCGAGGAGACCCTTGGTTGTATCGATAGTAATAGCTTAGTGATTTTCCATTAAATATTTTTGGAGTTTTCCATGTCAATTCATCACATCAAAAGAAACTTTTTTTTTTCTCTTAATATTCCAAAAAGCATAGTGGACAACTCGACATTGTGCAAAACTAACAGGAATTGTCAATGCAGATTTTCATTGAATCACGTAACTATTCCAAAACTCACGCGATGGGAAAAGGTTACGGTCAAATTAGGCAAATTATAAGTATCAAACAATATCTCGAATTGAATTTAATTTTACTATTAGAAAGGGAAAACGAAATGCATATCAATTTAAAAGCTAAACTGTATGAAAATTAATCAAAGGGAATTTTTCATTTTGATCCATTCTTGAATAGTGAATTTAGTTTTTGGGATGAGAAAATTTATTCGGATGAAGAAATCCACTCAAATGAAAATAAAGTAGAATGGCAAAAGATAAAGACATCTGGTACTAGAATAATAAATTAATTGGTAGATCTAAAATTATTTTTAAAATTTAGTACATCAAACTATTGAAATGAACAAAGAAATAATTAATTCAAGCAAGAATAAGATTAATATGGCCTATTATATTTTTCTTCTTGAACACTATATATAATCCGGTATACACATATTTCGGAATGACATCTTTATCTTTTTATTGTTCATGTAGTTACTCTTACTTTGGGCATCAAAGAAAGATGGCATTGATTTTAATTTAGTCATTAAAATAGAATCCACATAATGGATAAGTATAAATAGTCTCGAGTTTTAACTATCCATTTGGATTGAATTAAAATGTCATTTAGAGGACATGACAACAAAAATTCACACAATCTAATCATAATTGGATCCATGAAAAAGCAAACGGTATTTAAACTTTTCTTCTCTAAATTCTCCATTATATGCCTATTTCGGTCAATTTTAAATTCGAACTTTTAAAGGGTTGCAGTTGGCATACCTGATTAGATAAACGTTTTCACTCTGTATTTTCACACAAAAGACGGCTGAAATCAACTAGTAAAGACATAATTAGCGGTCTCTTCATTTCCTAAACCTGTACCCTCTCTTTCGCTCTCAATCTTGTTGCCCCGTTTCTTGTCCAAATCAAAAGCACACGAAAGTTCAAAGACCAGGATAACTCCTACAAGCAACTGAATATATCGATGTGTATATCCACGTGTATATTGCTTTTTAATGCAGCGTAGCCCTCGAAATTAGTCATAAAGTCGTCCCTAAAACCTAAACCTAAACCTAACCTCGGACCGAGTTCGTTCGACGCTGGTCGGCCGGGAAGTGCTGGACGAAATACATGTTTAAATGGGGATGAGCACGACTGCATCGTTCCTACGTCCGTTCATGGGTTGACTTTGATCGAATCTCTGCTGTGAAATCGATGGACAACGGACCCTAAAACTCTCTCTCTCTCTCTCTCTCTCTCTCTCTCTCTCTCTCTCTCGGTAACGTACGTCTTTGTTCTCTTTCTGCCTTGGAGTCGGTCGCCATCTTAGGTCATTTCTTGCTTGTCATCGCGTTGTCTCGGTCTCTTGGTCACATCAAGATGAGTCTTGACACAATCCTCGTACGTTTGGTGATTCCTTGTTGCATTCGACACTTCTTTTTTCGGTGGGGAATCTCGACATATTATGAGTTATTGTTATGCGTGAGGATCGTTCGTTTGGAATCGAGTGAAAGCAACAAATGCTTCCACAGAAATTCGCAATAATGCCCATACGTTAATTTACATGTCGACGTTTAATGATGATGCCGGCCCTTTTCATTTCGCGAAAGCCCCCGGTATAATGATGGTGATTCCATGCCTAGCTCAATACAATGTTCGTGGATCAGGATCCATTTCTTGATACCTTCATTTCACAAAAGCCCCCGGTATAATGATGGTGATTCCATGCCTGGCTCAATACAATGTTCGTGGATCAAGATCCATTTCTTGATACCATGCCCTAGCTCTTGCTCGTCTCCAGTCATTTTTTCTCTAGTAGCCGATCAACAGTGCTGTAATTCCTTTTTGTTTCTTGAGGGAGGTGTAGATATCATGCTTCATGGCCTTTATTTGCACTATCACCCCAACTTATGGTGTGGTATCACAGAGAGATTGTAGTTTAGGCTTGACTAAGAACATAGAGATTTTCCGGCAACAAAAAACCTTTTCTCCCCAACCGAACCGAGGGAGTGTCTTGAATTAAAAATTAAAAAAGAAGAAAAAAAGGTGCAGGTATATTGATGAAACATAGAGTAAAAAAAGTAAAAGTTGGTTCAAAACACATCAAGTTTTTGGAGTAGGTTGAGCATATATCTTCAAGGGACAATCCCATTGTTTTGTGAGGGGGTGAAAAAACGATTTTTTGAGTGCCGGTAGATTTGTAAAGAAAATTGCAAGTGTTCAAAGACTTGTTGGTTAAAAGAATTACCAATCGCCTAATTTCTTAGTAACTTACTGAAATTTTTGTGAAAGTATAAACTTATTCAAGATAGTTTTTGAATCACCAACTATTCTTTATTATTTACCCCTTTTTATATGTCTTTCTCATCACCCTTGAATTTATTGGGATCTTATCAGAATGAAGTATTACCCAATATCCAAACTCTCGCCACGAAGAGCATGCTAGCACATTTATGTTGAACTAAATCTATCATTTTTGTGAATCGACTAAAAATTAAGAAGATAGGGATTGATCTATGATTCACATGGATGATTTCTTTTTTCTACTTAATTAAAATTAGATGTGGTGATGGAAAACGGGTTAACTACTCTATATTGTCCTTCCTCAGCTCAATCATGAAAGTCTTTTATTCATCATGTTTTTAGTTACATCATATCATTCGGTCGTCGAAACAACTGGCGACAAATTAACTTTTCAAAACCGTGCACAACCAAAAAACAAAAACAAAACAAAAAAGAATCATGAAATATGAAGTAACTATTAAATTGTTTATAATTCATAAAATTGCATGGTTTCGAGCCTCTGATTCCGACCGTCTTAGAGTTTAATAATAATAAGATCGACCGATGATTCACGGGTCAATAATTCGATCGGCAGTTCGACTATAGATTTCTCGACCTCAGAAAAGCTTTGACCAAAAAGGAACAGCATGTAAGCTCCTCTTTGTCCTCTAGACATTCTGAAATTCTTTATAGAAGAAAATACCGACTGCTACCATGTGTAACGATGCTAAGGCCACAGATTAATCAACTTGCTAATTAATAATTTATCGATGATTTTCTTTTGTTGATGTTACCTGAGTTGCCTTGTTCTAGAGCGCCTTCCAATTACCCGAAAAGAGACAATTTACATGTTATTTTTGTTAGATTCTGGGTGGGTGGAGTGATCGCGTTTGGGAGATTCTAGGGTTTTATTACACGTGGCACGAAATTAACTAAGGATGTGGTGTTTATTAATTTTAATGGTGTTTACCAATTATCCCTTTAAGGCCTTGTCAGATGATAATCGCAGTAATTTTAAATTGATCGGCAGTTTGCCGTCTTCTTTTTTTATGCTATTATGATCACATAGACTTGGGACGACTGTTTTGCCTACCTACCTCGTTTAAGAAAAAAAAACTATAATGAGTTATATTTGTTATGCTAGTGGTATAAATAGTTCATTACGTAAATGGATTTTAGGTGCTAACACGTATATAATTTTTTATTTTGGTAATTGTACTCATTCTAGAAAGTTGAACGTTTCCATTTCACGACTATTTTTGTAACAAATATGTCAACACTGGTCATATATCTTATATCAACTTTTATAGTAAACCCAAGTTGTAAAGAGTCTACATCAAGGTGCCGGACCTCTCTAGTACCTAAAGATAAGCTCTTTGAGATGGGACTTATTTATTTCTTCTTAATTTTGGGGGTAATGACACCACAAGTACCTTAGTTTCAGTGTGTATTACAATCAACTATCTAATTTGTTTTATTGAATCGACTACCTCGACTTTTCAATCTGGCTGAATGTGAGGTCTCTATTAGATAAATTGCCAAGTGATGCGTTTTTGCTAATATGACTTGTTTACTCAACAAAAGCTAAAGCACAATTGCTAACATAATTCTCTTACTTAAGGAAGTTTATGCCTTCTCTATTTAGGAGTTGGGCAATGAGGAAGGAGAGAGAGCTGGTGTGGACGAGCTAAGCCATCCAATATGTCTCTAGTACCATAACATCGTCTAAAGAGGCCATATCGGATGCCAATGTCGACAATTAATGGCTATTTAATGAAGTTAGTGTCCACGTTGGCATTTTTAATCCATGATTTTAACAAAGGCCTCTTGTTGAGCCAAGTCTGAAAAGTTGAGGTGCTTGATTGCACATTAAAAAAATTTAGGTGCTCAATTGTGAAAGGACAAAAATTCAAGTACTTGCGATATCATTATCCCTTAAACTTTTTAAAGGATTACTTAGAATGTTATTTTTGTTTTGCATCGTTTTGATAATACCCCAATATCAACATATTTGTATGATTCAATGCTAATACCAACGTAACTCTCATGGAAAAATTGTAGGTCATTTATTTCGGACATTATTGGAATGATATGATATGCTACTGCTTCTGACAAGGACAATGGATGAGGTTGTTTGTCAATATAATAGCACAAAAGAAAAGGGGTGTAACTTGAAATTATGATACCTTCTATGTGGGTGGAAGTTTGACTGAAATTGTAAGTCAAAGGACAGTCTTGTCTCTTAGGTCTTGTACTTTGCATCGACAGCTTGGACCTCTTATTTTTTAGCTGCTCAAAGTCCATGCAGCGGATTTCTTATTGTAACAGATGTGCATATATTAAACCAAATGGTCCTGTTGCTATCAAATCTAACTTTTGTTATTGCTGATTCCCTCAAAACAATCTAAACAATTTGATATAAAATTGATTGTATTGCAATTTAATATGATAGACTTTGCTTCAATTTATCTACTCAAAGATGTCTAAGTGACTTAGATGATGTCTTCTCATGTTAGAATATTGATCTCCGTGTCATGTGCAGGCCAAGTTTGTATTGGTGCATCTTCAAATTTTGTTAGGCCAATTTGTTCATTTGTGACCATTTTGAATGTCTAGAATTAGAGAACCATGATGAGAGATTCACATAAAAATAATGATATTCTTCGTAAAAAAGGTGATGCACCTCCTCTTTGATTTGGGAGTTGCCAACTTAAGCATCAATTGGTCCGTGATGCAATTTTTTGTCGAAAAATGTCGAATCTTGGCATGAATTGGGATTTCTACAATGTTCACTTTTACTGATAACGACAATTATCGGGAGGATTTGAGTATGCGGCCAATCCCCGTCACGTGTAAAAATTTCACATCTTAATGCGCACAAAACAGTAGTCGAAGACCGGAGAACACCGATCTCCGGCTTTCCTATTCGGAGCCCTCTCGGTTAATCTGAAACTCCTTTATGATGGGCCTTGATTCGATTGTGCATTATTTAGATCGTTCAAGAGGCCCGTCAACATGGGCTTCCTTGAGAAGTATCGGGCCGGGCCGGATGATCTGTCCAAGGTTCAATCAAACCAAAAAGTCATTTTGTGTTTCTCAAGTGAGAAATTGTAGATGGTGACTCTGACTGATGATTGAGTATGCTAACTGCGCATATATCTTAGCAGTTTTCTCTGGATAATCTCGTCTTTCTGCAAATTCCTCATGCGACTTAATCAGAGAAGCACTTTAATTTTTGTAAATGTTGGAGACGTTTAGGTCTGGCCATTCTTCTTCGCATGTCGCTCCTTTCTTATATGACGAAAGAGATTCTTTCCCATGGCGAAGTACCCACGCTCTGGATAGTCTTGACAGTTTATGGCTTCCACATAATCCCATCTTCGCCATATTCACTGTTGCCCTTGAACTTAACAATATACAAAGCATGTGAAACCAAACTCCACATATCGATTTTCCCGTTGATTTGTGGACAGGCATCATCCTAACATATCATATGATGGGAGCACATTTCTACAGGAATTAAGGACATCTAGTGATTTCTCGAATGAAGGGACAATGATAAGAATGAATGGTTACCTTTCATTCTTTGTTTTATAGGTGATGGCAACACAAACACTGTCAAAAAAACATTGATGAGCAAGGATTAACGCCATTTTTCAACTGTTCTCTTCTATCTGAATTCGCCTCCAAGCTCGATGAAATGCCAAAGATAGCAATTGCTTGAACCTACGTATGTCCTAAAACTGTTTTGTCTAAATTCTAAGACATAAAATTCGAGGGTATTCTCATGAGTAAGGAAATAAAAACTCTCTCTAATTGAAGGGGAAGATAGGACGTGCGGATATTGGTACTTTAAAATAAAGAACCTATTTAGGTTGAGCGCCGAGTTACCAAACTACCGCTGAAAGCCCCTATTGGAAGCTTACTTCCAACTGGTTAAACACATGCTTTGCACAGTATCTAGAATCGGCACATCTAACCGGTACCCGTCGTTCTAGACACTATGCTTGCCCCCAAGAAAAGAACGGGCCTTTAATGGAGGGCGTGGGCTTCTTAAATGGGTTTGGTGGGTCGTCTCTCTCATTTCACCGTTCTCTCTCATATCGTGGGCGTGGGCTTCTTAAATGGGCCACGATCTCGCAAGCGGGCTTTCAACGGGCCGAGGCCCAGATCCCAAGCTCCGCAACGGAAGGCGGACGTATAAAACCAATAGGGTTTCCACTTCCTTCTCTCCCTTCGAAAACCTTCACCCTCCTCGGTCGCTTCCGCTGCAGCGCGCGCTCTCCGCCGTTTGGGATCTCAGGTGCGGCTCTGTACAAGAAAGCTAAACGCCCCCATACTTTTTTCCGAGTCCTCGTCCCTCTAGCAATCGCATCTTGTTTGTGGGTTCGTGCCGAGTTGAGGAAATCGAGTTTCGACTAGTTTAGCAGATATCTTTTGCCTCATTTGCATTCGCCTGCGTATACTTTCTTGATCTTGTTTCTGAATGCTTCGTGGGTGCTCTCGTTAGTGCTGTATAAGCCCTGCTGCTTGTTGGGTTCTTTGTTCCTTTTCGTGGGATTTTTGTTTCGAGCGTTTACTTCCGCGTGTACTGCTTTGAGTGCTGGGATTCTAGCCTCGATGCTTTCGAGGGTGTCTGGGGTGGATGCAGGAGAAACGAATTCGTGCCCAGTCTTTGTTCTCGTGCTGTGTTCTTGTTTGGGTGTTTTGGGTACGCCACGATGAATACGGAGAGCCTTGCGTTGTATCTCGGGCAGCTTTGCTACCCATGATTTTGATCTCTGGATCTGTGTATAGTCTCTGCGTCTGATGTGACTTGATCCAAATGATTTGTGACGTCGAGTTGCTTAAATTTTTTCTTCTTTTGCGAGGTTGTCTTGAGAGTGTCTCTCCCCGTTTATGCTGATGATGGTGAGCTTTCTCTGCGTTGCAGGCTGCAGTTTATTGATTTTTCGCGATGGTGAAGGTTAGCGTTTTGAATGACGCTCTTAAGAGCATGTATAATGCCGAAAAGCGGGGGAAGAGACAGGTCATGATCAGGCCCTCGTCGAAAGTGATCATCAAGTTTCTTCTGGTGATGCAGAAGCATGGTATGCTCTTATCTAATCACCTTTTGATACTTGGTACTTGTACGGTTTGTACTTACTGTCATGCTATCCTTGGGGCTATTGCTAGGTTACATTGGAGAGTTTGAGTATGTCGATGACCACAGGTCTGGCAAAATTGTGGTTGAACTCAATGGAAGGCTAAACAAGTGCGGAGTTATCAGTCCCCGTTTTGATATTGGTGTCAAGGAGATCGAAGGCTGGACCGCTAGGTTGCTACCCTCTAGACAGGTTTGTTCCAAAAGCTTCTCCTTAGACTCGCTATTTTCAATTATAAGTTATTTTGCTTTGGAGCTATCGTTTACCTGGTGCTGTTCATGTAGATAGGTTTATTACATTTCTCTCATGGCCTTCTAAGCTTAGACTTCCAGTCATAAAATTTATTACCATGCTGCCATATTCATATTGTTAACATCTAGTTATTGTGTTGACTGAATTGAGAATGAGTCTTATGCTTTTATAGCTTAACATGACTAAAATTTTCCAGCCCACCGATTTCTCCTCTTGATCTAAACTTAGTTACTCTCTGAAACTTGCAGTTTGGTTACATTGTGCTAACAACTTCAGCTGGCATCATGGATCATGAAGAGGCTAGGAGGAAGAATGTCGGTGGAAAAGTACTTGGTTTCTTTTATTAGGCGGAGTTAGTTTTGCCGATGGGTCCCTAATATTTCTATCTATGAGGATTTTGTCTTGTATTTTTGAACTGGTTTTCCATACGGTTCACCTTATTGGGTTTTCATTTTTCGTTCAATGGAGCTTTTGATATTTCAATCTGCCTCTATCCTCTACTGCTATATATGCAGTTGAAAAGATATACAAGTTTGCTTTTTAATTATGGATGTTCAGGTGATTATCTAATGACATGGTGGTTGTTTGGGTTCGCTGTAAGTGCGGGTCGTACATATGATGTATTAGCCATAGAATCTCCAATCCCCTTTATTAGTTTAGAGTAGTTTTAACCGTCCGGAGCAACTGTGAGTTGGTGCATCATCGTGTAGTTCTACTAACTGGTTGACAACTGCTCATTGAAGGAAGAGCAAAATCCTCAGTGGTCATTGGACAGGATATGGTTCAAGCACGTGATGATTTTGGTGATTGGTTATCTTGGTCTACTTCTTTGTGGGTATTTTGATGATTCGAAGTGTTTGATAATGGCACCACAATGGCTTGTCGGACGCGATGCTGCATTATATGCAATATGTTTAGCTGATATGATGGGAAGAGCAGTTAAATATCTGGGGTTGTAATTGATAAGGAGAAAACAGTGCCCCTCCATTGCGTGACATCTTGCTTCATTAAACTTGTCCTTAGTTATGTTGGCTGTAAACTTCTAGCTAAACTTCTAGCTGGAATGCAATGGAGAGGACTGAAAGGGGTTCATTCTAGCGCTATGGGCCAATCTTGTCAAACAAAAACGCACGATAAGGTGTTGATGAGGCTGATTTGCCTGCTTCATCATACTACGAAATGTGAAGGGTTGGAAGTGGGAAATCGTAGATTGTCTGAAGGACCGATGATAAATCTGTAAACTAGCAGTGGATATTCATGCCTTTTAGGGTTGAGATTGGTTCTTATCCAACGCCGCTTGCTTGAGATGACTATTGGCGCGCACTTGTGTTTCTGATCTCGTGGCTATTCAAGTTTCCTAATTGCCTAATGGAAGACCAACTTGCGTGATTCTTAGAAAATTTGCAATTTGACATTTCTCGCGATCTTTCTGTTCTTTGTACCCGAGCCGATCTCTGGTAACTTACTGTGATCGAACAGTACGTCGTTAGTCGAAGTCTACTTAGCACTCTCATTATCTTCTTCCTTTAAACTCTGAGAGGCGAGAGCAAGATCCTCACCTCTCTCTTTCGGAGACAGCATTACCTGCTATTCGAAAAGGTCTTTCTCGCGATATATATGAGACGGTAAGATAAAGCAGTCGACTCATGTGCTGTTTTCAGCTGGCACTGTCACTCGATAATTGTGCGACGAGTCGACGACGTCTTCGATCCATCATTGGATAGAAGCGTCACCCCGTAGGAATCGAAGGCATCGAAGGCATAAATTATCCCGCACATCGACAGAACAGTAACAGTAAACGGATACTCTTCATTCAATGGTCTAAACCAACACAGATTGCATCGCTCTAAAGCGAATTACAGTAGCAACGACAGGAATATAGTTCTAACTGATTCCTAGACTTTCTTCTTCCCCCACTCCGAGAATCTTCTCGTCTGGACTCGCTCCCGAGCTCGACGAAATGCCAAAGATAACAGTTGCCCAAAAGAAACGGTTCCCGTTTCCCTCGCGGCCGCGCAAGCGCCATGTCCTTCACCCTCCCTTCTCGTATCCGTCACCTTGGACCAGTCGCTGGCCTCCATCGACGGCAGCCTCCGAGGAACCCATGACCGATCTTTTCAGGGGGGGCGTTCCTTCTTCCGGCACTGAATGACAAGGTGACGAACAGGGAGTTGGAGGTGGTGGGCATTATGTAGGCGATGATGGCTTTTCTAGCGAGGAAGAGAGGATCTTCGGAGCATATGCTCTTGTGGGTACCAACTTTTTGATGTCCACTAACGCTGAACTAAATGGTACGCGTCGACGTGCCTCTTTCTTACGTTGGTGTGGCGTCTTTTCGATTTTTCCCGTTTCCACCTTTCTTCTTTTTCTCCTTTTGCTTCCTTCCATAAGTTCATGGCATAACGGAAAAAAAATATATGAAAACAAATCTTTTAGTAGCTTAGTTTGTTGAAAAGCAGACTTACTATTATATGTCCGTTGTTGTACGGTTGTAATCGAATTTAAATTTGGTGAATCACGTGTTGCGGGAATTTACCTTCATTTCAAATAAACATCAGAAGTATAACGAAAGCCCTTGTATTTGAAATTCACTTATCAAGGCTTGCGAGAATCGTTGCAAGCTGGTAAACCCAAGGATGATGTTCAGCCGCATCTTTCGTCATATTAGTGACGGTGTTAGCAATGATTATGATGGAGGATTAGACTGTGCGGATTAAGAGAGCTTGAAACTCGATTGTGTAAACACTAAATTGCAAAAAAATAACGAGAGTTGGATGGTTGAGTATTTAGAAAAAATTTCCAAAGATTTTGAAAATAGGGAATGGATGATACTTTAAAAGCATATTCTACCGTGGATTGCCAACCCAATAGTACCTTCAAAATAGAATTACATGAAATTCCAATTAGTTATAGTTCTTAAATGTAGTCAAAATGAACCTGAAGAGGGAGGTGAATCATACTATTTATAGGGAGCTCGATTTAATCATAGTCTAGACAACCTAGCCAGAAATAATCCCTCCGGAAATTATTTTCCTAGACACCTAATAATGTTTCATTTGTATACATCTTAATCTGATATTAATATTATGATGTGTTGCAAAGTCGCAATTTGAGCACCTAGTCATAGTCAACTTCCTTAGAATCCTCGGTTATCCAACTAACAAGATTTCGTCACCCTAAAAGTGATCCTAAATCCACGCAAATATTCTATCAAGCTGTTACACACATCACAAAATTTTTATTTTGCCATTTGATATCCTGTGCGTATCTTTTTCTAGGAGCCCTATCCGATATTTGAAAAAATAGAAACTAATCCGAGCTTTGATTTATTTGAATAAGAACTAGAAAGCAAAACCCAAAAAGCATTTCAAACGCAACAAAAATAATCTTTTCTCCTCCTATCACTACTACTACTCGTACAAGTATTTCCTTCTTGCTGTGGAACTAATATCGTGAAGAGAATATTCCCAGCAATTCCCTGAAATCAAACCGTATTTATATCGACCGCATTGGCGTCGAACCCTTCCTACGCCCCGCTAGCTTCATCGTTCAGGAGTGAAGAGGAAGAGAGAGAGAGAGAGAGGCGCGACCCGCCATGGCGAAGGATCAGCTGGAGGTCCTCAACGTGTTGGACCAGGCCAAAACTCAGCTCTACCACTTCACCGCGGTGGTGATCGCCGGGATGGGCTTCTTCACCGACGCGTACGACCTCTTCTGCATCTCCCTGGTGACCAAGCTCCTTGGCCGGATCTATTACTACGTGCCCGGATCCTCGAAGCCCGGTAGTTTGCCCCCAAACGCGGCGGCCGCCGTGAACGGGGTCGCCTTGTGTGGGACCCTGGTCGGGCAGCTCTTCTTCGGTTGGCTCGGGGACAAGTTGGGCCGCAAGCGCGTCTACGGCATCACCCTTATGCTCATGGTGGGGTGTTCCGTCGCCTCCGGGCTCTCCTTCGGGAGCTCGCCGGGGGCTGTCATGGCGACCCTTTGCTTCTTCAGATTCTGGCTAGGTGAGTTTCGCTATAATGTTGATTGAAAGTAGAATTTGAACCAAAAAATATTATGGATTCGACTTAAATTGGCATGAACTAGTACATTATGCGGAGGTTCACCGTTGTGCTGATCGGCTAGGTTTCGGCATCGGAGGGGACTATCCATTGTCCGCGACGATCATGGCAGAGTACTCCAACAAGAAGACCCGGGGCAGTTTCATCGCGGCGGTGTTCGCGATGCAAGGGTTCGGGATCCTCGCAGGCGGGACAGTCGCCATTATCGTCTCCTCCATCTTCCGCTCTCTGTACCCCGCGCCGCCCTTCGTCCATGATCACGTGGGATCCACCGTTCCCCAGGCAGACTACGTGTGGAGGATAATCCTGATGTTCGGTGCGCTGCCAGCGGCCCTCACCTACTACTGGCGGATGAAGATGCCGGAGACGCCGCGCTACACCGCCCTGGTGGCGAAGAACGCCGAGAAGACCTGCGCGGACATGTCGAAGGTCTTGCAAGTCGATATCCCGGTCGAGAAGCAAACCATCGAGAGCCAAGACCGGGTTGAAACCGCCGGCTTCGGGCTCTTTTCCAAAGAGTTCCTCCGTAGGCATGGCTTGCACCTGCTGGGCACGACAAGCACCTGGTTCTTGCTGGACATTGCCTACTACAGCCAAAACCTCTTCCAGAAGGACATATTCAGCGCGGTCGGATGGCTCCCTGCGGCAAAATCCATGAGCGCCCTCGGCGAGCTCTACAAGATCGCCCGGGCCCAAACCCTAATCGCGCTCTGCGGCACCGTCCCGGGCTACTGGTTCACGGTCTTCCTCATCGACCGCATCGGTCGGTTCACCATCCAGTCCATCGGGTTCCTCTTCATGTCAGTGTTCATGTTCGCCCTAGCCATACCGTACCACCACTGGACCCTCAAGGAGAACAACATCGGGTTCGTGGTCATGTACGGGCTGACCTTCTTCTTCGCCAACTTCGGGCCCAACAGCACGACCTTTGTCGTCCCTGCCGAGATCTTCCCAGCCCGGTTCAGGGCGACGTGCCACGGGATCTCGGCAGCCTCGGGGAAGGCTGGCGCGATCGTGGGCGCCTTCGGGTTCCTGTACGCGTCGCAGAACCAGGACAAGTCCAAGGCCGACCCGGGGTTCCCCGCCGGGATCGGGATGAGGAACTCATTGATCGTGCTCGCGGTGATCAATCTGCTGGGTTTGTTCCTGACTCTTCTCGTGCCTGAATCCAAAGGAAAATCACTCGAGGAAATGTCACAGGAGAATTGCGAAGAGGCTGACAATCAAGCCAAGAACGGTCCTGCAATCGTCTAGAGCAACGAGAATAATCTACATTAATCTCCTTAGATATAATTCTGTAAATTTGGCATTGATCATCAGGTCTGCCTTTCAGTTTTAAACATCTCTCTTCTTTGTTTTTGGATTTTTTGGCCTAATGTTGCCAACTGAGTTTTGCTGCATGACCAAGTTCGTTTTTGGTTTTGGAGATTATTTCATATGTTTATTACGTAGAAGTATATTTACTAATGATTATCTTTATGATTTTAATTTTTTTCAGTCCACCACCATAGTTGCATGTTGAGAGATACTTGTGGGGACGGAAAAGTAGGTCCGATTTTGAGGATTGGTTAACAGTTAGCTAAACGCTAACTGCATCAGAAAGAAAATTAGATACTAATTACGAAATCAAATCCATTGATATTTCTCGCATCTATGGATATTCAGAGGATATTCAAATTCAAAAAAATTCTGATGTTGTCTGTCATCCACATTGAACTCATGGAAATCAAAGAAACTACAGTGAAATTTCATGTTTTTAAAATTTTCAATTAGGCAGAATGTGTTTATCGTGGTGAGTTTCTTATTACATACATTGACCCAATCGATCATTAATTTTTTCTCGAATGGTTCGATATCAGATAGACTTATCTTGTATTGAGCCATGACTAAAGCTTTTACGAGCGACTATATTTTCTTTCATGATTATTCTTGAGAGAATGCATTAGTATTGATCCAAATCTAAATCCTTGGTACCCTTTTTGTTTTTTAAACGTGGGTTCTCGATGTCCTCTCTGTTCTTAGTTGGTGAGAACTCTTAAATTGCTTTAAGCCTAATTACGTCTCCGAATGAAAAAAATTAATATGATTTCTAAACAGGAGCGCTTGTGTTGTGTTCAATCCATTTAGACACGATGTGAAAAGAATAATTATATTGAAAGCGAACAACTAATTTCATAAAAGCTATTGCCGAGCATGATAACTTAGTGATACCGTACTATCTTTGTTCAAGTAATGTTGTGAGTAAACCTTTGCTACCTCGCGCCATGGACATCCACTCCCTTATGTGAAAAGACTTTCTAGTTTATGGCATGTTAATAAAGTTGTGATGAGCATGTAAAACTTACAGGGGACCGAGTTATAATGACCCAAACCGAATGTGAAGTTGTTGATGTGTGAGTCTTATCCTAACATCCAAAAAGGATAAGCTTAGTTGGTTGTCCCTTCCCATCCTATTTGCTCATAAGAAAAGGAAAATCACAAATCTAAGTATCTAGTAATTGACTTCGATAAATAGTGAGTCAATAAAGTCTAACTCTCGGTTAAAAAGAGCGACACTAGGTATATTTGTGACTACCATACAAAAACAATTAAAAAGAGTAACGCTAAGTACATAAGTAACTAACCAACCAATCTGGCTAAGTGCAAGTGAGTCATATTCAATAATTACTAAAAAATTGTGGTATCAATTTAGTATATCCATTGTTCAAATGGGGATGCCTAGCTAGCATTGTTCGAACTATATCTCACCAAAGAGGGATGATCAGTGCCTGATCTCGAACTAAGAACCTACATTGTGAACCCTAGTTGCAACAAATTAGAATAAGGAATTGACACAAAAACTCTATTTCGAAATAGATCCATACATGTGTTTTGGTAAGAATTAAATTTTTCATAATTAAATGAACAGGTCGCATATTTTGCTACAAAAAATTATCCTTGGTGAATTTCTCATGTTGGTTTTTGACCATAGCGCAGACCCTAATTCAGATTTTGGAGAGGCAATAGAAGTTTCAAAACCAATGCAATTTAGAAAATTTAACTGTACTCAATACTTCTCACCATAAATTGTCCGGGCGCATAAACGATCGTGAACATGGAGGAGATTATTTGACGGATGATTAATAGCCTTGACTATGAGCAAAGACTTTGAAATTCGATACTCAAGTCTAGTGTTAATATCTACACGTAGTCATGGATCGGGGAATTTGTTGTCTAGATTCAAATCGATGTATGCTTATTGGGTTAATCAAAAGGGTTTTACTAGTTTAACAATTTTGAAGATACTGTGAAATAATAATTTATTATTAATCACAAGTTCTTAAAAGAGTTGACCCACAACATTTTATAATTATTTGTTATTTATTTTTTTTGTAATCCACGATAGATTATTACTCTCATAATACATAAAAAAAAATGTCATCTAATAATTTCTCTAATCAAAATTTTTACTTTTTTATTTTATTGTTGGTCGGTAATCAAAACCTTACCTTTTTTTTTTGGGTCGGTAATCAAAACTTTACCTTAGCCGCCTAGCCTACTAAAGGTTCCACAAAAATTTCACACCGATCACACAACGATCCGTGTCCAAGGGGGAGAAAGATCCGGTGCGGCCGAGCCCACAGGTACGCTCGCCTACCTACGGTCGTCCGCTCCGCATAGCAGGATACAACTGTATCTACGTTAGACACGTTCGTACGCGGTGACCCAGACTTCGCCCCCAAAAAACAGAAAAAAAAACACCTTCTTCACTTTTTTTTTTCCCTTTCAAATTTTAAAATATATATAAAAAAAATCAATTACCATAAATTTCCATTTTCCTTCCCTTCTCCTCCTCGTCTCTCTCCCTGTCCGTGTCGTCGCGTGCTCGTTAATTCTCCCCTTTCCACCGCAGGTCTCTCTCTCTCTCTATTCGCCGATTCGCATCGCGTTGTTCTCAGATGCGGTCGCGCTTTGCTGGATGCGCGGACATCGATTCGCGATTCTGATTAAGCTCCGCAATTGCATTTCCTTTTCTTTTTTTCTTTTTTTAAATTTGGTGCAGGGAAGGGATTTCGTCGCGATTCTTTGCTTCGTTTGCGGAGGAGGAGGAGGAGGAGGAGGAGTGGGGGGGGGGGAGATTCGATGGCGGCACCACCGGCGAGGGCCCGAGCCGATTACGATTACCTGATCAAGCTCCTCCTGATCGGCGACAGCGGTTCGTCTCTCTCTCCACACCTTCTTTCTTTTGGGCCCTTTGTGTTTGGTTTTCCTGAAAGGAAGTTTTGAGAGTTTGGAGCGCTGCGCTTGCTGCTTTTCCTGGTTTTCGTTTGAGGATTCCAGGCGCGTGTTTCAATGCTCGTTTCGTCTGATTGGAGGTGATTGTGAGGTCCTGGGGTTGGGAGGTGATCCCACCGATTTTGGAGGGTTTTTTTTGGTGGCTTGTCCGATGCGTTTGGTGCGTGCGTGCTTGTTTCTGGGATTCCTTATACAACTCGAGAGCCGATTGGCCGCCTAACCTGAAAAGCGAGAGGATTCGGTCCGGGATCAATGAAAGTTTGATGAGATCGAGACGTGGTATGACTGTGAGGATGGACCCGAGAGATTAGAGCTCGTCGTTAGTGTGCCTGTCTTCTAGACTGTATCGAAGTCGGAGCTATGATGATAATGATTCGAAAGGCTCGATAGTCTGATCAATGAGGCAATTATGCACATAGTTTGTGCAAATGACGCAATCAATTCCCAACTTATTATTCTGTCTGGCATATTGTCACCATCTGTGGTTGCTGTTGCTTCTGACAAATCGGCCCCTGGACCCGGGAACTCATGTGCGGTCCATTTAGATCGAGATAAGGCGTGTAGGCTTATTTGACGGTTGATTACATGAGCATTGCGCAGGAGGAGGGCATTTCGCTTTTCTATGATTAGGCGCATTAGTGCTGAACTTTGGAATTGGTTCGGAATCCTAAGTCCCATGCTAAGCACACATGATCCAAGCTTGATGAGGGAATTTCTTTTAATCGACCTTTGTTTTCCAGGAGTGACCTGTCATGTCTGATAGATGGAAACTGAGCAGTTTAATCTTTACTGATTAGCTAAATATGCTTGTCAAGTTAACGGTTGACTATTTAAAGTCTCCAGTTTTGCAGACTTGATTCTATGTATTTGGTTTTGATGGCGTAAGTCTTCATTTGACGACTTCTGCTGAGAAAATCTACAGTTACTTATTCGAGTGTTATGTGGTTCTGTTCTCTTGTGGTATATGAGTTTTAGTTCATCTATAGCAAAAGTAATAGAGTTTTGCTGTGTGCTGATCTGATGACAGTGTTATGTTCCATAACGTTTCAGGTGTTGGGAAGAGTTGTCTGCTCTTGAGATTTTCGGACGGTTCCTTCACAACTAGTTTCATCACCACTATAGGGTTTGTATCATGAGGATGAGTATATTAATTCCTGTATATGCTATTTTAGTTTTAGCTATGCGAATTAGAGTTCGGGGGCATAATGGGTGGGAAGACCACGATAGTTCAGAGTTCTTCGAGAATTTTATGACAGTTCAAAAACCAATGATAATGCTTGGCTAAATGACAGACATGCAGGGATAGTTCATTTAGAAATAGACAATAGTGGAATTTACATATTCATGCTCTTTGTGTACAGCTCTTTAATTGTTTCGTTTGGCTTGATTGATGGATATTAGATCAGGGGATGTTCAGGAGGAGGGGAAAATCAGATGCTCCTTTGAGCTTAAACTCTTCAATATTGAAAATTCTCTCATTTGTTGTTCTTTTTCCTCTCAACAGCATCGACTTTAAGATCAGGACCATCGAGCTTGATGGAAAGCGAATTAAATTGCAAATCTGGGATACTGCTGGGCAGGAGCGATTCCGAACCATCACAACAGGTGTGATTGAGCTGAAAATAGCCTCTGTTCTTTAATGGATGACATTTTGTGTTGGGATTTTTGTACGAGGGATGCATTCTAAGCCACGTTTGCCCTGAAAGCTTTATTTATCAATTCCGTAGTAATAGCTGAAGCTACCTGCAATTCTACTGGATTAGATTGAATGTGATGTATTTGGCATTTTGAGGCTATGTAGAGCTCAAATGTTCGATCCCAAGAGTGAGTTGTTTCGAGCTTTAAGCTATTCTTATATGAGAGAGCTGATTCTTTTGACACATGAACAAACAGTTAAAACTCAATAGACTGAGAGATGTGAAATCTTGTGGAAAGCACACTGGTAGGCTGATGCCATAACCGTCCACCCAAAGGAGTGTTAATTATGGCATAATAAATTTTTGCTCACTGACACCTGAATGAGTTTCAAGCATATAGCCCATATAACCTCTTCTTTCCCTAAGTCCTCATTGTCCTCCTCGAGGTTGCATCCTGCGTTGTTGTTAATAGTTCTGTTTTTGCCTATTCAAGTTCTAATAGCTACAGATGTATTCACGTTCTTTTTTGGTTTTTCAGCTTATTATCGTGGAGCTATGGGCATTTTGCTGGTGTATGACGT
Organism: Eucalyptus curtisii; assembly: GCA_017140595.1. Classification (NCBI taxonomy): domain Eukaryota; kingdom Viridiplantae; phylum Streptophyta; class Magnoliopsida; order Myrtales; family Myrtaceae; genus Eucalyptus; species Eucalyptus curtisii. Next base: position 36,655,302 of record CM029500.1, on the reverse strand, counting down.
CACCGATGAGTCATCTTTCAACAGTAAGTTCTCCTTATCTGAAGATTTTTGGTAGTCCTGCTTATAAGTAAGCTGCGTATTTCAGTACTGATGGCATCATGCTGATAATTGGTAAATTCCTATGATTCTTTATACTTGATCGTAGTGTATCTAACGATAGAGCTATTTTGTGTATTGTCTGTTGATGGTCCACTAAAAGAATTTTTATGAGCATTAACTTGAGTTTTCATTGAGTACTTTCCTTGTTTTACTTCAGATATCAGAAACTGGATTCGCAACATCGAACAGCATGCTTCTGACAATGTAAACAAAATATTGGGAAACAAGGCTGACATGGACGAAAGCAAAAGGGTAAATGACTTTGGCTTTTTGGCTGTTTTGATTGGCACTTTCTTTCTAAGCACCTTCATCCCCTGCACCCTCCAAAATTCTTACCATGGCTCTCTCTCTGCACACGCTGTGATTGTACTATGATGGATATGGATGCTTGTTTTTGGAGAGAGGTGTGGACTAGTCCACTGTATACTGTTCTTCCAGTGTTTTTTTTTTCCCGGTTAAGTGATGAGAAATTCACTATGAGGCACCAAGGGGGTGTCAATACGTGTGCAAAAAGAGCTTGTACCCAGAAATGTCTACTGATGACTAGAATGTACTTTTCTTTGGCATAGGCTGTACCTACTTCCAGGGGTCAAGCTCTTGCTGATGAATATGGTATCAAGTTCTTTGAAACAGTAAGTTGCAAGTTGATGCTAGAAGTAATTTTGCAGTTGGAATCATGCTTTCTGCTCTGTTAATATTAGAATGTCAATGATGCAGAGTGCAAAGACCAATATGAATGTTGAGGAAGTATTTTTTTCAATTGCGAAGGATATCAAGCAAAGGCTTGCAGAAAGTGATACGAAAGCCGAGGTAAAATTAGTTCTTTTGTTTTTTCAGTTTCCTCTTGAATTCTTTAAGTATTGCAGATTTGCTCCATCACACTCCTACCTGCACTTAGTACTCCTAAAATAGCAAAAAAAAAAAAAAAACTCTCCTGCCGCAGAGCCTGAGAATCAGTTTCATGTTATCGTGAGAATGAACCAACATCAGGGTAAACTTATCGATGAAATGTGCAAAAAAATATTGCCAAATCATCTATTTGGCAATTGACCAAATGGATAGCTGTCGAAACATGTATATTATCCATTCCTATTTTCCTGTCGGTTATTTTTCCGAACCACCTTCAATAGGCATGTTCGGTCTTTGCAAATTGACAGACATGGCTGTCCAACGCGAAAATGTCATTTTTAATGGCCTAGGGCACTAGTGGATGGCATATTGCCACGCTCAACACAAGAGAGTACAGTGGAATCAACATTCTGTCATGTCTACTGCACTGGCCTTTGCCCCATTTGCAGTAGTTCTGTAGATGCAAAATTGCGGTATGAGAGGGGCGTAGGTAGAAGGGAGAAAAGAATGACAACAATGAATGCTTGATGTATGATGCCTCATAATCCAATTAGAAAATCATCTAGTAAGAGAGGGGATTGAATGAGTATTTGATTCTGTTGCCATTTGCTTTCAGCCTCAGACAATCAGGATAAGTCAACCAGACAAGACAGCTGATGCTGGCCAAGCTCCACAAAGATCCTCTTGCTGTGGTTCGTGAAGAAACAAACAGGAGAAGAGGAAAATACAAGGAGATTCTGCGGGTGGTATCTTTATTGTTTTATGAATGGCTTATTAGGATGCCAACTTGGGGGCTTGGCTTCACATATGTATTCTGCCTATTGTTATTTTTATGATAGATCCTTTTTTCGGGATACTTATGTTACTGTCTTTTCTGTCTTCGCAACTTCAGTATGTCCAAGTGGTTCCTCCACTTCGTTGTCCCTTCTCACTAGTGTGCTTATTTTGATATAGAACATTCTGGAATGAGCCTTTTCCTCTTTCGAAAGGGAAAAAATTTAATCTGAATAGCGTTTTCTATTAAGCGGTTACATCTTGTGTGAGATGGGGGCGTGTGATGTATTCTTTTGTCGGAATTTGTTTTTGGTATTGCGTTGCTGTGGATTCTTCTCGAGTAGAATTTCCCGTTGAAAGATGGTAGTGTTGTTCGCGTCCGGATTGTGTATGTATGCTCGTTCATCAGGAATTAACGGATCAATCTTCAAGCAAATTGAGCTTTCCGCTAGAGGATGAAACAGTCTTTCACGATGTAATGAATCCTACTCAAATGAATCATCGTGTACCGACATTAAGGCTCCTCGTACACAAGGAGAGACCCATCGTCGGCAGCCATGGATACGACAAGAATGACTCATTAAAAGAACCCTTTTAAAGGGTCGATCGACTTTTGGCATGGGTGGAACGATGCCCATTTTGCAAAAACACCACTTGTCTATAATGGTAATGTGGCTTGTGGTTGCGGTTGCGGAATCATGTTTTGCTGACGATGCAAGGTCAATACTGGACGCTAACAAGTGACGAACACGTCATTCCTGATACGAACACGTCATTCCTTATAAATCACGATACCCATCACCTCTCTCTCTCTCTCTCTCTCTCTCTCTCTCTCTATGTGCAGATCTCCTAACCCCATTGCCCATTTCACCTTTTTCCCCCTTTCCCAAAAGGAAAGCAAACTGAGTATCTTGCTGTGTTCTTAGAATTGAGGAATGCGTGCTGCTGGTCTTTCAGTGGTGGCCTTTTTACCTAAATTAAAGACAACTATGGTGCTAAGGTCATTCCGCACCACCTTCTGTCCAGCCCTTGATTGGCTTCTCGATCTGGAGTTTTTTGTGATCAGTTTTTCCTACTCATTTGGTTAAAGGATTTCTCTAACAACCCATTTCACATTCTGTCATTGCCGTTAAATGCAAAAATAAAATAAAAAATAAAGACAATTGTGGACTTTAAGATTCACTTCTTTTCACGTAGATCATCTGATAACATATTAGACTTAATTCAGATAGTAATTATCAATTGAATTTGGCACGGACCGATTTGGACAACGAGAAGAACTCTCAAATGAAGCCGACAAAGGGGAAAAGAAATGCGATGTGGTATGGAACTTTTGTAGAGCAACTTGAAAGGAACTAGTGGAAAAGCAAATCAATTTAATTCAAAAAGTTCCGCTGGAGAATTAAATTTCCTAATCCTCTTATCAGTGGGCAAGAAGCTATGGATTATGGACTCCGTTAGTGCAAGCGACGATTTGATTTGCCTTTAATGACAATTGGGACTGCGCCTAATGAATATGCTTTTGCCCGACCACATTGACATGTTCATGAGATGGATGTCATTTTGGTTGGCAAGTGCAAATTTAAATGAACGATCTTTCTCTAACCTTTTCATTAGCAGCCCACAAGAAGTTCAATCCGGCAGATGCAATTTGGGGTGGAAGAAGCGAGGCGTCTTCTTTTCTTGACATCCTGATCTTTTTATCTACGTAAAGTAAAACGCACACGAGTCTGAATGCTTTATCGGTTTGTCATTCTCTAATGGCATCCGATTCAGATATTATCATCAAAATTCGACTTCAAAACCGTGGACGCGGGAGTTGACTTTGCTGCTGGTGTTGACCAGGTGCCTCCTCAGGAACGATGTTTCTGTCTCTCCGATGTTTATCCATATTACAGAACCGAAATCAAGGTTAATTCAACTAGAGGGATATCACCTTTGTCGTCTTAGTCTATCGTAGTAAAACCCAAATGACGGCCACGTTCAATTTGCATCTTTGTCAAAATCACGGTAACAATCTCTTTTTGTTGATGTTTGATGCTTTAACATAAACACCATTAACTTGAATAGAAACCTTAACATTTATGCTCCGTTTGTTTCAATGAAAAATGTGACACTTCTAAAAAATGTTTTCTTGGACCTTACCTTGGCGCCAGGGACCTGATTAGGGCACATGCTTGGGCATGTGGGGTCCCAATCTAGGCCTTGATGTAAACGGGTGCAGGTCTCAAGGACTCGAGTGTAGGCACTGACGTCCCGAGCCCAATCTCGATGGACTTGAGGATGAGCGTCGAGATCTCGAGCCTAGCCTTAATTGACCTAGGCCGGGCACTAGTGTCTTGGACCTAACCTTGATGGACTTGGGAAATGGGCACCGAGGTCCCAAGCTAGGCCTCTATGGACCCAAGTACGGGCACCAAAGATCAGAGCACAGCTTCAATAGACCTAGGCCCAAGCACAACCTTGACAATTAGGTGCCCGAGCACTGGCACTAGCATCACAATCCTAGCCTTAATGGACCCAGTCTCCAACACCGTGGACTTGAGGTCATCCTTAATGAACCTAGGGCAACGGTGTTAGAGAGGGCACAAGCACCAGGGCTCGCTTTTGGCCTCTGTGGACCCATGCCAAGGGGTAAAGGAGTCAAACTTTGTGGACAATTTTTAAATTTTTCTGAATTTTGTATTACTTATTTTATTCTTCTTTTTTTTTATTTTTTTTTTTTTCCAACAATGGGCCGATGGGTCATCAGCAGACCCTTGCCTGGTCTAGGCAAGGATGTTGCAGCCCTTGCCGCCAATAGGTGAGGGTATTCTTGCTAGGCTAGAATTGAAAAAAAAAAAAAAACTTTAAAATTTAGGAAAATTTTAAAATTTTATTCATGTTATTACCCGTCGTACCACGTAGAACAACTGATTTTTATGTCAGTAATTTCCAGTTAAAATTAATTAGACATGTTATATTGACAAATTGTTAAAAAGTTTGGAATTCAATTAGTACCATTGAAAACTTTAAACCTAAATTGACACAAATACATTAGGTTTATAATTTTTTTGGTAATGATCTCGTCTAAGATCAACAAGCATGTAATAACCCTTTATTTTACAAGAAAATCACAGAAGTTTATCTCCAAACTCGCAAGGTTATGACATAATTATAAATGTCTAAATGAAAGGTTGGAAGTGCCTTTTAGTGATGGTGTGGACGAATTCCAGTTCAATGTCACTTTGCAGATCACTCAGCAAAAAGACGAACTTCGGGAGAAAGAGAAGGTGTATATTTACGAGTATCAACATCTCTCTCTTGCATTTACACGAGTAATGAGTGGAACCCTCGTGGAAGGACAACAGATATTCCCAGTCGCTTCTTGCTTGGCTGGGACATTTTAACAAACACCTTTCGTACAGCTAAGCGAAAACTGCGTACTTGTATCATCTACCCACCATTCACACAAATCGACAGCACATATCATTTGAGTCATGAAGTACTAATCATACCGGGGACAGCCTAAATGCTTATTGGTTACTCTTATTTGGAGGAAGTGAAAACAGTTTTCAATCTACCAAATAAGAGATATTTATATAAATATTACATCATAACGATAATCATAAAATTTAGAACTTTCATTTAGTAGTTTATAAAAAACAAGCTTCATTCATGATTAGAAGAAATTTGCTCCAACTATGTCTCTCTTTATGGATATCAATCCTATATCAATCCGATATAAATATAACTAGAATTAAAAGTATATGACATCTATATTGTAACCTATCAATCGTACATATGGTTAAAGAAAAAGTTACCCAATAAAACATTAATAATGGGTTCATTCTTCAGTATATGTATGTTCATGAGATGGATGGCATTTTGGTTGGCAACAGCAAATTCAAATTAGCAATCTTTCTTTAACCTTTTAAATTAGCAGCCCACAAAAAGTTCATTCCCGGAGATACAATTTGGGGTGGAAGAAGCGAGGCGTCTTCTTTTATTGACATCCTGATCTTTTTTATCCAGGTAAAGCAAAACGCACACGAGTCTGAATGTTTTGTCGGTTTATCATTCTCTATTGGTATCCGATTCAGATGTTATCATCAAAAATCGACTTCGAAACGGTGGACGTGAGAGTTGACTTTGCAACTGTGTTGACTAGGTGCCTCCTCAGGAACGTAAAGAATGTCTCTGTCTCTCTGATATTCATCCATATTGTAGAACCGAAATCAAGGTTAATTCAACTAGAAGGATATCATCTTTGTCGTCTAGTCTATCGTAGTAAAATCCAAATGGTGGCCACGTTCAATTTGCATCTTCATCACAATTACTATAACAATCTCTTTTTTGTCAATGTTTGATGCTTTGACATGAATACCATTAACTTGAACAAACAACTTAACAATTATGCTCCATTTGTTTCGCGGAAAATGTGACATTTCCAAAAAATATCTTTTAGGAAATTATTTTCCAGAAAAATGACAATGCATTTTGATATTTGACAGAAACCTGAAAATGAACTGGACAATATTTTCTATAGTTTAGTAAGATGAATTTGATTTGATTTTCCTAGATAGATATACATTATTTTGGCGCTAGTGACTTGTGCATAGACAACCGGGGAATTAAGTGCGGGCACTTAAGTCCTAACTCTAACCTTGATGGACCCTAAACTAGGCATTAGGAACCATGGTATAGGCTTTGGGGACTCAATCCAGGCCTCGATGTTTCCGGGCGTAGGTCATAAGGACTTGGGCTTAAGCACCAAGGTCCCAAGCCCAAACTCAACGAACCTAGGCGCAAGTGTCGAGATCTCGAGTCTAGCCTTGATTGACCAGGGCGTGCATCGGCATCCCAAACCTAGCCTTGATGGACCAAGAAAACGAGCACCGAGGACCTGGGTGTAGCTTCAATAGACCTAGGCTCAAGCGCAACCTAGACGGATAGGGGTTTGAGCCCTGGAGACTGGCACCAGTGTCATGATCCCAACCTTAATGAACTCGGTCCCGAGCGTCGTGGAACTAAGGTCATCCTCAATGAACTTGGGGCCAGGGTGTTAGAGAGGGCACGAGCACTAGGGCTTGCCTTGGCCTCCTTGGACCCAAGCCGAGGCGTCAGGGAGTTGATGTCTATGGACAATTTTTAATTTTTCTGAATTATTAATTACTTTTTTTCTTTCCTCTTTTTTCTTTTCCTAAACTATGGATCAATGAGGTCACCAGTAGACCCTCACCTACTTTGGGCAAGGGGTCGTGGCCCTCGCTAGCCAACAGGTGAGGGTGTCGGCTCTAACCCAAATCAGGGAGCTCTCGCCGACCTAAAGTTATTAAAAAAAAAAAAAATACACACACACACACAAAGAAAGAAAAGAAAAAGGAAAAAATATATTCAAAAATTCAAAAAAGTTATAAATTTTGTTCACATTAGTACCGGTCGTATCATGTACAACAACCACCGTCCATGTCAACAATTTTTGATCAAAATTGGTCAAATGGGCTCTATTGACGAATCTTAAAAGGTTTAGGATTCGACTAGTACCCTTGAAAAGTTTAGGATTAAATTGATACGAAGTGCGATAAATTTGAGACTTTTTTGGTACTTTTCCAATTTAAGATCAACAACCCCTCATTTCACAAGAAAATCACAGAAGTTTATCTTCAAAACTTGCAAGATAAGGGCTGGAAGAGCCTTTTAGAGATGGTGTGGAGGAATTCCTACTCCATTTTGTTCAATGTTCTAGCTTTGAAGCTCACTCAAGAAAAAAAGATGAATTTCAGGAGAAAGAGAAGATGTATATATACGAGTAGAGTACCAACATCTCTCGTGCAATTACACGCGAGTAATGAGCGGAACCCTAATGGAAGGACAACAGATATTCCCAGTTGCTTCTTGCTTGGCTGGGACATTTTAACAAACACCTTTCGCACAGCCAAGCGAAAACTGCGTACTTGTATCATCACACCCACCATTCACACAAATCGACAGCGCATATTATTCGAGTCATGGAGTGCCAACCGTACTGGGGACAGCCTAAATGCTTATTGGTTACTCTTTAGGAGGAAGCGAAAACAGTTTTGAACCTACCCAATAAGAGATGTTTATATAAATATTACATTATATCGATAACCGCAAGATTTAAAATTTTCATTTCGTAGTTTCTAAAATACAAGCTTCATTCATGACTGGAAGAAATTCTCTTAATGGATATCAATCTCTCTCTCTATATATATGACTAAAATTAAAAATACATGATATTTATAATTGTAACTCATCAATCGGATATATGATTAAAGGAAAGGTTGCCCAATAAAACATTAGAAATGGGTGCAATCTTCCATACATGTTGTATGTAAGACCGAACTCTTGCTCGAATTCGGTACTGCATGTTTAAATTTGAACATCTAGATCTTAATTTAATTTTCCCTTGTCTTCTCCTATTTTTCTCCTTTTTTCTTATCCTTCCCTTTTCATCATTCCTCTTTTGCCCTTCATCATCACACCTCGCCGGCATCGCCAGCCTCCGTTCAAGCCGCGGAACGCCACCGCTCCCGTCCTTTAGGCCTACCCAGCTCCCTCCCTCCCCCTCCCCTCCGTGGCGGAGAGAGAGATTGTGTTCTGGTTTAGATTTTTTTGGAGTAAATTCCTCAAGAAATAGGGGCATCAAAGTCATCTTGTGAGAACTGCATACGTGAACTGGATGAAATTTCGTAAAGTACGAAAAGAAAAAGGCCTGGCATAGCTACTTGGACCATGTGGCATACATTGCCTACAGCGAAATCCACCTCCCTAAGAGTTAAGTGGACACGATTTCGGCTCTTCTTGATCTTTATTTTGAGTGCTCAGTGAGATGTAAATCACGTAGATCCTGCATAAAGAATGGGGCCATTGGAGGAGCCATATGGTATATTCCTAATCAATGTTTCCTTTATCCTACTTTAGTTTGATGTAACAACGTAAAAGATGGTCAATTGAATCCTTATGTCATGAAGTTAGGCGATTCTCTGTGAATTTTTATTGAACCCTTTGCAGCACAAAGCATTCTAGATTGCACCGCACATGTGATGGATGGCAATCATAATTAATGTGATTTGCGCCTTTTACACTTTTTATGCAATTTACCTCACTTTGTTAAAATGATATATTTTCCTCTACTGATGATTGCCCTATATTCTTTTTTTTTCTTCTTTTTTTTTGCCAACCATAATACTCCAGTGCATTATAGTTTTTGTTTATTAACTAATGGGAATAGCTAGGAAAAGTTATAGCTCTAAATTTCATGCAACGTTTACTTGGAGCTCAAGATTAACCAGAGTGCTTGTGCAGAAAATACTCGAGCAAAAGAATTTAGTGTGTTCAATGCAAGTTGATGCATCATTCTTCATATCGACTATTTTGTAGGGGGACAGGAGTGTGGGTGAAAGCATTAAATCTAGCTCTCGTAAGCCACAACTCCGGTCCAGTCAAGAGTAGGTCATCCGTATAGATAAGCTCGGGAGCTTCGTAAGGGATTACTTTTTCATGACACAACTATGCGAAATAGCCTCTAAGGCAAAGATCGGGAGTGGAAACCACACCCAGGAGTACAATGATTCGATATTAAAATGAGATATGCATATGCAATGAAAATCGACTCCTTGGTTGGATTGGAATGAATCGAACTTTGAGGCCTCCTCTTTGTGGACAGGATTTGCTCCTTAGTTAGTGCTTACTTGCTTCAATGGAATAAAATAGCTATTTTATGTCTGGTGGAAATTGAGTGTCTTTTTTAACTCTTTTAGCGAGTGACGGTGGTTGCTTGGCAAATCTGTATACGGTTTCACATGTAGTGGAGTCCCCAGACTTGGAAGGGAAACGTGCTGGGATTGCTTCCTTCGCCCCCATGCAGACGGTGTTTATAACCAAGGCATCTGCATGAGAAGCAACCATCAGAGACTTAACGCGCCCAGATAAAGTTTTTGAGCGAGAATGAGTAAGAATGGGGAGAGAGTGATTCGGGTCCTGAGCCGGCTCAAACCGTACTTGGCGGCGGTGCTCCTGCAGTTCGGATTCGCAGGGATGGCGATAGTCACCAAGTTCTCCTTGAACCGAGGAATGAACCAGCACGTCTTCGTCGTCTATCGCCATGCTTGTGCAACTGCCATCGTCGCTCCTTTCGCCATCCTCTTTGAGAGGTCTCTCCCCCCCCCCCCTTTCCTTCTGTGGCAAAAGTATCTTGTAAATGAAAGTACTAATGTTCTGGAAACATATTGCAATAATCACAGGAAGACAAGGCCAAAAATGACAAGGTCCGTCTTTTTGAAGATCTTGCTGCTAGGCTTGCTGGAGTAAGTATTTCTTTCTTCTCTCTTATGTCTTATTCGGAAACATTCGCAGGGAAAATGGGTCGAATAACATGTACTTATCCCTTTTTCCATCTCCAAAATGCAATAAATGCAGGCCGGTGATCGATCAGAATCTGTATTACACGGGAATGAAGTACACAACGGCGTCTTTCACAGCCGCAATGTCCAATATGCTTCCAGCTTTCGCGTTCCTCATGGCCTGGTTTTTCAGGTAATTAATATGCACTTACCCATTTTGTAACACCTCTTTAAATTTCATGTATTCAACAAAAACTTGAATTGAGCTTGTTGCGAATGAAGTATTTACACGTCACGTTACAGCACATTTGTTACTAATCCATATAGTTACCTCTTTGGTTAATTCACCTCCTTTCGATGTGCAATTCAAACGATAGGCTTGAGAGATTGAGCATAAGAAGCAAGCACAGCCAAGCCAAGATATTGGGAACCCTGGTCACCATAGGAGGAGCGATGATCATGACTCTAGGGAAAGGTCCTGTTCTTGATCTTCCATGGACAAAATCGGCTTCAACACACGTTGATTTAGATGGTGTTCCGCAAAAACCAATCGAGGGTGCTCTTATGATCACCGCAGGTTGCTTCTGTTGGGCTTCTTTCATCATCCTCCAAGTAAGTTCCTGCCGCCTTTTATTAATCAATAATATTCAAGAGATGACAACGGTGGCGTTGTATAAGCACTTCGTTCTAAACAAGAGAGCAAAATGCATGCAGGCGATCACCCTGAAGTCATACCCAGCAGAGCTCACATTGACGACTCTGATATGTATGACCGGGACGTTCGAAGGAGCGGTTTTCGCTTTTGCCATGGAAAGAGGCAACTTTGCTGCTTGGTCTATCCAGTTTGACGTCAGGCTCTTGGCAGTTGTCTATAGCGTAAGTCATTTCCCGCCACATGCTACGAATTAGTGCTAACTCCTCAATGAGTACATGAGGTCCATGTTGAGGTCTTCGGGTGTCGGTATGATCAGGCTTTCCATCTCCCATGTCACCCGATACACAACCCGTAGCACGAGAAATATGCAGTGTTTGGACACTCTAGTCATGAGTTGAAAAGCACCTCTCTCCTTCACTTTCTTGTGAAGTTTATAACTGATGGATCCTTCAAATGCAGGGAATAATATGTTCTGGAGTGGGCTACTACATTCAAGGGGTGGTGATGCAAATAAAGGGGCCAGTTTTTCTGACTGCCTTCAATCCTCTGCATATGGTCTTGGTTGCAATCCTGGGATCCTTCATTTTACATGAGATCTTAAACCTTGGCAGGTATCTTCTCAATTACCTAGAAACTTGTTGACTTTTGAAGAATCATCAGCCATTGTTCTTGTTCATGGCGTTATCACGCATGGATCCTTACTTAGTGTGCACTCTGTTTTCATAGGGTTATCGGAGCACTTGTCATTGTTCTTGGCCTGTATCTCGTCCTGTGGGGCAAGAGCAAAGATCAGGTTTCAGCAGGAAGCAGTGAAAAGCAAGAGACATCGAATCCCCAGATAGCCAATACAAGTTTGGCAGATGAGAGTGCAGAGACTGCCGCTTCATCGTATGTTGTCGTTGATGTCACCAAAACCAAAGTGAGGCCAGCCGAAGTTTGAAGATGAAGAACAAGCTCCAAGAATAAAAGCAATTCAGGAGCTTGAGTTTTTTTTTTTTAATTGGACATTTGACCTCAATGTCCTGTTGTTTAGTCATGTTTGTTGTGATTTTGTGGAGTAGTTCCATCACTTGGATATCCTTTTAGCATTTTCACTCAATAAAGTCGCACCTTTTTGCATGCAATACTTAAAAATGGCAAATTTTGGTTTAGCCTATAAATTTGCGCATCACAGGATAACTAATAATCACTAAAACCTTCAAATTAGTGGATCTAGTCAGATTTGGATTGGATCGAAAGTAGTCCAACCCAAATCAACTCTTTTGAATTATCATATTATACAAATCTAATTACCCACATCCAATCCAAAATCATACTCAATCATATTACTAAATTACTTTCATATTTAATCAAATTTAAGAAAACTTATATCCAAATTAAGACAAGAATGTAGAGTGAGCAAGCACGAGAGCGAAGAAAGTTATAAAAGTGAATCGAATCTAAGAAAATTATGAACCCATTTAACACTCATACTATTTTAAGTTTTATAATTCCAAACTCATTTAGAACTCATTTACTAAATATAACTAAATATATAACAATTCAACCCATCAAATATAAATTAAAAAATGAACCTATGATCCATTATGACAAATCTAGTAATGACCAATGAGCAAGTAAGGAGTAGGTTGTGTCGAATTCTCTCTCCATGGGAAAGCGTAATTGGTAATTGAATGGCGAGTTTAAATTATTCCCTAAGTTTTTAATCCTTTTCTTTTTCAGCTATAGAGTCATTATCTCAAGGTTATGTTAAAGTTTAGCCTTAATACTGAAATCGATAGGCTCTCAAGCCTGCTGGCCACATTAGGGACCGCGGACCCCTTCTTCCATCTGGCCTACCTTTCTCGGTCCCATTCAATCCAAGTTATTTTATGATAAGAAAGAAAGGCTAGCGAATTCGGAACAAATAAGCGCAAAAAACAGTCCACAATTTGCAGGAACCCAGAAAGCTAAGCAGGCAGCCACAAGAAAGCTAACATGCTGCAAAACTTTATAAGGTCCATCCTTAAAGTTTAGGAGTAGAACATCACCTATTTTCCATAAGACAAAAAGCTTTTTAACATATTTACATAAGTTAAAATGGGCAGGTCTGATTCGCCCAACACAGCAACTTCTAAGAGAACGTCCACCGCGTAGATAGTTCCGCTTACCCCCAGAGAAAATTGTGTGGGACACCTACTCGACACGGTAAGAGTTGTGCCGAGCACAATGGGAGAAGCAATCCTGTCGCTTATACTACTGAAAAGAAAATTAAACTTCTTGCTCAATTCAAACAGAGTAGATCCCAAAATCCGGTGCAATTTACCATCTACACCCAGAAAATTATATTGCGCAGGCAAGATCATAAGCCACTTCTAGAATTCCCATCTTGATCTACAAGGTCCTATAGGAGCATCCACTGATCATGAGACCAACCTACCGTGTGAACCTGAAAGTGCATGTGCCATTTGTCAAGAAGGCATCGCAACTTCGTCCTTTCCATATATTCGTTGAAGTTCACGGGTGGCAGCTTGATATGATGCTGAGAAGAGGAATAAGGAATCCATGAGGCCATGAACAAAATTGAAGTCATTTTAAGAATATCGACACACCAGTATATTTCAGTGTTCCCTGAATTCAGTGGGAATGTGCAGGCTATTCCAGCTAAGGAGGTCCAGGGAGGAAAAAATGAGCCCACCTTTCCAGATACGAAAGTTCTTTTGATTAATGGGAGACCCCGTGACAGTCTGAATTGTATCGAAGAGCAATTCCTGCGGAGTGTTCTTTAACTCCTGAACGACTGCATAAATGGTCTTACCATTGTCGAAGTAAATGTGATTATTGGGATGCTTAGTCTTGCAACCAGCATGACGCTCAAACTCATAGGCATTGAGAGACTGTATTTCCATTTCAATAAAAGAATAAGCTCAAGAAGCTCAAACTGCAATTGCTGAATTCACTTGCTTCAAAATAGAACAACAATCTTACCTTTGAGTGGTTGCAATTTTCGCATCCACAAAGATAGCCAGTCCCTTTTATTATCCCGCGGAGATTTTTCTGCCAAACCAAATACTTTATAAGTAATGAAAACTGATCTGTACAGAAGGACATAAGCTCAGAGACAGGTAAATATGAAAGACTTACTTCACGTGACCAGGAAACGTATTTGACAGATACTCCGTCAAGCATGCCAGTAGATAACAGACTTTTGACATTTGACGGGAAATTGTTCGGAGGCACCTTCTTAGCCGTCTTTGGCTCTTTATTTTTGGGGATGTTCTCAGCTTTAGAATTCACTTTCGATGCAGAAGAGCTATTTACAATTGGATTGGCACCAGAACCAACATCCTTCTGACCTGGATCTACTGAAGCCTGAGGTAAAGTCTCATTGTCTATTACTAATTCGTAGTTGCCAATGATTCCAACAGAGGTATGTGTCCCGTGTTCATCTTCAAATCCTCCAAAAGAAATGGTATTGCCCTCACCCTTGTAGTTCTGACCCATGGATAGAATGCCAGAATCTCCTTTGTCATAGGTTGAAGTGTGACCCAACGCAACAACATTTGGATCAGCCTTGTCAAAGGTTCGACCAATTGGTGTCATATTGTCATCAGTCCTGTTATAGGAGGAAGCCATTGAGATAAAACCGTCGCTTACTTTACCAAAATTCTGGCCCACAGAAATAAAATTTGCATGCTCTTTGCTGTGGGAGGAACCCATGGATAGACCATCCCCTTCTCCCTTCGTATATGATGGACCCATTGCAATGAAATTCCCATCTGTTCTGGCAAAGGGCTGACCCATGGATAAAATATTCTCACCCCGTCTCTCATAATTGTGACCCATTGATATGAAGTTTCCATCTTCCTTAGTGAAGCTGTGACTCATCGGCATGAAACTTTCTTCCCCTTTGTTGTAGCCAGGGGCCATTGACATATTATTCTCGTTCCTATGGTGATAACCCGAGCCTAAAGATATGGTGCTATTGTGGCCCTTGCGATAACCAATATCAGTAGGAATTGCACTGCCATTGCCACTTCTGTAGGAAGTACCCATTGTCGCAGAAATGCTGTTGTCAGGTTCCCGGACTTGATTAACTTTGACTTTTCTGATTCCTCCAAAATTCAGAAATGCTGAGGGATCTTCAGTGCCATGAGACATAGACAAACTTACAGATGACTCATTTCCATATTGACCTTCGAAGCTTTTTCTTACCATACTTATATCACCAGCATTGAAGGGAGTCATATTCCTATCAACTAAGTTAACAGACCGCATGGGCTCAGAACCAAAGAGCCGATCAGTGGCTTGCCCCGATATTGCGTTAAAAGTAGTGTCCCAAGGAGAAACAGTCAGGGATGAGATTCCAGATAGTGGCCTGCTTGTCACAGCTTCTATTGCTTGTCTTTTGTTGCTGAACGGTTCTGACCCGGATGCATCCATAAACCATTGATGACTACGTTTAGGTTCTAGTTTGGAAGAATTGTCATAGTTGATATCCCCATTAGTGACAGCTCCTCCATCTCTCGGCATCCAAAAGTCCTTAGGTTGGAAAGACTGCCAAAACCATTTTCTTAGACAGGCATTTAGCCAAGTGACAAGATCTAGAGCTTAGCATGAGTAAATTTAGAAATAGAAAATGAGAGCAGCAAAAGAACCTGAATGAGAAGAAGCTAGATTCCAGAAACATCTGAAGTCATAATCACGCGAATTCGCAGAAGAAAAGTAAATAAAGGTGTGAAACGTGGCAAGGCTATACAAGAGTTATGCATGATAAAGAAACAAGAGTATGTTCTTCATTTCTATCCTGAACTACCATTGAGAAACTAAAAGGAATGACGTACAAGATAAGACAATTCACATAAACTTTGCATTTCATGCTGGCACAGGCAGGAACTTGCCAAGGAGGTTCGTGGGAAAAGGAATTTGAAAGTGTGTGGCTACATATACACATAAAGAGGCAACGATTCGGACATCAAGTATCAGATAAAACTCGGACGATTCAACAATGCCAAACAAAAACAGCCTCTTCACATTAGAAAAACAACAGAACCCGAAAGCCAAAAAGGCACATCCCTCGACAATACCATAGTCTTCGCAAACCCATCAGATAAAAAAGAAATCAAAACATTTAAAAATGGCCGCGCGAACAGGACATTCACGCGACGCGAACAGGACATTCGCACAAAAAAAAAAACTCGAAAGCGGGGTTCCCCAAGTTACCATTTTTCACCGCACGGAGGGCAAATTCCACAGCTCGCGAAGCACCACCTCGCGCGGTGAACCAGAAAACGATCAAGTAAAGAGCTCCCCGCGCCCGACCAAGTCCTTCGCCCGTCGCAGCAACCCTGTCCGAAACATACACCTTCTTCAGCACCGCTCGGAAGTAGAAGCGGATTCACTCATCGATCGCCCTAAATAAAGTATACTCGATTCCAACAAAACCAAACACCGCCGAAACCGCGAATTCAGCATGCGCAATGTGCACAAACCAACCCAACCCCCGATCGAACCCCGCGCGCAAAACACAGGACCGGGAGCGCGAAATGCCGATCGAGAATACCAAAAGCTCCAACGATCGGAGCTCTCGTCGAGCGCATGCACCGGGAAACCCCCGCCCCCGTGGGTTGCGAAATGGGAGATCAAACCCTAGAAACTGAAACGGCACAAGACATCTTGCCACCGGCGGTACCTTTTCCGGCGGCGGAACCGGTCTCCGGCGAGGCTCCCCGGCGCCGGAGGGAGATAAAGATCGGTCCTTTTAAAATTGGGAAATTCGCCGAGTGAGGAGGAGGGGACTTCTATACAGTTCGCTGGCGACGGGAGAGGGAAGAAGCACGCTGTCGCTCCCCCTGGGGTTTTAGCCTGGACGGTTATACGCTGCGGCGCGGCCCACCGTAAACCCTTTGGGTCTCCCGCGTCGCGACCGTACACGTGTCCCTCCGATTTGAACGGGCCACGTTGGTGCAGCTTTTCGCGGTCTTTCGAGTTTCGGGCCACGTACTGTTCGCGGGGTTCCAAAGTATCCGTATTTTTATATCATATATATAAAAATATATATCTTTTTATTGGTATATACTATATAGATATGGAATATATAGGAGTTTATTAGAGGGCTATTAAGGTGCAAAAGGAATTGAAATTGTTAGCTTTTGGATGTGGCTAGTAGGGGAGCGGTCAGGGTCGACCTGGACCGACCTGACGGCCCTAACCTGCCTGGTCCTTCTGTTTGATTCGACGGGGCTTTGGTCGATCGCTTGTCAAAATTCCGGGACCGACATCATGGTTGTCATTCTAGAGTTTTGGGTCGGTCCAACCCCGACCAACCCCGTATATATATTATATTACATTATATTATTTATAATTCTTTTATATATTCAAACCTAAGTAAAATGTCTGTTATAAAATCTAAGAGTTATGGTGAGATGTTCTATCAATAGCACTAATAGTAATTTCAATTTAAAACTCTTGTTGAGTATTAATTATGTGTCGTTCGTTTTGTTTTAAGGTGTTTAGAAGTTCAAGTGAATTAACAAGATGTGAAGTTATATATTCATGGTTTATATTAAGTATTTTAAACTTTGTATGGTTTAATTGTATTTTACTAATGAATTTCAGCTGCACTTTGCTTTTCAATTTGTGTCAAATGGTAGAAGTTTTTGAAGAGTAGCGTAGAAGATGCGATTCTTTACGGTGATTTGCTAGTCAAGTGGTGTGAAGCTCATTTTTTGGTTGAGTGAACTCTACATGATCAAATGCAAGAAAACGCTTTTGCATATGGTGTTATGAATATTAAAGATAGATGATTACAAGAACTTTCCATCTTGTCCCATATCTCGATGAGCGGTTATGGTGCGAAATTTCTATTATTGTGTCACCTTAAATTTGCTAAATATGTATTGGTATTTATAGTTTAGTTGCACAATGCCGCATTGTCGATGTATGTGTAATTTGAATTGTAGGTTTGCTTTTTAGGGAGTATAAAAAACAAGACAAAAAAAAAATTATCGATCGGTCGGGTTGGACCAACCCATTGGGTCGGTCCGGTCTTGGTCCTGTGCTACAATAGGGTCGGTCACCGGTCACAAAATTGAGGGACCGAGCATCAGACGGGTTGGTCACAGGGTTAGGGGTGGCGCCATGGACCAGCCGGACCACGCTCACCCCTAGTGGCTAGCATTGTCTTTCGTAAGATCACAATAACAAGCCTTCTAGAGAGCAAATATCTGAACGTCTTATCTCTTAAATATTTATTACCTTATGTGGTGGATAGATTTTCCTGCTTTCGGCGCCTCACTAAAGCTGCAATGATAAGCACGTACCGTTACAATTAGACTCCACAATTATAGCCCGAACCGCTTTCATTCTGTAATAGATGAAAAAGTTTTCAAGTAAATGGATTGGTCAACCCGTTCCACCCTTTTTTGTTCTTATTAAAGAGTACATTAACGTACTCATCCACGTCATTATCTCACACGTCATCACGATGCCCGAATTAAAGGCCATTCGATTCTCTGCTCCGAGGGAATCCATAGATATCTAAGAGGCGGCCATCAATCTTTGACTATTTTCGTTACCAGTATAGGAAGATGAGGGGTGGCGGCAATCGATATGCGTGGTTCGTGATTAGCAAAATTACTAAAAAAGTTTTAAATTTCTTACAATTTTTTCAATTATATCATAACAATTTTCATATTTTACTAATTGAATCGATACAATTAATCTTGATTAGAAATTATTAATGTGGACACCAGTCATTTTACATTGCATAATTTACATTGATATTGATAAATTTTTATAATATATTAATATTTTTTCAAAATATTTATTTATTTATTTATTTATTTTAACTATAGCTTGGGTGAGGACAGCAAAGCCCTCACTGACCACTAGCAAGGACCAAGAAGCCCTCACTCTCGTCAGCTGCAATAAGAAAAAGTAAAGAAAAAATGGAACAAAAGAAAAAGAAAAAAAGAAAAAAGAATCAAAAATCAAAAAAATATTATTAAAAGTTATGAATGTTAGCGTTGGCCGTGCTACATAAGATAGCTCACATATACATTATCAATTTTGCAACAAAAATTGGTTAAATGGATTCAATCGACAAAATATTAAAATATTTATAACTCAATTTGGCACAATTATAAGATGTGAGATTGAATTAGTAAAAGTGCAATATATTTATAATTTTTGGTAATTTTTCCATTCATAGTTAGTTGTTTTGTACAACCTAAGAGGGAGAAAGGTTATCAATTTAAAGTGGTACACTTTATACATGATTTTATTTTTTAAGGTAAGAATTTTAATGGCATAGATAGTCATTATTTAAATCAGTAGATCTAGATTAATAACCCATCAATCAAAGCCCATAATTGCTCTAAAGAGCGGAGAATTATCGTTCTACTTGGATTTTTCATGCATGCATGTGGCATCAATAATAAGGGCAAATACATTGTATAAGCTTGGATCCATACTAGTCACATAAATCTCAAAATTCAACTCATGTAAGTATCACATTAATTAGAGGACAGAGCTGATCTCAAAATTGATGATAGAGATCTTACGTTAAGTCACTCAATGTACGGTGAATCAAAAGCATATTGGATTACACTTTCTTTTAAGGAAGCAAATTAAAAGAAATTATGCCGCAATGACCTTTGTACGCTACAAGAAGGAAAAAAAATATAGTATTTAATGACTGAAAAATCAATCCCAAAAAGTCTAGATTGGTTGCCAAGCCCGAGTACATATTCATCATCCAAAAAAGGAGCTACACAAATCGAAATGTGTCACTAGAAGTCCATAAAGAGGATGAATTCATTCAACCTTATTGAAAAATACAACAAAAAAACTTAAATCGATAGATGAAGGAAAATCAAATTTATTTAAAGAGCTTGCAAAAAATCAAAATTTCGAGGTTTCATCATTCCTGTCCTTCTTCATGCTGGGTTCAAAAAATGCATATCCATTTTGACACCCATGTCACTTATATGCTTTCTTTTAAATTTTTTGATAAATATAAAAGAAGAAGAAGAACAAAGAGATCGCTCCAGGGTGCGAAACGTGTATAGTGAAATTGGAACTGATTGGTGGGCTTTCTTTTATATATTTCCTTTTCTTTTTTGTGATTGGTGGGCTTAAAATTGAGCTTTAGGGGCATGAACAGTCAAACTATATCTCAATTGTGGACATTTGGATAAAGTTGGACCAAAAATGAAAATTGTCATGGAGAGATGCTCTTCGGCGAGTCAGCGATAAAGTTAATAATTCCCAACTTTTAAAAATTTGAAAATATTAGTAATTTCGAGCAATTGAGTGTTGACATGTGAATCCACTAACATTTTTTCATAATTTTGTAAGTCGAATAACATTTTTAATTTAAACCTTTACTTTTTGTATTTTGGTCAAACAAACATACCCTAAACTCATGAACGGTGACAATTTATCCACACATTTCGCTAACAAAATCCACTGCATTATTATTCACGTAATAATATAGACGGACCAATTAAAGAAGCCCAAAATATAGCAGATATCCTAAACCAGTATTGTTTTGCCTTAGGTCAAGCTATAAATCTCAATAAATCAAATATTTTCTTTGGGAAAAACAGAGCATCAAGTCAAATTTAGCGGCCAAATTGCGGGTTCCAATTATAGAAAAAATGGGGAAATACCTTGGAATACCTTCAAATTAGGGTCAAACCAAAAAATAAATATTTTCTTGGGTTCTTGTCAAAGTTGCCAAAATTAGAAGGATGGAAAGAGAAACTTATCTCAAAGGCCAGCAAAGAAATTTTAATCAAAATAGTTGTTCAAGTAATACCACAATATGACATGGCTATTTCAAAATCCCTTGTAGAGCAATGAAGAATAGAGTATCATCATTCAAGTGGAAACAAAATGCAGCAAAGAACGGCATACGTTCGAAAAAATGGGAGAACCTAAAAGCAAGGAAGGATTGTGGGGGTCTAGGCTTCAGAGATTTAGTACATTTCAACAAAGCGATATTGGGAAAGCAAGCTTGGTGACTAATCAACACCTCGGATGCATTATGGAGCAAAATTTTCAAATGCATTTACTTTTCAAAAGGAGATTTCTGGAGTGCACAGAAAAGTCCCTGACCTTCTTGGGGGCTGGCAAAGCATTTTAGTAGGAAGAAATGTTATAGAACTAGAAATTAAATGGGAAGTTGGGGATGGAAGAACAATATGAGTAAGGGAAGACAAGTGGCTGACCTCCGAAAAAATTGGAGGACTAGCAAACCAAAATGACCCTCACCTCATCAAGGACTTAAATGATATCAACTCAGGCTAGTGGAATGCCCTCAACATCATTTTTTAGGAAAGAATTGTCAACAAAATCACAGCAACCCCTTGAGTTTGAGCAGTGGACCTGATAAACTAGTGTGGACAATGAACAATGCAGGTGTCTATCAAGTAAAAAGCGGCTACAATATAATACAAGCTTGGGAAAGTGCCAAAATAGAGTAACAAGCTTCAACATCCTACCAAGCCCCTAAACATCTATGGAACAACATCTGGAACTTACATATCTTCCCAAAAATTCGATTCCTACTGTGAAGCATATGCAACAACACAATCCCAACAAACGAAAACCTACACATAAGGAACATCATACTTGATTTAACTTGCTTATTGTGCGGCCAAGCCCGAAGATGGTGGAACACATTTTCACTCAATGTGAATGGACAAAAGACATATGGTAAGATCCCAGAATGGTAACACACGACTCTCCTACAATAATACCTAGAATCGACAAATGGGGTTGTGATTTCCTCACCTTTAACTTGGACCCAAAGCTGAAAGCTCTCTTCACGAGGGTCTTATGGTGGAAGGCTTGGAACAATTTGGTTTTTCAGGGGAGGAGGCCATACTCGAGATCTATCATCGAAGAAGCCACTTCTATGATCCATCTTTATGCAAAATGGCATCCCAAGGGGAAGAAAGGCGAAACACGACCAATGCCGGGATAGATGAACTAACCTGCCGTCGCCGAATTCCTTCAAACTGAACGTTGATACCTCTTGGTGCAGCACAACAATGTAGGGATTGGCTGCTGGAATCTATAAAGATGAACAGGGAAGCCTCGTTGACGGTCTTGCCAAGAAGATCCTTGCTTCTTCTATACGTGGAGAACGACGAATACAACTGCATAAACAGAACTAAGCTCATCTGAACAACTTCTACATGTGTAAGTCATATCTGACAACTCTCAAGCAGTGGAGAGCATAATAGGCCGGCTAGAAACCCCTTGGGCTGCATGGTCCATAATTGAAGATTGTAGGAGTTTAATGGGCCAACTACAAGGGATCGATTTAATACATAAGCTTAGAAATGCAAATCAAACTACAGACTGGATTGTCAAGACCTACACGAATGAATTCTCTACCACCGAATTGGAAAGAGAGCCCCCTTTCCACTACGTTCAATTTTATGTCTTGATCTAGAAATTTTATGTTTAGCAATGAAAAATTTACTTTCTGACCAAAAAAAAAAAAGAAGAAAAACTCTATGTATCTTGAGCAAATTCCTTATGTTGCGTCCCTCGCAAGCTAAACTTTCGTGTTGTCCAAACATATTACCCATACTTTTTTGTTTTTTGGGACTAAAATCTCGTGGGCTGTCCACACGGTCTTCGGCATTGGGTTAATAAGACCAACAGAGCAATATAGGAGTCGGAATTTACCTATTCGAGACGGGCTTTCTCACAAAAAGTTTAGTAAGTACAAATTTTCATAATTTGCAGACCAATTACCGAAAATTTATTCACGCAAAAGTGTAAATGCGAACCAAGAGTTATAAATTAGAGTTATCGTTACTAATTCGTGGAGCAGTTCCCTCCACGTTAAGCGATCGATCACGGTCTCTGCTGCGAATTCGGTCAAACGGGCCACAAAAAAAAAAAAACAAAAAAAAAAAAACAAAACAAAACAAAGTCAACTGTCCCTTTAATTGACAACTGTACTTATGGATGCTTCTAATAGTTGTCAAAAAAACAAAACAAAAGGCAAGTTGCGGCCCCCACGAGTCGTACGCTACCCCGCTCATCACCATGTCCGTCCACGCGCGCCACATGCAGCCTCGCTCGTCTCGGTCAGCCGGTACGCATGGCGTTACGTCATCAGGGGGGGGGTGGGGGTGGCGGGGGAAAAAGAAAGGGCATGCAATATGACGTCATGGCCACCTCACCGTGACACAACAAAAAGACAAATCGGCCCCCCAAAACCCTCTCCCACGTCCCGTCAATCTCGAATTTGATCACCACCAATTTCGCAGACGATTAACGGATGGATGATATCGGATTCAGACATCGAAAATACGTCAAGATGAATATCGCAATACTCCCAAATTTGAATGAAATATCTCTATGAATATTGAATAAACGAACCGAAATATGCACAAGAGATCCGTCGCCGGAAAAAAAATATCTGAGCAAAAAAGGCTCAACAGACCGTGTCGTCTACGTATGTATGTGCGATCTAGGAACGGTAATCAACTATACGACGTAACAGTTGATGACGGCAGGAGGAGCCGGCGTCTTCGTGCCTAACCTAAACTCCAGGTCGCTCTCGTTCTCCATCGGCGTCAGGTTCAGGTCCAGCCACAGCACCCTCCGGCTGTTCGTCTTCTTCACCACCGGCGCCTGCGCAGCCGGCGACACCGCCGAGATCTGCGCCAGAGGACGAGGGGGAGGAGCCATCGCCGTCGCCGTCGCCGTCCGAGCCCCCTCGCTCATCGCGGCTCGGTGCCTCCTCATGTGGCCCCCCAGGGCCTGCCCGATCGAGAACTCGAGGCCGCATATCGAGCACTCGTGCGTCTTCGGCTTCGCCGGCGAGGACGACCCCTGCGACTGGGCCGAGTCGTCGCCGCCGCCGGCCGCCAGCCTCGGCTTCTTGTGGCTGGCCCGGTGCCCGCCGAGGGCCTGGAACGACGAGAACTGCCGGTTGCAGGTCTTGCACTCGAAGACTCGGCTCGGCAGCGAGTGGTCCACGACGGACTCGAACTCGACCCCGCGCGAGAGCAGCATCAGGCAATTCGCCATGGCCATGCTTTCGAACTCTCTTTCTCCCATGCTCCTCTTCATCGCCATGAAGGAAACCCTAGTTCTTTTTCTTTTTTCGGAGAAATCTGTCGTCGAGAGGTGAAACGAGGAAAGACGAACGGCCAAAAAAAAAATTCATGGAAAAAAGAGGCGTGCGATTTGCCGGTATTTATAGCCGGGGTTCTACTTGTTGAGTAGAGGCGACTTGAGAGACTGGTTGAAGTTATCTTCTCTTGTTGACCTTCTAGAATGACATTTATGCCCTCCTTGCTTGTACAGTAAGTCAGCAATGACTTAATCCTGATCCCACCATGAGAAAGGTAATAAAATAATAAGAAATTTTAAGTACTGGATACCCAATTATATATTACCACATACTTAAATACATGAATTTAATAATTCCAAGTGTTTCCATATTTAACGGGGGAAAATATCGACTGAATTCGCAGTATTCGCGAGTCGAGTGTATCGATCGTGTCAGAATGAGATGATGCGTACGGATATGCATAGCTGGGTCAATACAGGCGAAAGAGAGAGGGGGAACAAGTCGTGAGTGGCGAGCACCGAGGGAATCAGGCGGTTTGAATGTTCAAGCGCTCCCTCTTTCTGGAAGAATCTAACGGTCCTTCGTTCTTTGTTTTTCTTTTGCTGGAGAAGCAGAGGTAGGAACCAGGAATGTTATGCAGGTGTGAAAGAGATGGGGGGGGGGGGGGGGTGGGGCTTCGAGTCAGCAAAAGGGAAAAAATGTGGGCACGACTTTGCCAATTCGTTCGAGTTGGTGGAGATACATAATTTGGACACCAAACCACGTGGAAATACGCGGACGGAGGCGAATCGCATTAATTAGAGTGCCCTTTCAGTGAAACATTGAGAAGTTACGGGGATATTTCGAACCTTGGGTCCACGGGAAATTTCATACGGGAATATCCTCCGATAGGTGATACAAATGTACCCGCACGGCACGGTGCGCGCAACCAATATAAGCGGAGTGTGTTAGCGCATTGTTCATAATAGTCACGATAGAAGGAACCGACTGGTGATTTCTTTTAAAATTAGTCAACGACGCACATGTTAGTCGGAAGATAAATGCAGATTTTAGGATATGTGCTTTCCATTTTTTGGCATTTTACATATGTGGATGATATCTTATATTGGTAGGAAGTAAGAAGTGCTCTTGGATTCAACATAGGTATGTCAGGGTTTTGTTTTTACCTTCTTCTTTTTTTGGGTCAATCACCGCGTTGAGATTTTGTTTAAAGTGCTCTAGTGGCACTTGCTAAGTAATCAATTAAGGAAACCTTACATGCATTGAATCTACTTATAAACAATCAATATTTAGAAAATTAGGTGCTTTCTCATTAAGTACACCCTGTTGATGTCCTTCGGATACTCATTATTGCAATACCCCGTTATTGCCCTTCAGAATATATACCGGTATCTTATTATATAACATCTCATTATTCCATCAATTATTCCACAATGTATTTTAGCTGACCTGATGAGATTCCTTGGAAAAATTCATATAATTTCGCGAAGAAACCGTGTTGTGCATTGAATAGCCCATCCATGGGGAAAAAGCCAACTCCAAAAGCATCTTGAGTGGCCTTTTTGTCTTGTTTATTCGAGGAAGCTCTACAGACGTGGAAAATTCATAGTCTTAAATCTTCCTTTTTTTTTTTTTTTTTTTTTTGGAAATATAATGTAAAACGCGTCCATGGTCATCATTTATATATAGAAAATATATGGAGGTGCATCTTTATTTGAATTTCCTCGATGGTTGCCAACGATAAAGGCACGTGAGAGCCCCCCATGTTTCGCGTCGTAATTCATGGGCGAACAGCTTGCTTTCTCCCCCTCTCGGCATATATTCTCTTCCTTAAATTCAAACATGGGTCTGCATGCGAAACCGGAGAAAGCTATTCATCCGTGGATCGCAAGTTCACTAGTTTAAGACCGGAAGCTGAAATCAAAACCGATGTCGGGTCAAAATATGTCGCCGCAGAGCATCTATGCTCGGTGGCTTGGAAAACTCCATACCAAAACCCTAGATCGAATACTAATCAATTTCACACTCGTGAAACAGCGGAAAGATAAAAGCTTTTCCCCTCTTCTTTACGTGGGGTTTTTCTATCTTTCTTCTTCCCCTTTTGTGTATATCCTCACGCAAGGTCTCGCTCTCGCACGCACAGGAAAAGATCAGACAGTGGGCCATAACATCACCCCGTACGTCACGAAGCTAAGCTAACGTACCGGTACACGATCTTAAGTCAAAAGAGGATTAGTCGAGACAGTTTCAGTCGATATCTACGTGCAAACTTCTCATGCATGACGTGTCGAAGCATGGACCCAGCTCTCCAAGGTTATCTCAACGCAACCACTCCATCATCGGTTCTAGGGTTTTTCAGGACGCGATCGAACAATCTTGGTTTTGTTGAACTGGAAAAAGCTTCACGGAAAAGGTGTCTGGTTTGAACCCGACGACTGGTTTATCTTGAGACGGATGGCTTTGAATTTGTAGGTGTGAAGTAGTTTATCAATTTCCAACAGGTTTCGCCAGTCAAACATTGGTGTTCAACTAGTCGGCCAAATAAACAATTAGATTGCTCTTTTGACTATGTATCTTTAAGCAAATCCCTCGCTTAAAAGCTACCACATAATAATTTT
The DNA here is from genome assembly GCA_017140595.1 of Eucalyptus curtisii. Taxonomy (NCBI): domain Eukaryota; kingdom Viridiplantae; phylum Streptophyta; class Magnoliopsida; order Myrtales; family Myrtaceae; genus Eucalyptus; species Eucalyptus curtisii. The sequence continues at coordinate 36,628,872 of CM029500.1, read as the reverse complement.
ATAACCTTATGCATTTGATGAAAATATGACTGTTTTTAAAAATCTCATATGACAATCTACGGGTAAATCACAATTTCGTTGTCTATTCATTATACCTGGCTAACTCATACTCAAAACTATAAGTAAAACGAGACTTACACATTTTCAAAAGTTTCCTGCACTATAATTGATAGATCTCATCTATCTCATGTATCACATCATCAATCAAGAAAATTCAATTTATTTAAATATTGTTTCTCTAGATAAATATTTATTGATTTAACTTGTTCCACTGTCTTTCTTCGCTTTGATATGTGTCATGATAAGGAAGAAACATTGACTTTTAAAAGGAAATGCTTTCTTGTGCGTGACAAAGCTGCTGCTGCTTCTTATCTACAAATGGAACCCTAATACTGATTCCTGAAGAAGTTTCTTTTCCAGGGCTATTTTTCAACACGCATATAAGAACCCTAAGACAGCTACTTTCTTCCCTTTCATGGAAAGATCTCTACAAATTAATGGAGGACTAGCGGAAGCAATTTTTCCGCCCACGGCACTGCTCTTTTACTAGTATTCTTCGTTTGGCATGCGGTTTCCACGAAGTAGGAAAAAGCAACGTTCCAGAAAACAGAGCATTAAATGGCCAAGAAGCTAGTTAATCAGACAGCTCCAGCCAAAAAAACATAGACTAGCAATCACTTTTTAACCAGTTAATCACGCTTACGGATTTCCAAATAAAGAAAAGAATGTCAATCACGCTTCTTCAGTACCATGGTTTGAATCTTTTTACAATTTTATAACGAGACATCAAATGAAATTTGGTCTGTGCTTATATATGAATGGTTCAAAAGAATGCGTGGATTTAGCCGGCGTTAGCCCTGTTTACATATTGTATATATAAGTTATGACAGTATACTTTCACAAGTCCTGGTGTTATGCGAGTACACTTGGGCCAGATTTCACTATTATTAAGTGTACCATAGAGTTATGCAAGCGGCGCGAAAAGTTTAGAACACATTAACTTTGACACGTAATATCTAGTCACCTTGTATCAAATATTTTTGTAACTATGACATTGGATTGGAATTAATAAATCTCACGTAAGTTCACCTACAAGATTATGGCCGCTCTATATTGTGGATGGTGATAAGTTAGACGCAGGAACATATTAGTTCGGTGTCTTAAGACTTGCCAATTTCAGAGCAGAGAAACAAAGGCTAAAGGATCTTTCTTGTAATGGAAATTCATGGACAAATCTCTAAGTTATTTTTACATGGAAAATTTATTACGTGACAGTCTTTAATGTACTGTGAGAATAATAGTCGATTTTATATCATAAAAAACTAAAACACAAAAAATTATAAATTATTATGGGACCTACTTCATCAAGAATTAGTGGCTCACAATAAATCGTTATTCTTACAATACTCTAAGGATTGTTATGCTAGCAAAATCCTTTTACATGTATAATTCATTTTTGAGAGGGAGATAGAAATTCACTTTTCATCGAAGTGTTGATCTTATTAACAAAGTAATCGAGAAAGGCTCATCAAGTATGAGATTTCAAGTTGGATTTCTAAAGTGATGCAAAATCTTGTAGGCAAACCATAAAAGTAATATTTAAGAATCCCTTTCGAAGTGTGTGACCTTCATTTGGTCAGATCCAAGGACAATGGTTATCATATTCTTAGCAACAGATTAGTCTAATCTTGATTCCGTTTACTAATTCAGTGATTAAGAAAATTTATATCTTTTCTTTAACAGTGACCCCGTCAATCTTCTTTTAGCCAAAACCCTATCACCAAACCACACACTAAAAACTCCAAAAAAAAAAAAAATGAAAAAGAAAAGAAGGGTTATGTCAGTATTAAATAGACAGCTTCTAGTAGCGGGATCACTACTAGGGTCTCTATATACTATTCACCACGAAATTGCCACTCCCATTTTAAAGACCACATTCTAGAAGAAGAACCTGTGGCCCAGGTTTTTCAAACAGTCAGTGCCGTGCAACTCAATTCGTATTTTAATTCTCACATTTATCGTTCCAATTTTACTGCTAATTAAGTCATTTTGCTTACTAGCTCGTTGCTGTAGGCTGGTACCATCTTTGTCAAAGTCCTTTCAAGCTTTTATTAGGGTTTCGAGAATCTGACCCCGTCCAGAAAAAATCGTTAGTTGATAGCTTGGTGGAGTTGGATTCATCTAGTGTTGACTCTTGATCGGTTGGATTAAACTTATGCGTTCATATCACTTAGATGGCCACATCTTTGACGATAACATCTCGTTGACTATTCTATGGCGTTTGATGAAGAGCTGTCGATGAGGATGGCAATAAAGTCTAGGTTTCAGCTTGTTTCCCAGAATGTGCATTCTTCTTGTTCCATGGATGAGACCGGTTTGGCACATAAACTCACTTAATGTGAACATACACATGGGAATTAAAAAAACCCTAATGCAAAAACTTCAAGTCAATCCTACGTTGGAAAATGATGCAGTGGGAAATGTAAGTTCAATTGCAGATGTACCTTCTTTAGCCTAGAGCATGAACAGCAAGGTTTTTGTTGAAAAAGTTTAAGTAATGATAATTGAACCACTCCTCTATATAACTTGGCGTGTTTGGATTCAGTCCATTGGCTAATGACCTAAAATTAACCTGGGAAAAAAAAAACCCATGACTTGTGTAACTAAAACATTATAGATGCAGCATGATACCAACCAAACCAGACAGATCCATTAGAATCCGGTTCAGCTACACCAGATAATTTCAATGAACTGTGTTATATAATTCGTATCATGCTAAACCAAGGAATTTTTTTCTGTTAGCAGTTGCCCCAGCTTATATGAATGTGACATCCTTTGCTTGTTGGAGTAGAAATCAAACATCAGGTAAGGCGTGCGAAAGTAGTTCTGCTGCTCATTATTGAATATATATGCCCCGCTGATTTTAATAAATAAAGTTGGCAACTTGCTGACTTTAAACTCCCTGTCCAAGAGCCAAACGTGGGAGGAAACATGCGTGATTAAGCCAATTAAGCTCACGGTTTAGTCTAGCTAGCTAAGTCAAGTAACTTGGCCGATAAGAAATACTGGCAAAATCGAATTTCGTTTAGTGGAGAAGGTATCTAGCTCTGCTTAAGCGTCAGCACTGTCCTCAGCAGACGCAAAATCTTTTAATGGCGCTCTCTAGACTTTGTGTGCAAGTTCCTTCTGTGTATTTTTGAAGTTGTTGCTCAGCTTGGTAAGCAAGAATAGTGACTGCTGATAGATGATAGGAGCAGGAAAAACAAGTGATGATAATGACATCTGAGCATGAAGCTTAGCTACATACATGGAAAAGTGCAAATAAGAGTGTCTATTCTATTGTTTTCTACTGGGTTTGAATGTATGTGGGGTTGGGTTGGTCCACCAGCGTACCTCTCCTCTATTTCTAAAACTTTTGCTTTTCAACGAAACTTGCGGGGGAGTTTGCCTTTCTCCTTGTAGTTTTGAGTTCGAATCTTGTTGGAAACACTCCAAATGCAACATGCCGATATAAAGGATTACACTCTTGAGATAGTCCACAGAAAGGTACGCGAAAGCAATATAAAATATAGAACACAAAAAATAAAACTTCCCCCCTTAAGTTTGTGAAAAATAACAAGTTGTGTGTGCTATAGATGGTAATTTTTCACTTTAACCTGATAGTGAAATTGATTCAACTTTGGAGTAAATGCCAATGTTTGTCATTCTGAACTCAAAATATAAAACAACATCATATTTGGCTCAAATATCGAGATTTTAGCTCGCGTTTCATCTTGTACATGAGGTCCGTGATGGCATTTCACAAGCTCGAGATTTATCTACTAAGCTTGGGCCTTCTCATCATGGGAAAAAAAAAATCTATATTACCGGTTTGGTGACGATATCAATAATCTGAAAATTAAGTTAGGTCCATGTTTTTTTTTTTTTTTTTTTTTTTTTTCGGTCAGAAGTTAGGTCCATGTTTGGTTACATATTATTGCAACACTATGTGTAATAACAACCACATAAGTTAGGCGCTCTAAAGGGAAAGAAAGGATAATGACAATAATTTCGCCTTAGTGATCCTATACATAAATTTTTATAGGGCTAATGCATAATCCAATATAAGCAATGAATTCGAAACTCATTTCCATTTTTAGAAAGTTAGGTTGCATATACGTACTATTTTATACATGGCAGAATTGCCGAAGCCAGTAGTTGCTTAACTTGGCCAAAATTATGTAATGCCTTTAATGTGCAAATTTAAGGGTCAGGCGTGTAATCAAACCTATCCTCCTTCTCTCGCCCTCGTGTGAAATGAGTTTGAAATACGTGTACATAGAGAGCACCGTGCGTATACGTATAATAATTCCATTAGAGACATCTACGTCGTCTATACAAACTCTCGAGTACCAAACAGAAAATGCAAGTCTCAACCACTAACATGACACGTGTCAATCAATTGGAAAAACGTATAGTTTATGAGATAATGTGTAGGTAGAAGATATAAGGTAAGCAATGACGATGGAGTGAAAGGAAATTCCTTTTTTTTTTCATTGGTTGGTTTAGTTGGCCAAATATTGCGAGCTAATTAATTAATTGAATTGCGAGAATAAATAAATTATATATAATGTGATATAGCTGGGGGAGTCTAGCCGCCGCACTAGCCTCCGCGGTACCTGCCATGTGATCCAATTCACATTCTCGTTGAGCCCTACGTTTGTTTCGTTCACACGGCGGTTATGTTCGTTAGGGGGATGGTAGAATGAGCCATCTCTTATGCCTATTTTAATGAACAGCGTCTTAGCAATGTCTAATGAAAGTTTGACCAAATATAATGTGCTCACTAGTGATAATTATATAATAAAAAAAGGCTGGGGAAACCGTCCATTCTTTTTTTTCTTTTTTTTTGGTCCAAGGGAAACTGTCCTTGAAAAATAGACTAAAAATATTGCGTAAAAGAGAGAGACCAAAAAAAAAGAAATTAATTGGATTACGGGTCTCTCTCTCTCTCTCTCTTTTTTTGTGTTCACATAGCCTCATCGTGTGGCATGACGTGAATTCATACAAGTTTGGATTTTCTTTTTTCTTTTTTCCTTTCCCTCTTTTGTTTTTTTTCTTTTCACCCTCTTCGACAAATTATAAAACTCAGGAGCTGTACGAATCCACGTTGACTGAGCAGCTTGTAGTCACATGTTGACTAACGAGAACCATTTTTGTATGTTTTTCTATTTTTTGGTTGCCAAGAATAGAGATATTTTCATTTAAGTCGTGAGTCTGTTATCCAATTACCAAGAACATGGGGGAGGTTCGGTGGGCCTGCACTTTTAATTAATTAAATCAAATGATTAGTTAGCTTTTAATCTATTAGTTTAAGCTCTGGTTGGAAAAGGAATAATTGATTTCGGAAGTTCGCCGAACCCTTTCCTTGATTATTTTCAATTTTGTCAGGCGACAAATGATGAGGTCTGCCCTGAAAAGTTCGCTGGTTTCCGATTTAAAAAAAAAAAAACAATTTACTTGACGAATAAGAAGATTATTAACCATAACCTCCAATTAATAAGATCATTTTCCTCCGTGTTTCATTGTCATGGTCTGGAAATCGTCGACATCCTTGCATAGAAAACGCCTTCGATATCTGAGAAAAACTGTGAATCCTGCTCTCGTTTATACCCGATACTCAATTACTCACGATTAAGTGGGAAATTGCTAAAGGCAAGCGATTAAATTGCATCCTCGACCCTAGATATCAGCAGGGTCCATTCGATCTAAGGGCCGAGGTGCGCGGGATCAATCCGGTTTACTAAGTTCGCATTCGTTCAGATCTGGTGCGTATTCCTGCTGACCATTTCCGAGGAAGTCAGATTCAATCAAAGAGACCAGAAAGAAAGCAATAACCCCACTCGTTTTCCCTTCTCGAATTAGTCTCCTCTGCCGACCAAGAAGCATTCAATTCCAAAACACATGCCTCACATTCCGACCAAAAACGTTGGAGAACAGCTAAGGACCGGCAAATCACTCCTCATTAAGTCCCCGATCAAGAGAAGAAATCGTGGTAACTTCTCTTTTTCTGAAAGGCTAAGGAAAATGGAGTAATATCCCTTTCCTTTGATGAGTACCGGGCTACAGACTAGTCGATCACGAGATCGGACTTCATTCCGTCATCTTTGAACCCTACACATACCAAATCATTCCAAAGAATGGAGCCAAGTCTTGAGACAAATTGAACAGCTAAGCTAGTGGGAATCTCTGTTGCCTTGCTTTTCACTCTTCGAGACAAGACCAAGTCAAAAGAGCACGTCAAAAAGCGAAATCATGAACTCCAGGGAATGCATTTGTAATCCATATCTGACATGAACAGCAAGCATGAGAAACTAGCTAACAGTCTCCCTGTTTTCTGATCAAATGAACAAGAAAAAACATATGAAACACCTGTATGCACGTGTATATTGCATCTAATCACGTCGATGAATAGTCACAGGCACCACATTTGCATGCTCTATAAATCTTCACAAGTTCACAGCCCGAGTAGAAAGACAAAAACTTCAAGATCCATGCGAAGCTCGCGGCACCGACTATGGGATTGGATACTATTTCCTCCTCAGTTTCATTTATGCCAAGAGTTCGAGCTAACCTAGTATTTGCATATTGGTTTTAATACACTAAACCAATGAGTAGCCACCAGATTCTGATAGTATTTGCCTTTCCCCCTCAGTTCACTTATTCTAAGCCACCGAGACAACCGATATAAACCCACAATTTTGCTGATCAATTAACAGAAAAAGATCAAGATTTTGCCCAGTATTGCGATGCAGGCAACCAACACAAATGCTAAAATCCAGAGGATAAAAAAACTCGCGAGCATCAAGGATTGGACTACAATTCATAGACTTTCGACTGTAAACGTCGAACGGAATCTCCCAACAAAGCAATAAAGTACAAGCGGAACGAAACAGCAGCAGCATAAACGCAGAGCTTAGATCAACAAAGGCATTGGTTACTGGTTAGGGTAATTGCTGTTAACTTCACAATGACGAGCACCCGATCAAGCTCTTCTTTCGGTCGAATCCCGAGATTCATTCCCCGGCATCGAGATCGCTCCGGTCGGCGTCCCAGAATTTTTGCTTGAAGGAATCCTGCTTCTGCATCCACATCATATGCCCCTGCGAAAACCCAAAAACCCGGAACTCAAATTTTTCAAATTCAAATCGGACGCTTCGCGCCCACGCTGCTCCCGATCGCAATTCAAGCACTTGGCAATCCAACCGAGACAACGCGGGCTATGCAGACAAGGCGTTCGTGCAATTTACAGCTTCCAAGGATTGGGAAATTCCATGCGAGAGATCATTCAGATTAGCGAAGGAGAGGAAGAGGCACCTGGAGAGCAGCAGCCCAGGCAATGAGGCAGGAGGCGAACCAGAATTTCTTGTCCTTGAGGAGCTGCTTCACTTCCATTTTTTTTTTTCTCAATCCTTCAAAACCCTAAACCCATTTTTCATGGGAATCGATCGAAACTTCGTTTGTCTTCCTTCCCTCTTCCGCCATTTTACGCAATTCAGGCAAACTACTGAGATTTTCTGCGCTTTGGGCCCATTAAAGATTCGAGAAGCTAACTGGGTGGGCTTGGGCTGGAAGTTGGAGACCAATAAGTTTGGAAAAGAGAGAAGGAGGAGGGAGATTACTGCGATATTCCAAAAATACTCACGGTCAAATCAGTTTTACATTTTTCAATTTAACTAATTTAATCTTAAAATTTTCGATAATTTTCCAGTGCAGCCATTTTGATTAATTGTGACCAAAAATTGCCGAGTGAATGCCAATCGTCCTATATGGCACTGGCGATGTTGCTATACCTTTCTGACCATTGTCGAGACGCCAATAATTAGTGGAGGGAAATAGGAAAAAAAGTAATTCGGAAAAATAAAAATTGCTAAAATCGTTCACATCAGTAATTTCCTATCAAAATTAGCCAAAATGGTTACATTGGAAAATCATCAAAAGTTTTAGGATTAAATTGGTCGATCGAAAAAATTTAGACTTGAATTAGTTGCGGTATAATATGTTTAAGAATTTCTGGATAATTTTCTTGATATTACCCTATTTCAAATTTTCTTATGTATACATCATTTTCGTAAGTATAGATACATTTTTAATTCTTATGCATATATATAATTAGATGAAAAAGGTTACAATTTGCGGTAAAATATTTCATGATCACACATATATTGTAATAAATATTTTTACTATATAGTCTAGTTTCAAAATATTTATGAAAAAAACATTTTTCTACAGATAAAGCTTTCCTGCGTCTAAGTTATAACAAAAAAAAATAGAGAAAAGATTGCTAGAATTTGTACTAGAGATTGCTAAGAAAAGGTTCCTGCGTCTAACGCACGTATAGATTGCTAAATATTAAAAAAAGGATGATTTATTTCACAGAGATTGCTAGCGCTATTTATATAAAAACGCTTCTCAATATAATTATATACTAACAAAGTATTCTTTGAAGTGCTATCTCTAAATGTGCCACAGATTGCTAGAATTGGACTCTCCCCGTTGCATGAAAAGTTTTGTGTGCTTTCTCCTTAAAGTAGCAAAGAAACCTAACGCACCATATTATTGCCGCTCAACCTTTTCATCTCATTTCATTTTTTTACTATTTAATTATGACTCGTTAGTATTTAAGAAATGCTTAATTTTAGCATGATAAGATAATTTATTTTCCATATCAGTTGGTAGATTAAAGCTTCCATCGTTCATATACATGTTAGAGATGGTAATACTTACGATTGATAATATTTTATATTACGTTTTAGTATTTTTCTCTTTACATTAGTGAGTTGTCTTGTACTTTGATAATTCAGTTTTTATGCATACCTTTTAAAGCTAATTATGAGAACTATTCTAAAAGCTTAAGCTATTAGATAAATGCGTGATTTCTCATATATATTCTATCACAAATCATATGTCCAAGGAGTATTGTTTTTGGGCCAAAATTTTTCAAACTCCATTTTCATTATATGTTTTATTTGAGCACGAAATGTTTTAACGTATGATGAAAGCATATACAAATGGAGAAATCCCAGAGCATTACAAAACCTAATGTTCCCGTTGACATGTTTTTCTCATTTCTCTCTCTTCATTGTGTCATTGTTTTTTTTTTTTTTTTTTTGGCAACTTGTTCTCATTTAATATATATATAAGTTGAAGGTACCTATGATTAAAATAATGGGAGATGTAAATATATTTGAGATGTAGACAAGAACATATTATTACTTTTTACCGAAAAATACATCTTAAATGACGAAATGAAACCAAGAAGTCTATCTATGTTACCATTCTATTTCGGTTTTTATGGCATAAAGACTGTCATAGTGCTTACATCGTTTTCGGATGCAATCCTTTGGTAGATCCCATGGTCATGGTTAACTCTCACGTTGAGTTCGAGGGTCGTAGGGTGTGCATAAATTGCAGAAACTGAAGTATGAGAACCAAAGTTTGGCATGACATTTCTACTCCCAGATCACATATCATTCTCACCAAGCCTCATTTCTGCAACGAGCTTGATGTCATTGAATTCGAACCCACCTGAAGACATGATCTTGAATGAACTTGCTTCAACATGACTTTTGAGAGCAGCAACATGTATGTCAGCGACAGGTCAAGCCATTGGACAGTGACACACAACAATCTTCATTTTCTAAAGGTCGACAACCTCGATTGTTGATGAAAGAGTGCATGCGACAAAAGTTCATGTGAAGTAATGTTATCGCTGCGGTAACTCTAACATGCAAGCAAAAATGCAAAAGAAGAGGAAAAAAGCTGTACCTCGATCTGTCCTACCAGAAAGGAGAACAAAAATCTGTATATAGCAGTAACAATTACCGTCTCCTCAAAAATATAATGACACCCGTCATTTCTCGGTTCTATCAATCAAATGCATCACTATAGAAGGAAAAAAAGGGAATTCCCGAAGGGGAACAAGGGTTTTCAGGGCGGCAGCTTTCCAGCCAAGTACAGAGAGAGCTTCTCCCTAAGCAAAGAGCCCTCGGTGTTGACAGCCTCGCAGATCTGTTGTCGGTAACCAGGATCGTGATCATGGGACAAGGGCATTTCGTCTTGAACCTCGTCTTCCATATCTATAATGATGTTGTGCAGCAAACAGCAAACGAATATGATCCTTGGTAACTTGTTTCGGTCAGGCATCCACAGAACCCCTTCGATTATCTTCCACATGTCCTTTAACCGCACCAATGCCCTCCGAGCCACTAATCTCGTGGCATGATGCCGCTTGTTAAATGCAAGCTGATAATCCGAAAGGCCTTTTCCTTTATAAGGAGTCAGAAGCCAAGGCAGGAGTGGGAAACCCGCATCCCCGACAATGTATTCTCTTATTTCTGCTCCTTCAGGAAGCAGCATTTTCTTGCCATTGAGCCTCTTTCCATCATCAGAGAGCTTAAAGAAACCTGAGCTACTGAGAACAGTAGCATCGCTCAGTTTTCCAGGCCAACCGGTAATTACATCACGGAATCTCAAATCAGCATCCACGACTGCCTGCAAAACCATGCTGCACTTTTTCTCCCGATCGAACCAGACATTGTTAGAAGGGTCCACCATTGGCAAGTTCATGAGGATGTGGGTGGTGTCAATGGCTCCGCAACAATTTGGCAGGCCTCGAATTTTCTCAAACTTTGACTTTATCTGTTCCATTTCTGATTCATCAGAAGGCCAACGGAGATGAGGCAGTGCCTTGTCTTCCATTGCCTCCACGAATCGCCAAGTAATTTGGGAAACCGTCGATTGGTTCATTCCAAAAGATTCACCAATGTTTGACAATGATTTCCCTGAACTAAGCCTCCTAAGAGCAACGGCTACTAGATCATTTAAGGACAGAGGATTTCCACTGAGATCAGTGAAGCTTGAGGGTTTATTCATCATGTCTTCCTTCACAATTGAACAGACATAGTCGAATGTTTTTCTTGATATTCTGAAAAGTGACTTGAATTCCTTTGACTTCCTCAGTTGGGATGGACCTACATATATGTTCAAAGACAATTGCTCATTCGCCAGTACTGTCCATGGTCATGTCAAACTTCAACAAATAGTTTTATATTATTTCCTTTCTTTCCAATTATGAGTCAAACGCTCAGAGGACCAATAAATCATCAAATGATACAAAGCATATATTGTCATGTCGAGTTGAGTATCGCCTAGAGAGATTATTACGTATGAGGCAGAAACTGTATCAAGACGGAGATTTGATTTTTTAAGGTTATCAGAATAAATTTAGTCCTCCAAGAGAAATGCGTCCTCTAAAAGTATTATATGCACGTCAATTCATATTCAAAATTTGCCATTGTTGAATGAAACATCCATGGTTACCTATGAAAAAACAAAGCACCCGAAATCATATGCATAAATGAAAGTATATGACCTGAAAACTAAAAAAACGTCCATTATTTCTTAACCGCAGAAATGTACCAATTCAAAGCTATAAATGAACACCAGAGAAAGAAGAAACTGACTTGGGGACATAAGCAAATTGAAAATATCAACCAAAACAAAAGCAAACTTGAAAATGAAGGATAGGCTAAAAAAGCCAGCCCATGGCAATGAGCTCAAGTGTTACCAGATCAATTAATCTATCTCTGCTCTTCAGTAGGATTATCTGCTTTGGGCTTGTTTACTCATCTTTCTAGAGGTAGAAAAAAGTCCAAAATATTCTCACTGAAAATAATTTTGTAAGGCTTTGTTCTAGCCCAACGGATTATCTAATCTTGACTTGCTCTGGGTTATGTTTATCATTCAGAAGGTTCAAGTCTGACAATAAGCATTCAAGATCAATGTAGACGAATCTCCACTTCTGCTGCACATAGCTCAGTAAGATAACGCTTCTGACATATCCCCCTTCCATCATTTTCTCCAGTTGAAATGAAATCTACACTTGAAGACTTACTTCCCCTATTTCGAAGACCTGTTAGTGAAGCTCTTTCCTCATCAGCTCCCTCTCTATCTTTTGTTTTTTTTTTTTTTTTTTTTTTTGGCTGAAACTGGTCATTTCTGTTGAATAACAAAAATTGTCCACTTCATATGAGACTCGAGAGCAGCTGAATAAGGAAAATTGGTCTAAAGACCATTTCAAGATGATGAAACATCAAGATACAATAGGACTATAAGTTTTATTGAACATGATAAAACCATCTCTGCCACACAGCAGGTCCTAATCAAAGTCATAATTCATCGTATTACTTTGTTTAATTCATCATATTACTTTATTTAGGTGTTACCTAGTTTCTTTGCCTTCCTACTCCTCATTGTGTCTCTATCTAATATTAAAAGGAAAAGAAAAATGACACCACAAGATGGTCATACAGAGCAATGTTTTTGCAACAGAAGCATATAACTTTTGATCCCCATCTGAGGAAACATTTCAAGCGAAGCCCTTCCATATATATGGCAATAGTAATTGTCTGATACTTGATGTACCCCTTAGGCAGCTGCTCTGTCGATATATCTAGTCCCCAACAACTAAAAAGCAAACATTTCAGCTTCTAACATGTCTTTCCTTGGTGAGCAAAAGGAGAAGCTAAAAACACAGTCAGACTGATCTATTGAGATCCCCCAATAGTTAATCCGCATAAAAGAAGTTGCCATGGTAGATGAGAAAGTTTCACCTAGACATGATGATGTACAATAGACCTCTATATCCCCAGAAAACCCGACTAAAAAGAGAAAACATAAGTTTGCCACAAGTAGCAATATCAGCACACCAGCTGAGGGTGAAATTGATGCCATTTTAAGCAAAAGTGAGAAACACAATGAAAGAGGAAGAAAGAAAGAGCTCGACACGGAAAAATGAAAAAAATATTTCTACAGCTCGTCAGCCATAGAGAAAAGTATAGTGCAAACTAGTTACATAAATGATGCAGCAGCATAATGGAGCTAGAAAAATATGTGAACTATGAAGTCCACGACTTTTTTCCTTGATGTGGGGAAGCAATGCAGGTGTCGCCGTAGTTTGTCGTATGATAAACTTAATAGAGTGAAAATCACCAACCTCAAAGTTGAAGTTTTGACCTGTCATTTTTAGATTTCCAACAATCGAAAGATCTCAAATACGAGGTCGAGCCGCCACTTGAAGATCTAGTACGTTAAAACCCAACAACCGTACACCAAAGCAGCTCAAGACAACACGAATCAAGCGACCAAAGCAAGTAAAAACAACCGAGCGCCACATGATTACACGGAATGCATCCCAGAAATCGCAAGCAGAAGTCAGTCACAACAGCAGCGACATAATCGAATCATTCTTCCGCCAAAAAAAAAACAAACGCCAGCAGATTCACTGCTAACTCTTCGAGACGGAATACAACAGAGAATCCCAAGACCCAACAGCAATGCACGGGATCGAGACGAGCTCGAGGAAGCAAATCAATCAAAGAAGCGCGCTCCAAAAGGAACGACAGCCCCGAAACAGCTACGAAACTCAAACGAGAGAACGTTTACCCGTAATCCTCTTGGAGAAATCATCCCACCAATCCGACGACCGGGGCTGGAGTGGCAAGGAGGCGACCGCGGCGTCCGAGTCAACCTTGTTCTTGCTGCCACTCTCTGCTTTCCTCTTCCGCTTCTTCTTCACCCCTCCTTTAATGGGTCCCATCCGAGGAGCTCAGGGGGGAAGAAAAGAACGATGCCCACGATGCCCGAGTCAAGTTCAAGAAGACCCACGAGCCAAGAACGCGAGAATTCGCGGAAAAGGCGAGGCTTTGGAGCGGAACGAACCAAATTTTGACGGCAACGAAAGGAGGGAGGGAGGGGTGTTGTTGGCGACGAGGGGTATAAAGGAATTGAACGGAGCAGCGTGGTTTTGTTTGGTTTGTCATGTGTTGAATTCAAAGCATGCAATGATAAAGTGGAGGAGTGTCCATGTCCAACATGGCCGATCAAGAAAATGGTTTTTGTGCAAGGGGAAGAAGGGACGGTGCGAGGAGGTTTCGAGTGACGTGGGTTTTTTTCTATGGTTTGAGAATGACAAATTTTTGCGTAGCAGGGAAAGCAAAGTAGTGAGAGAAAGAGAGAGCCAGGGAGAGAGAGAGAGAAAGAAAGACAATGCAGAGAATCGACGGCGAAAAAGGAGGCGTTTTTTGACACGGCCGGATTCCTACATCTTCACGGTTCGAAACAAGTTCTCTGGGTGACGAGAGAATTCAATGGATAGGTTCATCATACAATAACGTCAATGAATCGAGAAAAACTATATTTTCGTGAAGAAAATTTACCATTCGGGAAAATAATTATTTAAATGCTCGGTACTCACCTATTTTCTTTTTACGATAAATAGTAAAACTATCGGTCTGGAAAATATAGGTGAAAGACACGAAGTGATCATTCATAGTAATGATAGTGATGGTTCCTTGTACCGGTAGCAACAAAAACAAAATATTTCAGGATTTTTTAAAGTGCGAAAAAAAGAAAATTTCAAAATACTGTCAAGAATTTTGAATTGTTGGAAATTGTGTATGATAAAAAGTACATCGTTAAAGTGTCTTGTCTAGCCTTTCAGCTTAAACTCTCAAGTGAAGCTTTTTAACATGTTATCGAAGCTGAGTTTTTTTCAAATTTATGTATCGTTCCTAATCTGATTGGACCTTCCAATGCATGTAAAATATTTTGCGTGAGGAAATACTTGTGTAGTTAAATTTTGGTGCTTAGAGAGCTTGAGATTCCAAGTCAAAGCACGATCTTCAAAATTATCGTACATCGTCGGTAGCATATCGTAGGTTACACCTTGTCTCAAACTGAGAGATTATATGTTATGGCTTAAACGGACAAATTGGGCCCACGAATTGCCGTACTTGAAACGCGAAACTGAAGCCCATAACACCACGGGTGAATTTTGTTTCGCGATACTTCATAAGCATAAGGTCCAAGCCCACTTAGCCAAATATGGGCCTCTCGAATTGGGCTTGGGCCTACACGACCCACGGCAACGCCCTAATTTTTCCCCCTCAACTCGTTCTAAATTTCAACTTTGCATCTTCCAACTCTTGACACTAATTTCTGGAAAATGTTTTTTTCTTTTTACTTATTATTGATGGACAAAAAGATAGCATCATAAACGGGCCGTGCTACAGTAGATTGCGATATCCTCAATTTAAGACGGCGAGCTTGTTCGATCAAGGGTTTCGAGAGGTGAGATCTATGATAGATTTTCCATGTGGCATTAAGATATTAGTAGATTTTTTAGCCAAAAAAATTAGTTAAACGAGAGAATCGAATAATGAAAAATGCGTAGGCATGTGTTACGCAACACGTATGAAAGAGGAGAGCGAACCTTGGATTAAAAGTCAAAGTAGATTTACTTTTCACATGTCAGTCTCGTACTTTTTCCACATATTTTATGCCGAATTTGGACTCCTAGATCCTTGAAAACGGCCTCCATCAACTCGTTTTCCCGTCAAGAAAGAAAAAAACTCAACTTTGGTTTGCCCACAGAGAGAATACGTACGCCCAGATTGATGCTGATGATTGATTAAAATGCATTGTTTTTGGTTTCCGAGAAGAAGATTTACAATCAAAAATAGAATGCAGCCGTTCACGATGGATGCGATTCTTTGAGAAAGCAGGGCTGGAAATGCAAGAACTCATCAAGGCTGTACTTAAGTTCTACAGATGTATATAATTCTTTCCGCGGTATCGCGTTAGCATGCTCGCGTTACTACGGACGAGAGATCTTGAAATTGCATGCTGCTGCACTTTGTGGATGTTTGTAGAATTCCAGATCTTTATACTGCTTTTCTAAACATCCTCTTCAGTCTCTAGCTGGGGGCATGGGCATTGACTCAACGTCATCAGCACCCTTTGAGCCGCACATGATCAGCTGCATCAGGACCCCTGCTGATGCCTTCATCCTCCCGCTGGGCCTCTCGTTCTCCAGCGCCTGATTCCTAATATCTGACAGTTTATAATTTGGGTCTCTTATGATTAAGCTTGAACAATCCAAGCTCTCTCCCCCCTCGGTGCTCGAATTCGACGGCGGGGAGGACAGAATCCGAGTCTCCTCCTTGCTCCAGTCCTCGTCGCAGTCGCCCCTCTTCGCTCGCCTAGTTCTCTTGTCCTCGGTCTGTGTCGAGACGTTTGTCGCTTTATTAGACATTTCTGGGGTCTTGGCCTTGTAGACTCTGTATTCGTGGAGGTCATCTAGGGAGAGTGGCGTGGAGTACAATTGGTTCTTGCTCTTGATCTTGATCATGTCGGAGAGCTTCAGGTCCTCTGCTGGGTCGTTTGTTTCCGCGGGGTGGTTCTTTGATGCCGGCAACGAGATCGCAGCGGAGGGTCGGAAGCTTGGAGATGGTACTTGGAGCAGTAGTGATCCCTTGAGGATGTATTCATGGCCATGGCAAGGGTGTATCAGTTCATCCTCTGTCAAGTCTTGCCACACATACCCACTTTTGTAGGTCCTAAATTTAATAGAGGCAAAGACCGGATCATGAAATGAAAGAAAGATGATCTAACTTGCCGAATCATATAAAACTAGTTTCACAAGAATTTGTTGAACTCAAAAGAACCAAGAAAAAGAGAACTTTTGCACTCAAAAGAATCAAGAAAAAGATAACTTTTTTAGTATTGCAGAGCATTTCTCTCTTGTCTATGTCATCCCTCTACCTTTCTCACAGCAAAATCATGAAAATACTTTTACTTGAAGTGACTGAGCTATACGACAGTCAGAAAACAAAGGAGACCAAATTGGAGGGGACAGAGAGCGCTTGCTTGTGAGTATTCACGTGCCTTTTTGAAGACCAAGAGTACATGCTGGCCATGCCTGGACCTCGCAGACAATTAAATCTGTTGATCACATCTGGAAATTGCAGCAACAGATCACCAGTCACGCGGAAACCATCTCAACCAAAGTCAGCATACATCAAACAGAGAAAAGAAATTTGTGAAAAATGATCCATGGAATTTCGTTTACCTCTAAGAAAGAGCCCACCACCAGGTGAAGAAAGTGGGACTTCCATGAAATGGGGATGTTCGAGATGGCCATTTCTCGACAGGTAGTAAACAACCGGGACTTTGCTCTCCATCTTCGCCTGGGGCTCAATCCATTTCCTTGCCCTCTCAGGACTTGTGTCTGTGTCTTGAAACTTCTGGGGCACCCACAGCACATCTGCTTCATTAAACCTTGAACTGACAGACATTTTTTTTTTTTTTTTTTTTTATACTTTCTTTTCTTCTGGAGACCAACGAAAGCAAACTGCAAGGATGCCTCAAAATGATCACAGACCCATCAGAGAAAGCTCTTGACAGAGAGATACGAAAAGGGCTAATTAACAGGAAAGAGAAGGGCTGATAGACATGGAAATCACAAGGCGAGAACTTTCTTGGAGAAAGAAGCAAGAGAGGGAACAATGGAGAAGCAAGAGAGGGGCTTTGTACATATATAGTGGGGGACAAGTGCCTGGGGAATGTGACTTTCAGAGGTCAGCTCTAGGCATGCGAATTTGTTTCTTCTAAAACTTAAGGCTAACCAGAAAGTCAGTATTAGTTTCTTTGCTTAACTCGGGAAATCGAATTTTCAAAGCCAAAATCTCATGTCTATACTCTTGCTAAAACAGACTTAGGAGGGTCAGCTACCCAACCAGTCTTCATAATTAAATACCATGGCCGTATAGGTACTATCTCATTGTGGAATGATTAGATAATTTATGGGTAGAGCCAAAGAATGGGATCTGAAAATTCTACCCAGATGTCATGATGACTTTGACATATGGTTGACTTAAGCAGAGTAACGTGTGCAAATCATCCAGGTTTTTTTCTCCATTAATGCTGTAGATGCATAAGCGACAGCGAGCGTTCAATGTCATGTTACAGCCTTTTCTTTTAGTTGCCAATAATAGGCTTTTATAAAGGCAAAGGTTAGCTCAACCACAGAGTACTGACATGTACTTAAAACCCAGAACAGTGGCTTTTTTAAAACCCAGAAGCTCCTTCCATGGTAGGATTTCAGGTCACGCAGTTTTCAGTTAAAAAAATTATCAGCGAAATTCATTAGCAGCGATTGCTCCTAATTTCATTTTGATCCTTTGTAAAGCCGAATGACCTAAGGAGGTGATATCCACGTCATCTCTCTCGTTCGAACATCGGTCAGATCTATGCACCAAAAGAAGTCTTGCTATACAATCCACAACGCGAGAAGAACACCCGCGACTTGATCAGCACCCGAGGATGGCCGATATGAAATCGCCTGGTTGTTTCTAGGGAAAAAAAAAGGTTGGGTTTGGGCAAATGATTTGAGCATTCTTCTAATCACTGATTTGGCTACAATAATACCCCCAAAAACCAGCATGTCCGCCAACCTTATGCGACCCAAGCTTTTTTGTCAGTTCTTCATCGAGTGTCCCTAGCCATTAAATAAAAGGCAAAACAAAAAACATTGCCAAAATATTCGTATGAAGGTCTAACTGCAGACATTGTGTTTCCGTCCCTTCCAAAAAAGAAAAAGAAAAAAAGATTATAGATCATTTAGTTAACGGCTAGGAGTTCACGAGACCAGCTCGATCAGACTGTGGACAAGAATGCCAATCTTCCATAAAGTGAAGTCTCGTGAAAACAATGGCACTCAGAATCAGGGAAGCTGCCTTTGCTGGTTTCCCAAAATCCAAACGTATAAAAATATTCAGAGCCAAGGAAGGGTATACACAGAATCCTACAAGGCTACATGCGTCCGATTGTGCAATTAAAATAAGGACAAAAAGAAAGGAAAAAGAAAATTAGATGGTGTTGAAGTTCACGTCCTAGCCTTGAAGGGTCTATTTCTGCCCCACATCCCAAGCATGCTCGTGCACTTAACTACGCAACCGCAGCACATAAATACTAATATTAGGAAGAGAGGTACAATGGTTGCAGGTTGCTGTACCGACAATTCGGTGAATGACCCTACAAAAGTTGTACCAAGAAGCCAACCACAAAATAAAAAAAATAAAAAAACACTCAAACAATGACAACAAAAGAGAGCTGATTAGCCAAGAAGGTGGCAAGAACGTTTATTTTGCAAGCAAAGACAAGTTTTGAGATGACCAAAAGACGTCCAAACAGATTCATGGAGTGGAGTTCCTGCTTGCTTCCACGTGATCACATCAAGTTCACATCATAAAAATGTTGGCCATCCTTACCTCCTACTTCAACAAATACTTCGAGTCTTCGCGATGCAACTTCGTACGCGGGTATTGCTCTCGTTTATCCTAATCCATCAGATTTCAATGTATTCGAACTACCCCCATCTTTTTTCCCCCCCTGGAGTCAATGCGAGAGAGACGGAATCACTGTTCCCACCAGGAAGAGGTCGATCATCTTTCCATGAGCCAGAAACATTACAATGTTATTGTTGAGATGGAAAAAGGCCAAACTTCATTACAGAGCAAAGTTAAACATATCTCTCCAAGAAGCACATCACAGCAGTAGCTTCCAACCGTCGGCCAAAACAAAAGATCATATCTGTCGGAGGTCAGAATGCCTCAATGAAACGGCATCACAAAGTCTATCCAATAACAGTAGCTCCTTATCCACTGTGACCTATCTACCAGAATAGAGACTAGAAATGATATTATCTCCCTCTGGTCTAATTTTACACTACTTGCTTGACCTGAAACGCCAACTTGACATACACATGCACGACAGCATTCCTCTTAGCAGTTGATTTCCACATAGCAGTTCACTGACCATTTTCAAAATGCTCTCTCTGAGGAAGAACTCTTTCTAGCACCTAAAGGAGACTAAAGAACAAGCGAGCAAAATTTTGCAACCTCTTGATCGGAAGCTTATTAAGTTGCTTCTGGATTTGTCGAAGCATCATCTGGCTTCTTAGAACAAGCAGAAGAAATATGGCCCTTCTCGCCACATATATAGCAGGTTCTTCTCTTCATCTTGCCAGTGCTGACAGTCGATCCAGTAGTAGCGTTATCAACTGTGGTATTAGTGCTAGTGCCATCGACTGTGGTATTAGTGCTATCGACTATGGTATTTGCATTATCAATTGTGGTATTTGCAGCCATGGTTCTTGCACTGCTTTTGACACCTTCCTTAGGGATTGCACTCATTATTTTAACAGGCCTACCACACAAAACCTGCTGATTCAACTTAATGGCCATCCCCATTGAAAGGCTATCGGAAAAATCCACATGGGCATAGCCCCGGAACTCTCCCGTTTCCTTGTCCATACCGAAACGTATGGATGATATGCTGCAACCTGAGAAGAATTTCCTCACATCGTCCTCAGTTATATCCCATGACAAATTCCCAATGTAGATCCTGTTGTAGCCTTCCACAATTGGTGGGGCGAACTCAGATGTTTTAGTGGCTCGAGTTGCCTTGTAGGGCTGGATTTTGAGAAAGAGTCCACCCCTGACAAATAAAAAGAAAGGGTTTAATGAGCACAGTGCATTTGATTGGACGTACTACTTGAGAAAATAGATACCGCTGCTTGCTAACACACTCACATGTCAGAACCATCAAGAGCCAAAGCTCGCTTAGCTGCAGCCTCTGTCTGCAAAACAAATTAATAGATAATTCAAAATTAGTTGTTACACTGGACCCATTGTTTCTAGTTATAATATCATAGAAAACGCCAAAGACATGATAATATGTTTCAGTTTCGGTGATTATAAATATTGTAGGCCAAAGTCACATAATCATGACAGCTGCCAACTGGGATAATTACAACTTATTGGACCTGTTTCAGAAGACAAGAACCTTCTGAAGAAAGCTCTTTTTTATGCTAATCAGTATGATCACAACTCAGGACAGAATGTATATTAATATCCAGCTAAAGATTCCCTAAGACTACCTGACATACAATCCTTTGGCAGTCACATTGGGAAGTTAAAGTCTGATTACTTTGGACTTCAAAGGGGATGTACAAAGGAAATCTGACCAATCTAATGTCTGCAAATATACTAATTTTTCCTCCTGTATTCCTTAAAATGTCAAGAAAATACCAGCATGTCCTCATTTCTTCCAATTCACCAGAAAATTATGGAAGCATTGACAGGCAATGCACATTATCTCTGTCTTTAAGGAAGCTCCGGTGCTCTATGATAAACAAAAAGAGGAAACACACTGGGAAAGGAGAAGGGAGCTTGTAGCACTTGAAGTACACATAACTGAAACTTTGATGTCAAAGGTAGTATCGAGTATATGCCTTTTATCACTGCATAACATTAGGTTCACAGATCCTTCTATATGATCTAGTTGCTAAAACCATCCCACATCGATTATGCACTAGATTAAATCCAGAAACAGGACTCTGAAGCAACAGTCTTAACTAAAACATTCCAAAGAAGCTTTCTGCGATAAAACAATTAAAGGAGAAAAAGGCACAAGCACCTTAAAGTTTAACATCGTGAAAGGTCATCTAATGACTAACCTTGAAACTAATAATGGCAATTCCTCTAAACTTTCCGCTCTCAGGAAAAGTCATACAATCAATTTCTGTTATGGTGCCACAACTTTCCAAGTAGCTTCTTATATCATCTTCTGAGGAGTAGTAGGGGATACCTCCAACATAAACTTTCCGAGCAACATCTCCACTCTCTTGGCTGCAAATTTGTGGAAGAAATGGAGAGCTTGAGTTAAAATGGATGGAAAATTTGGCAGGTAACTTGTGTTCAGAACCAGAAATCAGATGCTTAAAGCATAAGGGTTCAGCTCTCTCCAACACTGTGCCATTATTAGTTGAATGCAAAAACAACCATAGAAATACACCAGACATCGAGCCACAAAAGAAACATGGAAATGCATAGTTCAGATATTCATATTCTTGACACTGATATGAGGAAGCTAGAAAATTTAAAGACAACAAAAATCTTGAACTGACCAGGCAGAGCAAATTAAAGATCGGCCAAAAGTGAACTAATGGTATTTCATTCTGAACAGCAACTTCGTATCTTTCCTACGACACAAACTCTGAATTAATTTCAAAGAAGAATATACTAAGATTACTGTTAGAAAACACTGATTTTCAGGACCAGAGATAGCAAACATATATTCTGGCTGAAAGCCTCATTGATATTTAGACCATGATCATTCACTATCTTTCTGCTCATTGATGTTGTGACCCCCAAGTTCCATGCCTCGTTGAAGTACATCCAAAATGCTAAAAGCTGCCTACGATGACACTATTCGCAAAGGACATTCCAAGCGATATTCACTCGACCATGGAATGGTAGATAATCATAAGTCCAAGAAAGTCCGCAGAAAATTATTAAACTATAAACCAATTGACGAACATCTTAACTGCAATTCCTGCTTCTCAATAACCAAGGTAGTGTGATACAACTCGAGTAGCAGAATTCATTCAGACTTTCAGAGCAAATGAAAAGAACAGATTTTCATAATATGTACCTTTTGGCCTCTGCCACGACATGTTCAATCACAGCCTTGTCCTCTTTAATCTCGTCCTCAACCTTCTCCTTCTTCTTAGCCCCTTTACTCTTCTTCTTCTTCTTCTTCTTCTTTTCCTTCTTCTTCGCCTCTTTAACGCTCACCTCACCACCCACCACCCAAGCTTCCATTCTCAGTCCCCTCATCTCTCTTCTTTTCCTTCTTCTTCTTCTTCTTCTTCTTGGCCTCTTTCACGGGCAACAATTTACCAACACCGTCCTCAGCACCCGAGCTCCCATTCTCCGTCCCCTCATCTCTCTTCTTTTCCTTCTTCTTCTTCGCCTCTTTCACGCTCACGCCAGCACCACCCTCCTCCTCAAAACTTAAGCCTCCATTCTCAGTCCCCTCACCTATCTTTCTCTTCTTCTTTCTCTTCCCCTCCTCCCCCTCATCGCCACCATTGCCCACTTCCTCAAATGAGCCCTCCTCCCTCCTCTCTCCAACACCCTCGTCCTCTTTCTCGCCAATTACCGCCCCCCCTCCCAAAGACCGAGTCTTTCTGCGTTTCTCTCGCTTGGACAACCTGGGTCTCGGGTTTGCCGAGCCCAGGAGGTGTTTCAGGGACGGCGGCTGCGAATCTTGATCGGGATTGGTGGGTTTCGCGTGATCAAGGTCGGAGCTTGGTTCGTTTTTCGCTAGGGATTCGGCAAGAGCCGCCCGCAGCTTCTGCTTCAGCTTCTGGTTGGAGAGCACCATGTCCGCCTGCTCCGGAAAAAAGAAATGCAGACGAGGATGGCGTGAGGGGGCGATTGAAGAGGGGTTTCGGGAGAAGGGGTTTTAGGGAGAGAAACGGCACAGCGTTTCGGCACTTTTTCTCTCTTTTATTTTCCCTTTTCCTCTATTTTTGATTTAGGTGGAATATCATACAAAATATAGTTAGATTGTGTAACAGGGAGAAAAGACCACCAAAAACCCTAAACTTTATTCAAATAACAAATTTATCAAATTTTTTTTTTGTGATATGAAAAATCCCAACTTTTATTAACCGTACACATTTACCCCACCAAGGCATTTTCATCTTATTTTTTATATTTTTTTTTCTTTTTTTTTATTATCCTTTTTTTCTTCTTCTCTCTTCCCTCCATCGGCCATAGTGAAGAGAAGCCAAAGTCAGGCAAGGGCGGCCCTTGCCCAACGCCGACGAGGGCCGCTCGACGTCGACGAGAGCCTAGCAAGGGCACCCCTTGCCGAAGTCAGGTGAGGGCTGCCCTCGCCTGACTCCAGCTTCCCTCCACCATGGCCGGTTGAGGGAAGAAAGAAGAAAAAAACAAATATAAGACGAAAATGTTCTATAGTTTAGGATAAATTTGTCACACAAATATAATTTCAGAGTTTTTTGTATTACGAAAAAAAGTTGGGGCAAATGTGTTGCGATTAGTAAAGTTTGAAATTTTTCATATCATAAAAAAAAATTGAATAAATTTATCAATTTGATAAAATTTGGGTTTTTGATGATCTTTTTCCCTGTGTAACCGTAAATACTGACGATGGCGACATTTTAGATTTTATTATTTGCCCAATTTGACTTTTAGTCAACGTGAAACAGCGAAAATATTTGAAAATGAATTGTATAAATTTTTTGAAATACTTTTGAATCTAACTCTAGTTTGTTTTGCCAAAAAACAAATAATTTATTTATTTTAAAATTAAATTATTTATATTACTTGAAAAATTAATTTATAAAAAAAATATTTTCATTATCGATAACAATTTTATATCTAAATATTTTCAAGAATTATAAAAATATATTCTATTTAATTTTTTAAATATATTTATTTTCTGTAAAACATTTAAAAAAAAAAAAAAAAAAAACTCGCGGCATTCTCAGCTTCAGTAAAGAAATTTTCTAAAATATCATAACAAATGGCCTCGGGAAAATATAATTAATCATATGGAAAATGAATGTAGTAGTATCCGATCCTCGGCCCACGTGCGAAAAGCCTCTCTCGATTTCCCTCCCGTCAATCCTTGAATAACAGAATTATCCATTCGACAGGACAAAAAATTGAAGTTGCACACGACCACAGGCTCCTAAACGTACATCCATCATCCAAAAAGTAGAGCCTGCACGATCAACCAGCATCTCTAGACAGAGCTACCGCGTTCATGGCGGTTTCTTCACTCTCGCTGAGTTTGGTTCCTAGAACCTTCAAAGACAAGGTCCGTCGGTCACCATTCTCTGCTCTTGAATTCTGAATATGACCTCACCGTTTGTGTCCACTGTTCTTTTGCAGCTGAACGAGCCTCGTTGGAGCGAGTCGCCGCGAGCCAGCGAGCTTCCTCTTCATCACGCCATCGCATGCTCGTGCGATCGCGCAACAGCCTTCAATGAAGAAAGTAAGTCGTCAACCCCGAGAATGCATATATCATCCTAAGATGGATTCTTGAGAAATTAAGGGATGGAAAATTGGGCTGAGTTTCAGGCAACTGCAAGAGAAGGCCTTTGCTCTTGGGCGTTGTTGGGTCGTTGACAGCGAGTTTATTGCCTGCCAGTTCTCTTCTAGCTCAAGGTGTGGTAATGGGTGATGCTCAGTCTCTTGATTCTAAAGTTCTAAGCTTTTCAGAAGATGAAGATTGTGTGATACTAGAAAGAAGAGCATGTCAGTATTCCTTTTCTTGATTCTGGTGCAGAAATGCCAGCAAATTTTCGGGCTTTTGTTGACCTTTCGGACGGGTATTCGTATTATTATCCCTCGGATTGGAGGGTATGCTCCAAGATCTCAAGTACTTGCTCATTTTGTAGATTCAACTTGATATGATCTTTGAGATGATTCGAAAGAGTTTTCTCATTGGTACTTCCTTTTGATATTTCAAATTAGGAATTCGATTTCCGAGGGCATGATTCTGCATTCAAGGATCGGTATCTGCAGCTGCAGAATGTGAGAGTCAGATTCATACCGACAGATAAGAAAGACATCCATGACATGGGTCCGATGGACGAGGCACGATCATATGCAACTCTTCTTCGACATTTCTCATTGAATCTTCACAATCTGTTTATCTACCATTTCCTTTGTTGTGGCAGGTTGTCTCTAACTTGGTGAAGAATATATACGCCACACCAAATCAGATAGCTAACATTTATGACATGCAGGAGGTAATTTGCACCTATTGATGCTATATTTCTCTACTCTTCATGAAATCTGAAGTTCCCTTTCAGATGTTCTTTACTGTCAATCAGACCGATTCATTAGTCTTGCATTGATTGAGTAATTGCAGAGAACTGTTAATGGGAAGGACTATTACACATTTGAGTACGAGCTCAGATCTCCAAATTTCGCCAGTTGCTCTTTTGCAACCATTGCAGTTGCGAACGGTAAGCTTACTGCCGAAACATGTAATCGTGAAAGCCAATGCAAATTTGTCTGAATTACGTCGTTCATTTCCGAGCAGGGAGATTTTACACGCTGACCGTCGCAGCGAACGAGAGAAGGTGGAGAAGAGTAAGGAACAAGCTTAAAGTAGTCGCAGACTCTTTTAAAGTGCTCGATATCTGAGTCGTTTGTGGATGAAGCGTGCATTTCACACACCATCCTAGAGTTGCGATGTATTTTTTCCTTGTTTATAAATGTGATGCTTTGTCCCTGAGATCGAGATTTTTCCCTATGTTTGGATTCCAATTCTTTCATCCCATTCCTAACAAAGAGCTGAACTCTGTCGTCTATAGCCTCTGAAAAAATACACATAATTTCTTGGTAAAACAGTATCATAGTTTAGTTTAAACACCAGTGTTCTAATTGGGAAGAAATATGGAGATGAGGGCATGACTAAACTGATGAGTCGTTTCCACTCATAGACACAAACCAATCAAAGATCCAAAGAATATGCATCTATCCTGGACAAAAAGCATGTCCTCAGTCACGATCACACCACACTCCGAATCTCCTGAAGTACCCTGTACTGAATACTAAACAACAACGTGAAGAACAACTGTAACTACCTACCACAGTAAAAAGATTTCTATAAGCAGTGATCTGGGTAAACCTTGTCATTCAGTTCTTTTTTACCTCATGCTATTTGTCAACTCCAGCTTGGTGTGTGTCCACATTTCTTGCCAAACCGCTCAGGAAATGCTCAGATAATTTAGCTCTCTGGAGGGACGCTCAACTATACAAATGATACTATGTTGCAATTCATCTGAATTCGGACCTAGACAAGTGATGCTGCCGCAAACCCTTCCCCAAGTGCGGTTGCATCAAGCGAACATACAAACCATTTTGGGCCATCTAAGAATCGTGGGTTCCCTCTTCCACAATCTGTCCACCATTAAGAACTACAATGTTGTCAACATGCCTCATCATTGCAGCTCTGTGGGCTATCAGAATGGTAGTCCTGTCACCCATCACCAAGGTGTCAAGTGCCTCCTGGACCGCTCGGCTCGACTCAGCCTCAATTGATGAACTTGCTTCATCCAATAGCAATTTTGGTGCCTTTTTCAATATAACCCGAGCGATGGCAATTCGCTGTTTCTGACCTGGGGTCAGATCCACATCCCTTGTTCCCACACTCGTGTCATAACCTTGAGGCAAGCTGCTTATGAAATGATGTGCATTGGCTATCCTAGCTGCCTCCTTCATCTCAGATTCACTTGTGTTGGGGCGTGCATAAATAATGTTTTCCCTTATGGTTCCTGAGAAGATGACCGGCTCCTGCTGAAGTAGACCAAGATGGCTCCTCAGCCATCTCAAGTTGTAAAATTTCAGATCTCGCCCATCCAGTAAGACCTGCCCGGCAACAGGGTCATAGAATCTTTCTATCAAAGATATTATGGTGCTCTTTCCAGACCCTGAAACTCCGACCACTGCTACAGTTTGTCCCCCGTTAACCTTGAGGCTAACATTGCTAAGCACCAATAATTCTGGACGAGTCGGATAACAGAAGTCCACATTTTTCAGCTCAATGGTTCCGTGAACATTATGAGGTTTCATTGCAGAACTATCATACGGGTCAATTTGAGGCACTCGATCTTTATTTGAAACACAGAAGCAAGAGATTTTTGTCGTTTGAGGATGCATGGAGCCAATCCAAAAGGTTTAACCAATGTGAATGTCGCAAAGGAGAAAACCATATACTCTTTGAGAGCTGTAGGTGGATCCATAATACCTTTCTTGACAGATAAGGCTGAGTACCAGAGTAGAAGAGCATTGGAGGCAAAGAGGAGAAACTGCGATAATCCACATGCAAAACCAATTGCCATTCCTTGGAGAAAACTCTGCTTGAATATCTTCTGTATATGTAAACTGTATAGCTCCATTACCTTGTTCCCAGCACAAAATGCGACTACTGTATAGATGTTCCTAACCGCATCCTCAAGAACCCAAGAGGCCTTCCTATGCATCTCCTGGATGCCCCTCAAGAAACCAGTGAGCCACAGTTTCTACAACAGATAATTTGCCATAGAGCAAATCAAAAGACAGAAAAATGCACAGAATCCTCAGAAAAAGAAAAGGTTCCATGAAACAGCGTAGAATCACTTCATAGTTGTAAGGTTCTTCAAGGATACCACTCAGCAAAGATCATCCCAAATCAATAGCACTACATTAGAAAAATCATTATTGTCTATAACGCCTTGTGCTTGCAACCAAGGACGACGAGATCTTGTAGTCATATGTAGGAATATAGAAGGGAGAGAGAGCAAGAGAAATCTAGAGGTGTTCTGACTTCTGTGACCTCCTTTTCTATTTACAACCAAACTAAGATGCAAAATGATATAAGTCCTTCATCTAAAATGCATCTTGAGAGCATTATAAATGGCTAGAGACATTTAGGAAGAACATACAAAGAGTTGCTGAAGGCAAGAGGTAGATAAAGGACAAAAGCTGACCTGGGCTAGAGCAGAAATCATTAGAATTGGCAGGGTTGCTATAGCCACAAGTGCCAGTCGCCATTGCAGGAGCATTCCAATAAGGACAGCTGCAATCACAGCAGCAGTGTCCTGTACAAATATTGAGAGGCGGTTGCTAAAAGCAGCTCTTACAAATGTAGCATCATTTGCCAAGTGCATTGATAGAGTGTCGGCACTGTTCTCCTCTTTATCAAACCATCCAACTTCATTGCGCAGCATTGCTAATAGATATATATAAAAAGGTATTTTCAGATGTACTGCAATAAGTGGTCATTAGTAAAAGCTCTCGAGTGTCCAAAAGTAAATGCACAATATAGTCGAACTGATACCAAGTACTCTCCTGGAAAAAAGAAAGGCAAAAGAGGAATATGAAGAACTCACCTGAGAACATCATTCTACGAACACGCTCAGTCATTTTCTCTCCCATAATACCATAGTAGAAATGCTGCAGACAATTGGCAACCACGGTCACGACACCCGTGCAAGTGATAACCAAGCACCACTTGTCAACCTCCTGCTGTAAGTGGCTGCCTTCACCAGGTCTGTAGTAGGCTGCTACTATCAAAGCGATAACATATGCAAGGAGAGGATTCAAAGAACCAAAGCCAGCAGCACCTGTGCTGCCTAAAACAGCATAAAGCCATTCTGAGAAACTCAGCTCCACCAATCTCCAAAAGGATGGTGCTCTCCTGATTGGCTTGTCCCTGGCATCCTTACCTTTTATTGAAACATCACCAGACTCACTAAGAGGTCTACTAAAATTTTGTGAGTGAGAGCGTTCATTCTTGGGGTCAGATTTCAAAAGGGGTGAAACCGGTGACTCAGGGTCTGAACTGTTGAATTTTTGTCGTTGTGCTGGCTGAACCTCATTCTTTGGTAACTCTGGGAGTCTCATTTCTAACTCATCCTGCCTCTTAAAAGTCCCATCTTCAGATGTTTGATGCAGTGGAGGACTCCTGGTTTTTGGTGATTCTTGTAGGTTGTATATTACATCTTGGGGCTGGACTCCATGAAGGCCAGGGACTCTTTGCAGAGCGATCGTCTTTTTGGGAGATGGAGCTTCCTGGAAACTATGACTCACTGAAGAATCCCTTTCAATTTGGAAAACTGCAGTTTTTTTGTAATTTCTTGAGGCAATCCTGGATATATTCATGAGTGATTAGCACACTTCATCAACTGCAATAACTGAAAAAACTTGGCAAAATCGTATTATACCTCATAGGTGGTTTTGCTGCTTCTTCACATTTTAAAAGTTCAACATAGAGTCCATCCAAAGTGACTAACTCATCATGTGTCCCCATTTCAACAAGTTGACCCTTCTCCATCACAGCAATATAATCAGCATTTCTTATATGACTAACACGTCGAGCAATAATTATTGTAGAACGTCCTAACACAAGAAGATCGAGAACCTCTTGGACAGCCTTTTCAGCCTCAAAATCAATCCTGCCAGTAACGTCATCCAGCAGAAGGATTGATGGTCTTAGAAGCATCACTCTGGTAATAGCAATCCTAAATTTCTGCTCTTTTGTCAGTTCTAACCCAGCTCTACCTACCTGAAACAACAAAAAGCTCTTTGTAGGCTATCAAAATGACTTAGTACTTATGATGATCACAAGCCTAGACATGATGTCAATAAAGCTACTACTACTCAGCATGTGCATTTTCCAAATTTCTACCTGTGTCTTGTATACTTTTCTCAAGTGAGCTGATAAAGGTATGTGCATGAGCACCTTTTGCAGCTTCTTCAATCTCATCTGATGAAGCATTGTGTCCATAGGCTATGTTATCTCTTATACTAAGACTAAGCAAAGCAGGTTCCTGGGTGACTAGACCTATTTTCCTTCTTAAAGATTCCAGTTTTAAATTTTTAATATTCACACTGTCAGAAGAACTTCTCCTGCAACCAAAATTGGGAAAACAATTGGAATCTGCAAAAGAAATAATTGCTAAAGTTGTTACAGAAATCTGATGGAAACATTTGGAGTAACACTACAAATTGCAATGTGCTGTCATACCTAAAGTAGGATCATAAAACTGCTCCATCAGTGGAATGATGCTGCTTTTCCCAGATCCATTTCTACCAACAAGTGCCACCGCTTTCTTGGCAGGCACACTGAGGTAAAATCCACTCAGAATAGGGATTTCAGGACGTGATAGATAGCTGAAATATACATTGCAAAACTCGATGTTTCCTTGAACAGATACTAGTGTATTTCCATCATTATTACCAACAAAGGGTGACTGACTTATCATCTCAGAAAGTCTATCAGCAGCAATTCGTCCATGGTCAATGGAGCCGAACTTGGTTGCAGCTTGATACAGTCCACTGTACAAACATGGGATGCAACATTGAGAGCAGAGTAGTATGATGCAGAATGAAAAGGGACATAAGTTCTTACACGCCACTTAAGATAATAGCAAATAAAGCAGCTATGATATCGCCACCACGAGCTTTTCCATGGGCAACCAGAAATTGTCCAACCCAAAGTTGTAAAGCACAAGAACATATTGCAAGGCCGTATGTGAATCCAAGTCCCAGTCCTTGCACCAGACTTATCATGATTCCATATCTCAAGGTCGCTTGCAATGATGTGGCATAAGAACATTTGGCGAGAGTTTCATTAGTGAATGCATACACGGTCCTCCTGTAAGAAACTGCCTGTCACAGTTTTGAAATGGGTAGCTTAGATTGAGAACTGCCACCAATGTGTACAAAGGAAGGATGACAACTCCAAAAACAGCATCCACAGAAAATAGTCATTTTGGGAACACATTGGGGTGATATCTTGATGCAAATTCATCAGTTGTTGATGCTATAGATATGATTAGTTCTAGATATTAGTGAAGAAAGAAATCAGGTCCCCTTGAGGGATCAAAATGAGTTCTAGAAATGTTAGTTTGCTAAAAATTGTTGTTTTCTTGAATCAGTTTCCTCAAGGGAACCACTTTATTTGGCTTTCCTATTTGCTTTTCAGGTGGAGGAGAAACTGATATGGAGAAAAAAAATACCTGTTCAACTATGCTATCTGCTTCAGCATAGGCATCTTGAATTTTCTCAGTAAACTCAGCAAGAAATATGTTTGATATTCCTCCAGCAGCTACAATGAAAGGGCCTGTTGCTAAAGTTATAAGAGCAGTCTGCCAACAGTTCACAAATCCAATAACCAGCCCGCAGAACAAAGTAGCCATATTCTGAACATAACTGCCAACCTGGATCAGCAACGATACCAATGAAATTTCAGATAACTGCTCAAACTTCTCATTTTAGTAGCCAAGAAAACTGCAAATTCAATGTATTTGTCTGAACATAGTTTTTCACTAGTGCAGATTGAATGAGTAAAACATCACTTAACACCTGACTCACGATATCCCCATTTTCTCCATACTTGTCAAAAAAACTCATTTCCTGGTTAAGTAGTACTTGAACATACTTTGACCTAATAACGGCAGTTTGTCGTTCTGCCACGAGGATCCAGCTAGTAACCTCTATCACAAACACCAAGTCAGCCAACTCTGATATAAAGGATCATAGGTGGGTTGGTTTTGCAAAAATACACTACAAGTTTTCCAGGCCTTACCTATCCAACCTGCAACAAAAACGCCCACTGCAATGTAGACCACAGATAAGGCAAGCTGCAGAGAGTAAATACAACTTTTAGTCGAATTGGCTAAGTTTGTAACCACAAATATTAATCCACACATAAAGGTCTCTGAAAAGTTCTGAGCAACATGTTCAGCTAACAAGTTTTGCAAAGTACCATCAAGAAAAGATTCAAAAACCAAGCTTAATATCATCTCTCCACACCACGGTAGGAGCAAAACATTGGTAACTCAGGAACAAGTTCGAGACTTTCATCTGTGTCAAGCATCTCTATAAAAGATTTAGGCACACCGTTATGAGAAATCCAGGTCGATCACGAATTAATTTGCGGATTACACGACTGCTGTACCTTGCGTAATCTTCAAGAAGAGAAATACGCTACAATTGATGGTTGAAGTAGTCTTTGCATTTAACTAAATTTAGCAGAACCTGAAGCTGGCTGCATATATTGTTGAATCTTGCTGGTACAAATTGATGGTTGAAGTAGTGAGGAGCAAGTTGCTCCTATTTATAGGATGGAAAGTGGGTGACTTTGCATTTAACTAAATTTAGAAATCCAAAGCTGGAGGAGCAAAGAGAGATATGGAGAACTCTAGAGAGAACCTGAAGCTGGCTGCATATATCTTCCCCATTTAAGAATACCATGTTCCTTCAGATGGGATGAACAGAAAGTAATGAACCCTCTCAAACATTGTTACAAACTAACTCAGTACTATTTAGGCAAACTACTGAGGGGAACATCAATCCATCCTCCAATGAAAAAATTGCACTGACAAAAGCTCAGCCAGTTGCCAAACTTCCTTTACCAAACATTAAACGCCCTCGACACTTAACCAATCGTATCCAGTTGGTCTTAACTTTTGCCTTCAGCAAAAAAGTTTCGCCTCGTTCCCCAAGTGCAGAAGACAAATGGCAAACAAAATGCACACTTGAGTTTTATGCTCTCTGCATAGTTTGAAAGAGCGAATTATTTAAAAAAAAAAAACCATCGAATTACCTCCTTCAACAGGTGAAAAGTCTCGTCGTGGTCCGCCTCAGGCCCCAAGTGCAGCACATGCACAATCTTGGCAAAGTAATGCAAGTAGACCGCCAGAGCTGCTCCATGTACCGCAGCACCAAGCGAATCCCACGACCATGAGCGCCCAGTCGAGACAGTCTGCGCAGGCAAAGAGGTGAGAGAACGGCACTGCCCTACGCGGCAGGTCAATCTCCTCCCCCTCCTCTGTCTCCTCCCTGTCATCCTCCGCTGGCGGTGCAGTGGTGGCAGACCTGGACAACTCTTCGCCAGTGTCAATGTACGGAGATAGAGTCTCTGGTGGCTCCGACACCTCCGAGACTGGCATCAACGGCTGCATGCGCGGTGGGGACCACCCGAACAAACCTCGCGATATCATCATCTTATCAGAACCTGCAAATGCTAATGGCTTCAGGAGCTCGGCGTTTCTTCGGCTCCCATTATCAGAGGGCCAAAGCTATATGAAACTCCTCCAAAGAGCGAGTCGACTCCGCGAGTCCACAGCTGAACCAGCAAGGACGGTGGTGTCGCTTCGCCTGCATTCGATGCCGAGAGCGTTCCCTTAATGGTCAAATGCCGGCAACGGCCGCTTGTTCTTTCTTTAAGGAAGAGTCTTTTCTTTCACAGTGCTATGCTTTTTTGACAGTAAATTACCTGAGAAGGTCAGGCCGTTTGAATGGTGAAATGGACCGTCTTAACCACCTTCTTTTTTATCCTTTCCCCGACCAATTCATTAAGGTTTGTTGATGTTACACGAGTTCTACCCTCTCTTTCCATGAAATCAGTATTAAACAGTTGACTAATCCACTACCCAACGCAAAAGGCCAATGGGGACAAGAAAGAAACGCGGTACGACCATACGGTCTCTGTTTGTACGAGAAAAATCTCAAGTCATTCGCACGTGAAGTTGATTTGACAGCATAGTCTTAAAACCGTCGACCCTCTCCTAATTATTTTAATGCACTGCTTTTTTGCACGTCGGAAAAGGGCTGGTACGAGGTTGAAATTTACGGCGGCCCGTGCTTCAGATGTTAACCAAGGTTTTCCGAGACCAGGGATGGATCGTGGAACTGAGCTCGTGGCTTTCGACTTGCAAATTTAAATCTCAAGTCGCTCGACCAGCTACATGATTGGTTATTACCGCGGAATTTTTTTCTTTTTTATATTATTTTTGGGGCCAAAGCAGAGACGTGACTGGGCGTGGTGTCCTCTTCTCGGTTGTTCTTGTCGGCGCGTCTGCTTTGTGCGCCTCGTTTTACCTTGGCGGCGGCTGCTGAGGTCTGTAAAAGGACAAGGCCCAACTAACAAAACCGACTTTGGCGCCCAAAGAACAAATAAATAAATAAAAAGAAAACTAAGGAAACCCAAAGGTTAATTTCCACGTCAGATGCTACGAATTTCCAAACGACGCCGTTCTCTTGTGATTGACGAAGGACCCGAACAACGTTAGGTATCAAAAGCAACTTTCCTGAGAGAAGCGAAAGGAAATGAGAACAGATTGAAAGCAAGAATGGAATGAAGACTAGAAAGTGTGAAATGAAGTGAGGATTCACATTCTAATGTTTAGTTACGATAAACATAAAAAAATAAATAAATAAAAAAAAAAAAAAAAAAAAAAAAACAAACCATAAAAAAAGAACAGCCTTACCCAAAAAGAATATATAAAAAAAGAACGGATTTTTTTGGAAGACGAGAGAACAACGTATTGCTCAACGTATTGCTCGGTTTGCTTTTGGACCCTTTGTCACTTAATTTGGAAGATGAAGAACAACATTTTTTTCCGGAGCAAGTCCTGTATGTGCCTGCTGCTTTGAAAAAATCTTGATGTTTTGGAGTCCAATGTCAAAGATAGCGTGCCTAGATTAGAGGGACGGAGACGAGAAATCACAACCTAGAGCTGCTGGAGCCGAAGGGGTCCGAAGACCAATTTGGACGAGTCTAAGAATGGGCATTAAGTTAAAAAGTATGACCGGACCTAAGCTAGTCTCGCCAACATCTGAAAATACTGTGTATATTTATATATTTAAGATGCCGCCACTATGTTAGTCATGACATGGGTCCGATGGACGGGGCACCATCATTCGTAACTCTTCTCAGAGTTTATTTTTGCTGTTCTCTCATTGAATCTGTTGATTTGCCATTTCCTTTGTGGTGGCAGGTCGTCTCTAACTTGGGAAAGAATGTTTACGCTACACCAAATCAGAAAGCCAACATTTTTGACATGCAGGAGGTAATGAAATCTAAAGTTTCCTTCATAAGTCCTACTTGTATTTCATTCAGTATGAGCTCAGGTCTCCAAACTTCGCCAGTTGCTCTTTTGCAACCATTGCAGTTGGAATCCATAAGCTTTCCATCGAGACATTTAACTGTGCGCTCATTTCCAAGCAGGGAGAAATTACACGCTGACCGTCGCAGCGAACGTGAGAAGCTGGAGAAGGGTAAGGAACAAGCTTAAAGTAGTTGCAGCGAACGAGAGAAGGTGGAGAAGAGTAAGGAACAAGCTCTAAGTAGTCGCGGACTCTTTTAAAGTGCGCGAAATCTGAGTCGTTTGTGCACGAAGTATGCATTCCACACCACATCCAAGAGATGCGATGTATTTTTTCCTCGTTGATAGATGCGATGCTTTATCCCAATGAGAATGAGGAGGTCGAGATCATTCTCCATGTTTAGATTCAAATTCTTTCATCCCACTCCTAAAAAAGAGCTGAATCCTGTCATCAATAACGTCCGGAAAATATACACGTCATTACTTGGTAAAACAGCCGTTTCGCTTTGGTCAAACGCCGGTGTTTTAATTGGGAAGAAAATGAATATCAGAGCAGGATTAAACTTAGTCTTTTCCACCCATGTACACAAACCAATCAATGATCCACAAGAATATTCATCTACCCTAGACAAAAGCATGTCCTCAACCGCGATCACACAGCACTCCAAAACTCCTACATCTAACACCCTGTACTGATTACTAAACAATGTGAAAAACTACTGTAATTACCTACCATGATGTACAGATTTCTATAAACAGTGATCTAAGTAAGCCTTGTCATTCACTTCTTTTTGCCCTCGTGCTATCTGTCAACTCCAGCTCGGTGTGTGTCAACATTTCTTTCATAATTGCTTGGGGAATCCCCAGAAAATTTAGCTATCTGGAGGAACTCTCAAATATACAAATGAAACTAAGTCGCGACGACTCATCTGAATTCAGATCTAGACAAGTCGATGCTGCCGCAAACCCTTTCCGAAGCGCGGCTGCATCAAGCATAGATACAAACCACTTTTGGCCATCAAAGTGTCGTGGGTCCCCTCTTCCACAATCTGTCCACCATTAAGAACTACAATGTTGTCAACATGCCTCATCGTCGCGGCTCTGTGGGCTATCAGAATGGTAGTTTTGTTACCCATCACCAAGGTGTCGAGTGCCTCCTGGACCACTCGGCTTGACTCGGACTCAATCGACGAACTAGCTTCATCCAACAGCAATATAGGCGCATTTTTCAAGATAACACGAGCAATGGCAATTCGCTGTTTCTGTCCTGGAGTGAGATCCACACCTCTCATTCCCACGTGCGTGTCGTAACCATGAGGCAAGCTGCTTATGAAATGATGGGCATTGGCTATCCTGGCTGCCTCCTTCATCTCAGCTTCACTTGCGTTGTGGCGTGCATAAATAATGTTTTCCCTTATGGTTGTTGAGAAGATAACTGGTTCCTGCTGAACTAAACCCAGATGGCTCCTCAACCATCTCAAGTTGTACGATTTAAGATCTCGCCCATCCAGTAAGACCTGCCCTGCAACCGGATCATAGAATCTTTCTATCAAAGATATTATGGTGCTCTTTCCGGACCCTGAAACTCCCACCACTGCTACAGTTTGTCCCCCGTTAACCTTGAGGCTAAAATTGCTAAGTACCAACAGTTCTGGACGAGTCGGATAACAGAAGTCCACGTTTTTCAGATCAATGGTTCCATAAACATTGGGAGGTTTCATCGCAGAGCTATCATCAGGGTCAATTTGAGGTACTCGATCTATTATTTTAAACACAGAGGCAAGAGATTTCCGTCGTTTGAGTATGTATGGAGCCAATCCGAAAGGTTCGACCAATGCAAATGTCACAAAAGAGAATACAATATACTCTTTGAGAGCTGTCGGCGGATCCATATTACCATTCTTGACAGATAAGGCAGCGTACCAGAGTAGCAGAGCATTGCAGGCAAAGAGGAGAAACTGTGACAAACCAAATGCAAAACCAATTGCGGTTCCTTGGAGAAAACTCTGCCTGAATATCTTCTGTAGTTGTATTTTGTATAGCTCCATCACCTTGTTTCCAGCACAAAATGCTACAACCGTATAGATGTTCCTAACAGCATCTTCAAGAACCAAAGAGGCCTTCCTGTGCATCTCCTGGATACCCCTCGAGAAACCAGCAAGCCACAGTTTCTACAACAGATAATTTGCCACAGATGAATTACATAGACAGAAAAGTACACAGAATTCTCAGAAAAAAGAAAAGTTTCCCTCAAACAGCTTAGAATCACTTAACAATTTTAAGGTTCATAAAAAATACCACTTAGCCAAAATCATCGCATTGCAGTTGCACTACATAACACAAAACATCATTGTCCATAACAGCTTGTGTGAGCAACAATGAACGACGTGATCTCTTAAGTCCTATAAAGGAATAGAGAAAGGAGAGAGAGCAACAGAAATCTGGACTTGTTACGACTATCGTGACCTTTTCTAATTACAACCAAACTGAGATGCAAAAAGATATAAGTCCTTTTATCTAAAGCGCGCCTATAGAACATTATAAGCTGCTAGAGACATTTAGGAAAAACATACAAAGAGTTGCTGAGGGTAAAAGGTATATAAAGGATAAAAGCTAACCTGCGCTAGAGCAGAGACCATAAGAACAGGCAGGGTTGCTAAAGCCACAAGTGCCAATCGCCATTGGAGAAGCATTCCAATGAGGACAGCCACAATCACAGCAGCAATGTCCTGTATAAATATTGAGAGGCGGTTGCTAAAAGTAGCTCTTACAAATGTAGCATCATTCGCCAAGCGCATTGATAGAGTCTCGGCACTGTTCTCCTCCTCATCAAACCACCCAACTTCATTGCGCAACATTGCTGGTATATAGATAAACAAAGAAGTATTTTCAGAGGTGCTGAAATAACTGCTCATTAGTAAAAGCCTGCGAAAGTCCAAAGCTAATCCACGACATAGTAGAATTGACACTAAGTACTCCCATAGACCCAAAAAAAAAAAAAAAAGGCGAACATACAATGTACTCACCTGAGAACATCATTCTACGAACACGTTCAGTCATTTTCTCTCCCATAATACCAAAATAGAAATGCTGCAGACAATTGGCAATTACAGTCACCACACCCATGCAAGCGATAAGCAAGCACCATTTGTCAACCTCTTGCGGCAGGTGATGGCCCTCGCTAGGTCTATAGTAGGCTGCTACTATCAAAGCAATGACATAAGCAAGAAGAGGATTAAAAGAACCAAAAATAGCAGCACCTATGCTGCCTAAAACAGCATAAAGCAATTCTGGAAAACTCAGCTCTGCCAATCTCCAAAAGGATGGTGCTTCCTGAGTCGGCTTGTCATTGTCATCCTTACTTTTTATTGAAACATCATCAGACTCACTAAGGGGTCTACTAAAAGTTTGAGAGTGAGAGCGTTCATTTTTTGGATCAGACGTCAAAAGGGGTGAAACAGGGGACTCAGGGTCTGAACCATTGGATTTTTGTCGTTGTGCAGGCTGAACCTCAATCTTCGGTAACTCTGGGAGTCTCATTTCTAAACTATCCTGCCTGTTAAATATTGGTTCCTTAGCTGCCTCATCCGAAAAAATCCCATTTTCAGATGTTTGATCCAGTGAAGGACTTCCGGTTTTTGGTGATTCTTGTAGGTCATGTATGACATCTTGGGGCTGGACTCCACGAATGCCAGGGACTCTCTGAAGAGAGGGTGATTTCATCATTTTGGGAGATGAAGCTTCCTGCAAACTGTGACTTGCTGAAGAATCTTTTTCGATTTGGAAAACCGCAGTTTCTTTGTAATTTCTTAAGGGCATCCTGGATATATTCACAAGTAATCAGCACACTTCATATCAACCACAGTAATTAAGAAAGACTCATGACAATCGTATTATACCTCCTAGGAATTTTTGCCGCCTCTTCACATCTTAGAAGTTCAGTGTAGAGTCCATCCAAAGCGACTAACTCATCATGTGTCCCCATTTCAACAAGTTGACCCTCCTCCATCACAGCAATATAATCAGCATTTCTTATAAGACTAAGGCGTCGAGCAATAATTATTGTCGAACGTCCTAACATGAGAAGATCGAGAACTTCTTGGACAGCTTTTTCAGCCTCAAAATCCAGTCCACCTGTAACCTCATCCAGCAGAAGGATCGATGGATTTAGAAGCACCGCTCTGGCTATAGCAAGCCTAATTTTCTGCTCTTCCGTCAATTCTAATCCAGCTCTACCTACCTGAGACAACCAAAAGCTCTTTGTAGGCTATCAAAATGACTATACAAGTGAAGATCACAAGCCTAGGAATGAAGTTAATAAAGCTACTACTATTCGGAATGTGCATCAAGTTTCTACCTGTGTTTCATATCCTTTCTCAAGTGAACTAATAAAGGCATGTGCATGAGCAACTTTAGCAGCTTCTTCAATCTCATCTGATGAAGCATTGCGGCCATAGGCTATGTTATCTCTTATACTAAGACTTAGCAAAGCAGGTTCCTGGGTAACTAGACCTATCTGACTTCTTAACCATTCTAGTTTCAGGTTTTTAATATTCACACCATCCAGAAGAACTTCTCCTGCAACCAAAATTGGGAAAACAATTGGAATCTGCAAGCAGAAATAGTTGCTAAAGTTGTTAAGGAAATCTGATAGAAACATTTGGTGGAATACTGAAAGTTAGAATGTGCTGCCATACCTAAAGTAGGATCATAAAACCGTTCCATCAGTGGAATGATGCTGCTTTTCCCAGATCCATTTCTACCGACAAGTGCCACGGCTTTCTTAGCAGGCACACTGAGGTAAAATCCACTAAGAACAGGAATTTCAGGACATGACAGATAGCTGAAATATACATTGCGAAACTCGATGTTTCCATGAACAGATACTAGCGTGTTTCCATCATTATTACCAACAGAGGATGACCGACTTATCATATCAA